>OZ035825.1:47295293-47618655 GCA_964034765.1 Knipowitschia caucasica
GCACCACCAACCATGCAGCCAGTTTTGCACATATTCAGCTGCCTGGACAAGTCAAACATATAGAAATTAAAGAGCACAGGAGACAACAGACTTCCCTGTCTCACACCATTAAGTCTGAAATGGTTCCGACACACATTTGTCCCATTTGACCTGTATAGTCTGATGAGCATACCAATAAGAAAGACATCGACTGAGATTTAGGCACAGCTGCTTGACTCAATTTCTTAAACAATGTTCTGTGATTCACACGATCAAAAGCCTCAGAGGCATCTAAAAAATATGTAAAAACAGTGACGTTTTTACTTCTGTAGTTACATAATACTTCAGTTCCATGATTTGCTTTAAAACAGAATTGATTGTCTGTATCAGTGATTTATTTAAGTATAATATATTCAACAACTTTAGACAGAATGTTGGCCAGGGCAAGGGGTCTATAATTATCTGAGCTGCCCACTTTTCCAGCTTTGTCCTCCGGCACTAGGAGGCACTAGGAGTACTGTCAACAAAGGCATTAAAACATATGGCCAGGAGAGGAGCCAGCTTAAGCCTGGTTCACACGGCAGGATATTTAGGCCGATTTAGACCCGATTTACCCCTTACGACAATCTTAAGAAACGCTCCGATTTCCGTAACAAAATCTTACAGATTATCCTGCCGTGTGTGGTGTGTTAAGACTGCACTCGTCGCTCGGAAGGACATCGGGACTGCTCCCGATCTCAAATCGGGGATATCCAACATGTTGGATTGTTTTGGCCCGATTTCTCTTCATGTGTGGTGTCCCCCGAGGACAGACGTGCGCGTTGCCATGACTGCGGCGTGTAGCCAATCAGAAGACGAGACGAGGCGGTGAGGAAACGCCTCCATATCACGATGTAGCAAGTATAGTCCATGCTCGTGTTGTCTACACTTCTTTGACCATCGCCTTTTCTTTTGATTACGTCTTTTCTCCGATAAAAACAAACTATCGCCAATGCATCCTCTTCGTCCGCCATGTGTGTTTACTCTGAAGTCACGCTTGATCTCGCAAGACCTGAGATTTCCGTCTGATCTGTGAATACTCGGTTCGTGTGTGGTTTGCGTGATTCTTGCCGTGTGGCTGCGCACCACACACTGTACGACCAAAGTGGTTAGACCCGGGATTTTTTATCTCCTTGTGTGGGGTCTCACATAGAGAAAAATCGGCCGACAATTTTAAAATCGTCTCGTGTGAACCAGGCTTTAAGATGTTCAGCTGAGATCTGGTCCACTCCTGAAGATGTATTAGCAGACAGACTATTGACAGCCTGATAAGCCTCTTGGGTGGTGATAGTTTCAACATAAACAACAGTTTCAACATAATCAACATTTTCAACACTATAAGTTTCACTCGGCAGTTGAAAAGGTTATAATTATGCTGTCGCCAGAGATCAGCTAACATATTTGGCAAGGCAAGGCAAGTTTATTTATATAGCACAATTCATACACAAGGCAACTCAAAGTGCTGAATAAATAATCACAGAACATTAAAAAGAAAGATACAAATATAAAATCCCTCAGTTGTATGCACAGCTAAACAGAACTGTCTTTAACCTGGTTTTAAACATTGTCATTGAGGAGGCCTGTCTCACATCTTCAGGAAGATTGTTCCAGATTTTAGCAGCATGAATCTGAAAAGCAGCTGTTTTACAGCCTGTTTGCACAGACCTGTGAGCAGGCCATTGCAGTAGTCTAACCTACTGGAGACAAATGCATGGATAAGAATCTCCAAGTCTGCTTTAGACACTATGTTTTTGATCCTGGCAATGTTTTTTAGATGGTAAAAAGCTGCTGATGTTACTGATTTGATGTGGCTATTAAAATTTAAGTCTGAGTCCAGTATTACCCCTAGATTTCTGACCTTGTTTGAAGGTTTTTGCCCCATTTACTCCATCTACTGTGTGTGGTAGAGGGGATTTACAGTTGTTAACCAGTTTAACCTCTTTCCAAAACGCTTTAGGGTCACGAGCGAAGAGTGTTTTAGCTATGGACTCAGCTCTCAGTTTTTTTTACAGATGAATCTTATTGCATATTTATACTAGCCCAGGAGCGAGTAGCATCACGGGCTTCAGTCTGAAACTGAACCAGGCCGAGGCTTGCTTCTCCTTTTAGATTTGTAAAATGGCTTGCTAGCTTTCATCAACACTTGGGTAAACTTGGGTCTGAATACATAGATGAGATCTCAGACATAATTTATTAAAAATGCATATCATTAAAAAGGCGTTCAACTAATGTCTAAAATAATTGACAAAGTAAATAGTTAAATTATAATTATGCCATAAATAGACTTTTGTTCTGGACCTGGGTGAGTGCTTTTTGCTCTATAATAAATACATAAATAACATATATATTTTTATACTATTATATTTCCTATTAATCATATAACATTTAAAAACAAAGATATCCGTCTTATTCCAATGTAATGCACTTAGTTTGATTCTGTAAAAACAATAACTAATAAAATACATTAACATTATTAACATTATACCAAATAAAAAAATAATTTAAAACATTTTCTACTCAGTTCGACACAGAAAACAAAATAATTCATCTGAAAGTTGCTTGGTCAGCTTTTTAATGGATGTTTCTTGTGTAATTCCACCACAAGCGTTAATGTTCTCTTTCTGATCACAAATTTAAATAAAAGAATAATAATATATATTTTTTTTTAATCTGAATTTGGTCAAAACAATTCTGATAAATTCATGTTTTTTTATTTTTATTCTTTTTTATATTTGTGATTTTGTGCTGCAGATGATTGTTTTATTTTATTGATGTTTTCAAACGGCTGTAAAATATTATATTTGATCATTTACTGTTAAAATGTGTAAAATAAATCCAATAATTTTTGCAGATGGAAAATTCTCAAAAATAAATAAATAAAAGACAAATACTAAAAAAGAAACTGATTTTGTTCTCCTATATTTTTGCTAAATCTTCCTCTAAAAATCCTCATGAGATCTCATGTGCTCAGCAGTGACGGCCTGGGCATCACTGTGATGGGAGACTTAATATCTGCATTCCCAAATCATTACTGCAGGTTCAAAAAAAATGTATAAAATAAAATATAGCAGAAATGTTAAACAAAAAATTCTCTCCCATGTTTATCCTAACCTCGTCAACCTTCTCTACAGATCTCAGATGCTCAGCAGTGATTGACCTGGGCAGAACTGTGATGGGAGACCACGCTAAAGCTGGGGCC
This sequence comes from Knipowitschia caucasica, assembly GCA_964034765.1. Classification (NCBI taxonomy): domain Eukaryota; kingdom Metazoa; phylum Chordata; class Actinopteri; order Gobiiformes; family Gobiidae; genus Knipowitschia; species Knipowitschia caucasica. Next base: position 47,298,511 of record OZ035825.1, read on the forward strand.
TCAACCGTTACATTTCTCCCTTAACTGACAACTGGTCACCGGCATTCCAAAAAAAAACAAAAGAAACCAAAAACAAATGCTTGACGCAAAATTGACTTTGATCTCCTATGTTTTGCTTAACCATGTCAATATGCTAAGCACTGATGAGCCTAGGCATTAGTGTGATGGGAGACCTCGGTAAAGCTCAGTGAGACAACTGAATCATCTCTGCTTTCCAAAAGTGGCCGTATAAAACTTTTTTAATATAATCATAAAAAACAAACACATTTTTCATGCCAGTGATACGGCAGGTGTAGGGTCAGAGAGTGTTTGGGCCTTTGTATTGTCAGAGTGTGTCGTCTCTTATACCATCGGTGGGAGTTATTTGTCTGTTTTTTATCTACTGCATTATGTAAAAATATGTATTGTGCAGGTTTGAAATGAATAAAATATGAATAACATATATTTTGGAGAAGCATGAGAAGAAATAGGATTCTGCTCTGGGAGGAGTGAGACAAGTGTAAAAGAATATGGAATGTATAGAAAAGTCACAAAAGTCCACAGAGTTTGTTGGAAAGTTCTCCGCCCGGACCACAACAACCCCGCCTGCCAGAAACCTAATGCATTACTGTGCAGCCGCGTCTGCCCTCGCTGCGATTTCCAAACATCCATCACTGATAAAGACTCTTCCGCCTGATGCTCCCAGTGTCTAGACCGCCACAAGTTCACTTTACTTCAACTTAGCAACTTCCAAAACCGCCGGGAGAGGCACAAATCGGCAACAATTAATATTTCACCAGCGTCAAAACAAGCGAAACAAAAACACTTACCTTTTGTTTGACTTCTTCCTCCGCTCCTTCCGCCGTCAGCGAATCCAGCCCGAAGCTAATCCAAAAAAAACAAAAAAAAACAAGCAAAAATCGTAATTATTTTCTAACCACAAAATCAGTTTTTTGTGTGTCGCAAGATTCTCGACAACAACAAATATTTGCTCAGAGGTCGGGGGCTGAAGCGCGGACTCAAAACTGCGCACGAAGCTGGAGCGGCCATTACTAATTCAGGAAGTTTATTGGCGCGTTAATAATTGATCACCTAATTAAGGGGAAGGAGGGGTGAGGAGGGAGGGGAGAGGGGGAGGGGGAGGGGAACGCGAGGCCCTTGAATGCATCTTTACCAGTGGGCTTTTGGTAAGTGCATCGGTTTGGCGGAGAGAGCGACACCGCGGCGCCAGTCGGACAGATTGAAAAACAAGTGGCGGAGGAATCATTATCGGGATCATTACGGACGATCTCTGTGTTTTTTTATTACAGCCGCCGAGAGTTCAAGTGTTCTGCGGCGTCCTCACTGCAAAAAAGTCAAGGGGAATAAGTAAAACATTTCTCAAAAAAGGCAAAAAAAAATCTTAATATGATGACATTTTGACTGAGCTTTAAAACAAGATTTGCCAAGAAGAATTATCTTTAACAATTCTATTATATATTTTTAACTTAAACTTTATTTAAAATATTAATATGTTTGTGTGTTGTGCAAGAAAGTGTGCAAAACCAAAGGAAGTAAATACACTGCCAAAAGTGATGAAGTCAAAAATTTCTCAAAATGTGCTAAATGTTCCTCACTAGGAGCACATTTCGACTAATTTTTGTAAATGGGAAAAAGCGGAATTATCTTGTTTTAAAAGCATACAAGAAATGTTTGTATTTAGGAAGTGTAGTCAAGTTTAGATGGGACAAATTGATTTCATATTTAGAGGTATACGGGAGGATTTTCTACTTCCGGGTGAATTATCAAAACTATTGGTCCTCCCAGTTGTCAATCATTCTGGTGATACGTGCTCGTCCAATAAGACCAGAGAGTTTTGATCAAAAGTGGAGAGGGCGGTTCTTTCATAAAATAATGGGAAAAAATTAATGTAAGTTAATTTAATATATTAGTAAAAATGTTTGTATTTTGTGCAAGAAAGTGTGTAAAATCAAAGGCAGTGAAAAAAAAACACTGCTAAATGTGTTTAAGTTTGAGCACGTCCCTCTTCTTTGCCTTAAAACAAGATTCTCCAACGGGACAAAGCAAAATGATCTTGTTTTAAAGAGATACAGAAATGTCTCCCTTAGAATGAGAAAATAAAGTAACAGTTCTTCAAATAAGACTAAATTAAAATCTTGTTGTACTCAAATTAATATAAAATATGGGGTAATAACAGCTTGAATCTAGTTTTAGTATCATTTTTTGTAGTGCTGTTTGGATTTGGAAGCAGTACTAACAATTGGAGTTGAAATCAATATTTAATTTAATTTAATTCATAACATATAATATGTTCATGTATCAATATAAGTGTTGGTGTTTTAAGTGTGTGAAACCAATGGAAGTAAACTAAAGAATGCAAAAAGTGATGAAAAATAAGTAAAACATGTCTATGATTTAAGCACATTTTTGACTGTCTTAAAACAAGATTTACCATTGGGAAAACACGGGACAAGACGTGATTTTTGCAATTATTACTTAAAAAAAAAATATATATTTACAGCACAATTCCCAGAGCCAGGTCACAATGATATATGAAAAAATATGTATTGTGCAGGTTAAAACAATATAATAATAATAATAATAAATGTATTCTATGTATTTAAATAAATCCTTGTGCTCAAACATAAATTAATAAATAGTTTAATAAATCCTCCAGAGTTCAGTTATGTTTCCCTTTCCACACGGTGACGACAGAACCGGGTGCAAATGCCTGAGAAACCGTTACTTTCTCGAGCATTTCAAACGTGGCCTTGAGGAGCATCATTTATACATAGAAAAGTATAAGCATCAGAAATAATACATCATTTAACCTCTTAAGCCCAGAGGCCTTTTTTCCCGAAAAAGCTATAATCTACATTTACTAAGGTTTCATATAGTATTTAGCCAGATATGTGGCCAAACTTGGTACCAAATTACCTGGTGGACCTTGGGGATTGCTGTGGAAGTGAAAAAAGATGATAAATTGTATTGGTTGCCAATAAAATTAGGTTGAAACAGACAATTCTAACTTCCGCCTAAAAAAAAAACACATATTTTCCCTCAAAAAAGCTTTTTCCCTGTCTGTGGTGTAGCAAATAAGAACTAAAATTGACAGTTCCCGATATTTTGGACCAGTCCAGCAAAAATTGTGCCAAATAAACAAACCACTGCAGAGTTGTACATGGAATTGGAAAAAAAGTCCAGGCGGAATCCAACTGTGCCAAAATTGTGCCAAATGGCACAAACATGTCTGTAGAGTCATCGAGATAAACTTTGGCACCCGGTTCCCTAGCAAGAAGCTCTACAACCTCCTCGCGTGTATAACGCTGTTTTGCCATTTTTAATTTCGTCAAAATTCCGAGTACCTGCCGTGCGTAAAGGCATTGCGCACAGCCTCCTTCTGCCCCAACTATACGCATGTACACGCCTCCGCGGTACTTTGGCCAATCAGGGCATGTTATACCATTTTGGAAAGAACACACCTTCGGCTATCAAAAACCATTGAAAACGTATTGATGGACAGCACCTGTGGCCAATCACAGGAAGAGATACACAGAGGTACGTGACATGACGCACGGGTGCAGCCTATCACAAAGGGCCTCTTACAGAAGGAGGAAGTAACTGGTATCTGCCAGGTCGCTAGAAAGCCTCGCTATGAGGTTGAATACAAGAAAAAACGGACTTTTATTCCTATGGAAATGACTTGTGATGAAAAAACAGCAAAAGTAAGTCGACTTTTACTTCAACGCTGATGTTTTACGGCTTTGTTTTCTGGCATTCGTCTGCGGCTTGGTCAGCGAGTATTAGAGCTAGCGTTACCAGGCTTATAGCGTTGTGTTCAGCTCGGAGAGGGCTTTCTAATGGTATGCTGACAGCAGGGCTACTTATTGTTTTGAGGGCGCTTGTGACGCCAAAGCAAACATTTGTTTCGACATGTGCTTTATGACGATTTGTCAGATTGTGGTTTGTTGTTTGAACCTGGGTCTGTTGAACTGAAATTGAAGTGGATAATGTTGTAGCTGAGAGTTGTCCGAACACGAGGATGTGAAACATGTGATTGTCAGTTGATGTATATGTCAGCTACGGTCCGGACAAGCTGCAGCAAGGGGGGGCGGACCCCGAATGGGGCGCAATCTTCAGAGTCCACATATTTTCAAAAATTTTTTTTTTACTTTTGCACATCAGACATCTTGGATCGAAATAAATTATTCCATCGCTGCAGCTGCACAAAGACATTAAAATTAACGGTAAATTAAAGCTGCGGTGCTTGACTTTGAAACCGCAAAATCTTCAACGTCGTTTTGGATCCGCTTTTTTAGACAAAAGTGAAAAAGAGAAGATCAAGGGTACTCAGCCAATCAGCTCTCAGTATGTAAAAGATAGAGTTTTAATAATATAAAAAGTCAAAAAGGTAAGTTTTATCTGTATTTTTCCAACTCAATTTAATTCATTGTATTTTTGTGTGTGTATATTTTTGCCTATAGAAGCGGTGGTCAAATATTTCAACCTAATTTTGCAATACGTTTTTTTTATTCGACACACATGACATTATCCAGTGCTAACCCTAACTCAGGCTGTAAACGTGACATGCACCTTTAACCCTTTAATGGTTTCTTCGACCATTTGGTAGATCACCTTTTTAGTAAGTAAGTAAGTAAGTAAGTTTTTATTTATATACCGCCTTTTCACTGCAGATCTGAGTCTCAAAGCGGTTTACAATTGTTAATTTTGGGCATTTGTCTCTCACTCCACACAGAGATGGGAGCGGGGTCGCCAGTACAGGAGGCGCATGCTAGAACTATTGGACATATTTTTTAGTGGTAGGGGAAACCGGAGTACCCGGAGGAAACCTACGCAGACACGGGGAGAACATGCAAACTCCACTCAGAAAGGCCCTGGTCCGACCGGGATTCGAACCCAGGACCTTCTTGCTGAGAGGCCAGAGTGCTATCCACTCAGCCACCGTGCCGCCCTCTGTCTCGACTTGAAGCTCGGAAATGAAATCTCCCTCATTTTTGCTTCTGTCACTGGGTTTCAGACAATTTTACATCAAACTGCATCTCAGCCATTTGGTAAAGGCCTAAAACACTTTAGGTTAAAACAAAAACACTTAAAAAAAAAGTGTTAATACTGCTCATACATCTTTAAAAGAAAAATAAATAAATCACATTGTATTTTCAGGTGGTAAGTAAGTAGTAATGCTTATTTATGTAGCGCATTTTACAGACCAAGGTCACCCTTTACAATGTTCAGAAATCAGATAATTTTCATTACATTCAGACCAATTGCACATGTTTTTAGTGGTAGGGGAAACCGGAGCACCTGGAGAAAACCCACGCAGACACGGGGAGAAAATACAAACTCAGAAAGGCCCTGGTCCGATCGAGATTGGAACCCAGGACCTTCTTGCAGAGAAGCGAGAGTGCTAACCACTCAGCCACTCAGCCAAGGGGTGGACATGAAAGAGGTACTTTAATGGGTTAAAAACGCAATGTAATTTTTAGATTTTTTAACGAATTAAAAGTTTTTCAGTTGAACGGGGGTTATTGAAAACAAAGAACGGTTGCTCATGCGTCTAAACGGTTAAGGTAGATCTAAATATTGGCTCTTTTTAAAGGAATTCATTTCAGAACACACACATTTCTCCTCTGCCTCACAACAACAGTACATTCTCTCTCTCTCTCTCTCTCTCTCTTCTCTCCCCCTTTCTTACACACTCTCTCTCTCACTGTAAACTGTGCCAGACGACGTTACAACCTCCCAAAGACAAAAGCGATCATTGAGCGCTATCATAAATGAGCTCAACTTTTTTTTTTTTTACAGCGCGTCCATAATCCGTTCTCAACAGTCGTTCCGAGGATTTATGGCCCGACATTAGCGGCCTGCGTGAGTGCACTTACAGTAACCCCCGCGCTAACGCTAACGCAACTCAATTCCACCAGAAATATGTGTCTGCACAAATTTAGCAAAACCAAACTACGACTCCGCCCCAGGGCTATCTGTTTGAATGCGTTGGGGAATTATTAAAGTCTTTTTATTATGTAGCTACAGGCGGGAAAAAGGAACGATAGAGCTCGCGTTTGGCTAGAGAGCGCCGCGGGCTGAGAATTAGCATACGGACGCTAATCTCCAATATTAACACATGCGTGGACCTGGCTCTTGGGACGTGGAACGTCACCTCACTGGGGGGGAAGGAGCCCGAGCTTGTGGGGGAGGTTGAGCGATACCGACTAGAGATAGTCGGCCTCACCTCCACACACAGCTTGGGCTCTGGAACCCAACTCCTTGAGAGGGGTTGGACGCTCCACTTTTCTGGTGTTTCCCGCGGGGAGAGGCGGCGAGCTGGGGTGGCCATACTCATTGCCCCCCATCTCAGCCGCCACGTGTTGGAGTTCTCCCCGGTGAATGAGAGGGTCGCGTCCCTCCGCCTCCGGGTGAGGGACAAGTCTCTCACTGTTGTGACGGCCTACGGGCCTAACGGTAGTGCAGAGTACCCGGCCTTCTTGGAGTCCTTGGGAGGGGTACTGGACAGTGCACCGCCCGGGGACTCCGTTATTCTCCTGGGGGACTTCAACGCCCATGTGGGAAATGCCAGTGACACTTGGAGAGGGGTGATTGGGAAGAGCGGCCCCCCTGATCTGAACCCGAGCGGTGTTCAGTTGTTGGACTTCTGTGCCAGTCACGGCCTGTCCATCACGAACACCATGTTCGAGCACAAGGGTGTCCATCAGTGCACGTGGCACCAGGACACCCTAGGCCGGAGGTCGATGATCGACTTTGTAGTCGTATCATCTGACCTTCGACCGCGTGTCTCGGACACTCGGGTGAAGAGAGGGGCGGAGCTGTCAACCGATCATCACCTGGTCGTGAGTTGGATCCGCTGGCAGGGCAGGAGGCCGGTCAGACCTGGCAGGCCCAAGCGTGTAGTGAGGGTTTGCTGGGAACGTCTTGGTGAGCCCCCTGTCAGACGGACTTTCAACTCACACCTCCGGGAGAGCTTCTCCCAGGTCCCGGCAGAGGAGGGGGACATCGAGTCCGAGTGGACCATGTTCTCTTCCTCTATCGCCAATGCGGCGGCTCGTAGCTGTGGTCGCAAGGTCTCTGGTGCTGGTCCCGGCGGCAATCCCCGAACCCGGTGGTGGACACCGGCAGTAAGGGATGCCGTCAGGCTGAAGAAGGAGTCCTATCGAGCAATGATGGTTCGTGGGACTCCTGAGGCAGCTGCCCAGTACCGGCAGGCCAAACGTGCCGCGGCCCGGGCTGTTGCAGAGGCAAAAACCCGGGACTGGGAGGAGTTCGGAGAGTCCATGGAGCATGACTATCGGTCGGCCTCGAAGAGGTTCTGGCAAACCGTCCGGCGCCTCAGGAGGGGGAAGCAGTTCTTTGCCAACACCGTGTATGGTGCGGGTGGAGGGCTGCTGACCTCGACTGGGGATATTGTCGGGCGGTGGAAGGAATACTTCGAGGTTCTCCTCAATCCCCCCGTCACGTCCCCCGTCCAGGAGGCAGAGGCTGAGGATGTTGGGGCGGATACTTCCATCTCCCTGGCCGAGGTCACCAAGGTGGTTGGCAGCCTCCATGGTGGCAAGGCGCCGGGAGTGGATGAGATCCGTCCTGACTATCTAAAGTCTCTGGATGTTGTAGGACTGTCTTGGCTGACACGTCTCTGCAACATCGCGTGGCGATCGGGGGCGGTGCCAATGGAGTGGCAGACCGGGGTGGTGGTCCCTCTCTACAAGAAGGGGGACCGGAGGGTGTGTTCCAATTATCGTGGGATCACACTCCTCAGCCTCCCCGGTAAGGTCTACTCCAAGGTACTGGAGAGGAGGCTTCGTCCGATGGTCGAATCTCGGATTCAGGAGGAGCAGTGTGGTTTTCGTCCCGGTCGCGGAACACTGGACCAGCTCTATACTCTCCATCGGATACTCGAGGGTTCATGGGAGTTCGCCCAACCTGTCCACATGTGCTTTGTGGATTTGGAGAAGGCGTTCGACCGCGTTCCCCGGGGTGTCCTTTGGGGGGTCCTCCGGGAGTACGGGGTCCGGGGTCCTCTGCTGAGGGCTGTTCGGTCCCTGTATGACCGGAGCCAGAGCTGTGTTCGCATTGCTGGCAGTAAGTCAGACCTGTTCCCGGTGCATGTTGGCCTCCGCCAAGGCTGCCCTTTGTCACCGGTTCTGTTCACTGTATTTATGGACAGAATCTCTAGGCGCAGCCAGGGGCCGGAGGGGGTCCGGTTCGGGAACCACAGGATTTCATCTCTACTTTTTGCGGATGATGTCGTCCTGCTGGCTCCAACGAACCAGGACCTGCAACATGCACTGGGACGGTTTGCAGCCGAGTGTGAAGCGGCTGGGATGAGAATCAGCACCTCCAAATCCGAGGCCATGGTGCTTGACCGGAAAAAGGTGCCTTGCCCTCTCCAGGTGGGTGGAGAGGTCCTTCCTCAAGTGGAGGAGTTCAAGTATCTCGGGGTCTTGTTCACGAGTGAGGGGAGGATGGAGCGTGAGATTGACAGGCGGATCGGTGCAGCGTGCGCAGTGATGCGGTCTCTGTATCGGACCGTTGTGGTAAAGAGGGAGCTGAGCCGAAAGGCAAAGCTCTCAATTTACCGGTCAATCTTCGTTCCCTCCCTCACCTATGGTCATGAGCTGTGGGTAATGACCGAAAGAACGAGATCGCGGATACAAGCGGTCGAAATGAGCTTCCTCCGCAGAGTGGCTGGGCGCTCCCTTAGAGATAGGGTGAGGAGCTCGGTCACACGGGAGGAGCTCGGAGTAGAGCCGCTGCTTCTCCACGTCGAGAGGAACCAGTTGAGGTGGCTCGGGCATCTGTTCAGGATGCCTCCTGGACGCCTTCCTGGGGAGGTGTTCCGGGCACGTCCCACCGGGAGGAGGCCCCGGGGAAGACCCAGGACACGCTGGAGAGACTATGTCTCTCAGCTGGCCTGGGAACGCCTAGGGGTCCCCCCGGACGAGCTTGAGGAGGTGTGTGTGGATAGGGAAGTCTGGGCGTCTCTGCTTAGACTGCTGCCCCCGCGACCCGGCAACGGATAAAGCGGAAGAAAATGGATGGATGGATGGACCTGAGCCGAGACAACATTTTCTTGTACTAAAGTGTACTGTGTGATTGGTATAAAAGGGATCAGCTTGAAACAGGGTGTGTGTGGGGTTGTGGCAAGTTTATATGTATGGCACAGTTCATACACAACTCAAAGGGCTAAACAAAACAAGAAGCAATCCCACAAGGCGTTAAAATCATCAATCGCAGCGCATTAAAAACACGGTTAAAAAGACCTGTTTTAAACCTGGATCTGTACATTGTCAGAGAAGAAGCCTGTCTCACGTTTTCAGAAAGACTATTCCAACCGTGTGAATCTCTATTCTTTTGTATATTGCGAGTTACGAAACAAAACCAAAGACAAGAGACTCAAAGACAAATGTATAACTGTAAAACAAAAGCACTAAAATAAATAAATAAATATTATTGTTAAATTGAACATAGATAAGAACATTGCATGAATAAAATAATGAAGAATTCTCTCATTTCATTTACGCAAAGGAGTGGGGAGAAGTACAAACTGGCCAAAATGACGTGCGCTGACATGCTGCAATACCACCCCGGGCCGATGGGGGTGGACCCGGAATAAGAATTAGCCAATGCTAACATATAGCATCTTCTGACCTCTGGAAAACGTCTTTTCAGGATGGTCCAAAAGTTGGCTCTTGGCCCAAAGCTCCGCTCCACATGTGTGTCAATGCTGAGGGGGGTGAATGTTTTTGGTCCACTCTAGTTTACTTGCTGTGAATTTTTGAAGCCTCTCGTTTAAATGTATGGGGCTCGTGCAGCTGACACATGTGCAGATGCGTTTTTTCACATTTTCCAGCCCCCGCGGCCATTTTGAATCACTCCATGAAGCCCAATTTTTGGCCCATTAGTTAGAACGCTGGAGATAGGCGTGACTACGTTAATATATACAGTCTATGCTCTGGAACCAGCAGGAGGCCAGTCCCTGTGCTCCTCAGAGTCCCAGCAGGAGGCCGGTCCCTGTGCTCCTCAGAGTCCCAGCAGGAGGCCGGTCCCTGTGCTCCTCAGAATCCCAGCAGGAGGCCGGTCCCTGTGCTCCTCAGAATCTCAGCAGGAGGCCGGTCCCTGTGCTCCTCAGAGTCCCAGCAGGAGGCCAGTTCCTGTGCTCCTCAGAATCTCAACCCGGAAAAACTGGTGGCCGTAACTACTGACAACGGTGCAAATGTTGTTAAAGCGGTGCAACTCAAAAAGTGGCTAAGGATGCAGTGCTTTGGTCACAGACTTCATCTGGCCATTGGTAAGTGCAATACTGAATTATTCATTCATGTAGGGTGATCCCAAAACTGGCAAATTCATGCAACAACGCCTGTGTTCTGACTTTTTTGTTTTCCTTTTTTTGAATCAGGTTCAAATTAATCTAAGTTCAGTCTAATACATTTTAAGTATGGTGGTGAAAATAAATCCAACTTAAAATGGTGAAGATGTATCTGAATGCCTGGTCTAAATTTCAGATCCTGTTTTAGATTGCACAAATTCAACACTTGAACTTGTTTTACTAATTTAGTTTAGTTTAACACACCGTTTGTAGTTTACACAGTGTCATGCACATATAAACATTACACTCCTATTTAATGTAAATAGCTTTCAATTTGTATTTGAGGGAGCTCTGTGTCTCAAATAAATTAAAGTGATTTTAGAATGTGTTATTCAATTTGTCATACAGGACATGCCATGAATGATGCCCGTATCACCCGTGCTATTGGTCTGTGCAAGAGGATCGTGAGCAGCTTTTCATACAGCTGGAAAAAAAGAAGAGAACTGGCTGAAGTACAACTGCAACTTGGTCTGCCAGGTCACCAATTGATCACAGAGTCTGCCACACGCTGGAGATCGAGGTTGGTAATGATAGAGAGGGTCCTGGAGCAAGAAAGAGCACTGGCTAAAGTCCTGTCCGCTGACAAGAAAACTAGACCTCTAGTCCTTACCTGGCAGGACATAGAGGTCCTGGAGGCCATTCGGAAAGCTCTAAAACCTCTTCAGGACTTTACAGATGCTCTCTAAGGAGAGGACTACGTGACCCTGTCGTATGTCAGACCTAACCAAAGGTTAATCCATCCAACCAAAGTTGTGGATTACCTCAATAACAAATATGCAGACCCAACTACCAGTGACCTGTTGGATATAGCCTCTCTTCTAGATCCAAGATTCAGGGCCAAATACATCTCATGTGACAAAATGGAACGCAGAGTTCTTTTGGAGACTCAGTCTTTGCTGCATGAATGTGTGCGCGAGCTGAATGACCCAACAGAACAAGAAGGAGCAGCTGTGGCAGTGCCACCTAATCCAAAAAGAAATAAATCACTCGCAAGCTTCTTTAAAGAGAGTCCTGGCACTGGTAGTGCCACCGGCACCAAACTCACACCGAGAGAGACAATAGAACATGAACTGTCAACCTATCTGCAGTCAATCTGCATAGAGAGTGATGCTGACCCACTCAAATGGTGGAAGGACCATGAGGTTGCTTTTCCAGCACTGAGCCGCCTGGCCAACAAGTACCTTTGTGTGCCAGCCACCAGCTCCCCTTCAGAAAGGGTTTTTAGTTGCAGTGGTAACATTGTAACCTGCCACAGGACATCCCTGAAGCCTGAAAGTGTAGACAGGCTCATTTTTCTGGCACAAAATCTGTAAGATGTACACTACTGGCCAATACCTCTTGTTTTTCATGTTTTAAGTTTAATGGTTGCTAAATAATTGTTCCAAGAACGTGTTTACATTGTGTTATATTGTTTGATTGTTTACATTTGCACAAAGTACTTGAATTGCATTTAGGAGAAGGAAGCATCCCTCAGTCTCCCTTCATAGATTGAAGCTTTCCTAAAGCAGGCTGACCTGTTATTTTTGTCAGTATCTTTTCTGTTCGCATTTTGCACTATACTGTTACACAGTAAAGGAATATTTATTTCTAATTTATTTTGATTTAAAATAAAAATACATATTTTTTGTTTAATGAAAGCAATTTATGCACATGTTCTGCAGTTGAACATTAATAAAAGTGCCTTTGAGACATTTGTCACCTGTGGTTTTGACCAAGAAGATGGCTCATTGGTTTTAATTCACTGGAAGAAAAATATCGAGATAGATATCGTATATTGCCATTCAGCACAAAAATATCGAGATATGACTTTTTGTCCATATCGTGCAGCCCTATGCCAAACTCGTCAGAGACAAGTTGAGAGAAGCTAATGCTAAGAGGCTAAACATGGACTCACCAACTCTGCTTCTACAGTCAAACGCAGCTCAGATGACAAGTACACCGATAAGGCAAACACTTACTTCTCATCTTTAATCAACCTGTTAGTATTTAACTAACAGAATGAGTGGTAATCCGTGTGTACATGCTTGTAATTCACAAACATGCATAAAGAACATTTGTCAGATATCACTGGATTATGTAGTGATAGAGATGGGGGACAATACAGAGGACGAGACAGAGAACGAGACAGGGAGATATCTGTCTCGCTTTAAATCTTTCTTAAGTAACTGGGGCTTTTTCGGTCTATGGGCTTCAGAGACGGAGAACAAGACAGAAAACAGGAGGGAGAGAGTGAGAGGGAGAAAGAGAGTGAGCGAGAGAGTGAGCGAGGGAGAGAGTGATCGAGGGAGAGAGCGATACAGAAATCGAGACGGAGAGCGAGACGGAGAGCGAGACGGAGAGCGAGACGGAGAGCGAGACGGAGAGCGAGACGGAGAGTGAGACGGAGAGCGAGACGGAGAGCGAGACGGAGAGCGACACAGAAAGCGACACAGAAAGCGACACAGAAAGCGACACAGAAAGCGACACAGAAAGCGACACAGAAAGCGAGTGGGAGGGTCTTCAAGAGCAGCTTAACCGAGCTCAAGAAGAACTGAAGCTTAGAGATCAACAGATCTCGGCTCTGCAGCAGGAAGTAACTGAGGTCAAAGACCAGTTAGAGGCAGTTGAGACCAATTTGAGGCATTCGTTGGGATTGGCAAACGAGCGATCGGCAAGGAGGGAGCAAGCCCATCAACAGCTGCAGCTCCAGATGTCAAAGCTACCGTGTCCGTCAGTAGTAATACAGATGGACAGCGAGACAGAGAACGAGAGTGAGATAGAACTGAAATTGAGAGATGAACAGATCTTGGCTCTGCAGAAGGAAGTGACTGAGGTCAAAGGTCAGTTAGAGGCAGTAGAGACCAGTAGGAATCATTCTTTGGGTTTGGCGAGGGCGCGAGCGCTGCAGTGGAAGAAAACCCATCAACAGCTGCAACTCCAGTTATCAGAGAAAGATTCTCGGTCTGTAGCAAGACAGATGGAGACCAGGACACAACTGAGGATTAGAGATGAATGGATCTGGGCACTGCAGAGGGAAGTCACTGATGTCAGATATCAGTTAAAGGCGGTTGACACCAATTGGTGGCATTCATGGGGTTTGGTCCATGAGCGATTGCAGCAGTGGATGGAAGCCCATCACCAGCTGCAGCTGCAGTTGTCAGAGAAAGATTCTCAGTCTGTAGTGATACAGAAAGAGACCGAGACACAACTGAAGCTTAGAGATGAACAGATCTTGGCTCTGCAGCAGGAAGTAACTGAGGTCAAAGATCAGTTAGAGGCAGTTGAGACCAGTAGGAGGCGTTCATTGGGTTTGGAGAGGGAGCGATTGCAGCAGTGGATGGAAGCCCACCAACAGCTGCAGCTGCATTTATCAGAGAAAGATTCTCAGTCTGTAGTGATACAGAAAGAGACCGAGACACAACTGAAGCTTAGAGTTGAAAAGATCTTGGCTCTGCAGCATTAAGTAACTGCGGTAAAAGATCAGTTAGAGGCAGTAGAAACAAGTAGGAGGCGTTCATTGGGTTTGGCGCGGGAGCGAGTGGAGCAGTGGAAGGTGGCCCAACGACAGAAGCCTCTACCAAAGAAAGAGCGTCAGCTCGAGACTCTGATGGTGGGTGATGGACTCATGACGTCTGATAATCAGACAGAGACTGGGCCACAGGTACCACTGGATCAGACGGTACATTTAGAGACAGCGATAGAGAGCAAGACAAGGATTGAGACTGAGGTAGAAATAGAGATAGAGGGCAAGGTGGAGAGCGAGACAGAGACAGAGGTAGAGGCAACAGTTAGCAATACAAGTGTATTTGAAAATCAGCCAGATTGCACACACTATAGACAGGTGCGCAGGGATCTCGGTGAGAACATTAGGACGCTGGTCCAAATGTTCTACCAGAAAGACCAGGCCGTTCAAGAGGAGAAACAGCGAGCTGAAGAATTACGAGAGAAAACTCAACGCAAGGACTCAGCTGCAAACTCCAGGTGTAAAAGAATTTAAGTTAAGTGTTCCTGTTTGGTTGGAAGGAAAACCTAAGTGGGACCTCTGGAGAACCAGTCCGTCCTTCTGGTGTAGATCATTCCGGGTAAAGTGGCAGCCTCAGTTTGTGCGTTTGAATTTGGATCTGTTCTGGCGTGTGAGCTGTAAGAAGGTTCAGATCCGAGTGGATGATGTAAATTGGATCTAATTCTGGATCAGCCAGAACATTTAGAGAGACGGCGAGATGTGAGACAAAGGGCGCCTATAAATCACTTTTGGCGGCACGGTGGCAGAGTGGTTAGCACTTGAGCTTCTCAGCAAGGGGGTCCTGGGCTCGAATCTCAGTCGGAACAGGGCCCTTCTGAGCAGAGTTTGCATGTTCTCTCCGTGCCTGCGTAGGTTTCCTCTGGATGCTCCGGTTTCCCCTACCACTAAAAACATGGACAATAGTCCCCCTCTCTGAGGGGCCAGGACATCCCTGAAAACGAGATGCTGGAGTCTCAGTGGGTCGTTCCTGGTTTAATAGATAACTTAAATTTGATCATTCCATTTGCTGACACTCTCAGCTAATGGAACGCCATGAGGGTTGCCAGGTTGGGTTTGGGTCGTCCACAATAAGCTTTAAGAAGATGCAAATCAGCAGAATGTACTGGAGAGTTTGTTCAGCTGTTTGTGCTTCTGGAGCTTTGAGGTGGGCAACACAAACACCTGCAGATGTTGAAAATTCTACACACACACAAAAAGCAACAGCCTCAGTTTGTGCGTTTGACTTTGGATCTGTTCTGGCGTGTGAGCTGTAAGATGGTTAATGCACTTTGACAAACATCTCTGGACTTCAGCAGAATAAAGACAATAAATAAAAAATAAAAAATGACTCAGATTGTTTTTCCTTGTCTATTTTGCAGATGTTTGATCATTATATTCTAAATATTTTCCTTCTCTTCCCTCTCAAGTCTCTCTCTGGTCTCTCTCCCTCATCTCTCTCTGGTCTCTCTCACAGTTAGAATGTGCTCAGATTGAAATGAAAACCACTCAAGTCAAGCAATATTTTATTATTTTTTGCAGTGTAGCCAACACTGAAGCTGATCATTTTCACCGCAACTCGGCAACTGTTTATCACGGCGTCTACACAAACAGCACTACAGCCGTATAGAGACATAATGAAATCAATCAATGTGCTGAGAATAGGTTAAGCGTTCAGCCGCGGTGATGGATGGACTTGATTACAGACACGAGTGAGAGACACGGCGACACCCGAACAGATTTGGGACTTGGACGGCGCATCCATCAAAGCCTCCGTATAGGTTAATAGTCGCACTAATTGCCCGTCTGATGGATGGTGTCAAGTACAGAGGAAGACAAAAGCGGTGAGTGATGGGTTAATGGCGTGCGTGTCGGTTTGTGTTTGATTAACGTTAACAAGGGGCGGAGCATCTGTGGCGCCTTCAACCGTGACGTTATCAACAGCTTTGTGTCTGCAGTGGAGGACAGCTATCCATCACTTGTTTACTTTTGAGGGCGTCCTTAGTAGCTCTAAAACAGTACAATCTGGAAAAACTCAAGACAAAGATGCATTAGAATATGTTTTGTCAAGATGCATGAATAAACACCAGCAGAGTTAGATTGAATGCTGATAAATGTATTAGGATTGGCGATTAGACCCCGGCAGGAATACTGCATGACTTATGCAGAAGGAAGGTTAATGACATTTATGAGCGTGCGACCCCCGAGGTCTAGAACCTGGTATTGAGGAAGCTGAGCCGTAGACATGACAAGATACTCCACTGAACGAAGAGGTGATGGGGAGGAGGTAGGTTGCTGCTCGAACAGCAGCATGAGCTGCAGAGAAGTGCGAGTCTCTGGTTAAATGCAGCTGTGAAGTGATTATGAGCACAGGTCCTTCTTTCCGGGCTTTCTCTCTGGTCTTTCTCTCTGGTGTCTCTCTCTCGTCTGTCTCTCTGGTCTTTCTCTGGTATTTATCTCTGGTGTCTGTTCTCTCTCTGGTCTCTGTCTTGTCTCTCTCTGATCACATGCTCCCACTCAATATACAACCAAGTTCATGCTAGCTGCTCTGTTGTTTTACCATGTCCCACTGTTTTAAACCATTTACACACACAGAGACACACAGATAAACACACCCACAAACACACACACACATAAACACACATTAACACAAGCACACACTCCCACAATGTAACCCCAGTCATGGCCTTATAACTTGAGTGTTTGTTATTATTGCCAGAAAGCAAATCATGGCGACGCCACTAGCATTGTGTATGTTTAATTTCGTCCTCCCCTCTACTGTCATCGACGCTAGCAGCTCATTGGAAATATATGAGCCGTGTTTATCGACGTGATGGGAGATTTATTACATGTCACGGCCTGTGCGCGTGACATTACATTTGATAAACAAGGACACGGCAGACGTAATGTATTGTAGCCTGTTTAGCTCACGCTGACTTTGATCAACTGTTATTGTAATACGATGTGTGTTTGGCTATTAATTTACTGCTTCTGCCCTCTCGCATTTAAATATAGAAGTGCATAATGGAGCTGCAATAGTTTATCAAGCATTCAGAAGCTCCAGATTGTCCTTGTGTGCCTGCAATACACATTATATCTGAGGTAACACTAATCAAAAATCAACAACAGGCTTGTATATATAGGCAGAGACCAAAATATACAGCGGCAAATTATAAAATTGAG
Organism: Knipowitschia caucasica; assembly: GCA_964034765.1. Classification (NCBI taxonomy): domain Eukaryota; kingdom Metazoa; phylum Chordata; class Actinopteri; order Gobiiformes; family Gobiidae; genus Knipowitschia; species Knipowitschia caucasica. The sequence goes on from OZ035825.1 coordinate 47,315,550, forward strand.
GTCATAATAGCTCTAATGGAGTGTTTTTTTTATCTTAATTTGAGCACATTCTGACTGTGTTAAAACAAGATTTGCCAAATTAATCAAGTTTTATTTCAAGAACGGTTGCCTTATTTTCTCATATCAAGGGAGACAATTTGTGTATCTTTCTAAAACAAGATAATTTTGCTTTGTCCCATTAGGCTCAGTCACAATGTGCTCAAATTAGGATACATTTAGCCAATTTTGAGCCATTTTTGACCCTTTTTTTCATAGCGTTTTTTAGTATATATACCTACATCCGAAAGACATGCCAATATTACTGGTGCATGCGCTGGAAAACGGCTGCAAGTCCTAAATAGCTCTGAAACAGCTTTTGTTTTGTGCTTTTGCATTTTTATTTTATTGCTTTTTTCTACCTGAGATGATGGTGCAGTAGAGTGTTCATGGTTTTACACTGGTCCAGACCGGAGCAGAGAGGATTCATGGTCCGAAGCAAACGGATCAGGTGAAAATCCACAGGAGGAATGCTGACTTTTTGAAAAATGCTAATGAAGCATTCACATTTGACTTTGGATTAGAGCAGAGAAAAGAGTCGGAACCAAGCGGCTACTCCACCTTTGATATTGGGCACGATCAGTCAGATCTTCCCAATCTGTCAAACTGGGCGCATTCGGCAAGTAACCAGAACTAGCCTCTTTACCCGTTTGTCTCATTATAAGAACCTTCTAAGCCTTAAGTTAGTAAGTAAAATATATTTGTATTTTGCGTTTCACAGACCAGGATCAGAAAGCGCTTTGCAATGGTGAATCGACAACTTTGTAAAGTCTTACGAGACGACCACTATTGAAGTGAACTGGAAAAACGTATTGAAACTGAAGCAAATGTCCTTAGTTCTTCTCCAAACTCTTATACAAGACATTTCTACAGCTGTTGAGTAATGCACGATGTACGAACGGTCAGTACAATATCAAGGTCTGTTTTCACTGAGGGAACTGTGAGATTTCATAACACTTTGAAGCAACTTTTGTTAAAGTTAAACTCATCATTCTATCAATGTGCAGAAGCCAGTACTTTTCCCTTGTTTTGTCTATCTGAAGGCCAAGCTACATGGCACTGTGGCAGCTGCTGATTGGAGGTCTCCATGCCTCCGCTTTGTATAATACACTTGCATTTTGTTGTTTGTGTTGTTCGTGCTGTCTCTACCATCGACAATAAAACATGTCTTCTGTCGGAATTAAAGACGCAATCCCAGACTTTGTCATCTTCTTCAGGTGGTGGAGGATGCATTGTCTGTAACATCTACAGAACAGAAGACTACTTTTTTTTTACACAAAAAAGTGTTTTTTTTTTCAAGCCAAAACTGAAAAACCTCAAGAGAAACCATGCATCTGGACCAGCACACATGGACAATCTGCACAGCCCCTGATTCCACTCAGGCTGTGAGCTGCTGAGACATGGACAACACCATCGTCCTCTTTTGGATGGACATGATTTGGAACAATTGGATTTCTGAATTTGGACACCGAAGCTGAAACGTGTGATTGAAAGACACGTCACAGAAGAATTCACTGCTATGGCTCGACACAAATGCAGCCTGAAGAAATCAACACGGAGAAGTGGGAGAGACTGTTTTCAAAGCAATATCTGGAACCACCATCGACTGATGAAGTTTGGTATTTTTCTGGAGATTGTTGACGAGTTTTATGAAAGATCTGAAAATGTTTTATGAGTTTAAGTATTGAGTTCCGAGTTCTGAGTTTTTTGAAGTACCGAGTGAAGTACAGAGTTTATGAGTTTAAGTATTGAGTTATGATGTTATGTTGCTGTTTTTCGATCCTGATGGTCACACGTGAATGTGTGACCAGAGGGGGGAATGTGAGATTTCATAACATTTTTAAGCAACTTTTGTTAAAGTTAAACTCATCATTCTATCAATGTGCAGGAGCCAGTACTTTTCCCTTGTTTTGTCTATCTGAAGGCCAAGCTACATGGCACTGTGGCAGCTGCTGATTGGAGGTCTCCATGCCTCCGCTCTGTATAATACACTTGCATTCTGTGTTTGTGTTGATCGTGCTGTCTCTACCATCGACAATAAAACATGTCTTCTGTCTGAATTCAAGACGCGATCCCAGACTTTGTCATCTTCTTCAGAACGATGTCGTAACATGGAGAAAAAAAAAATAATCACACAAAAAAGTACATTTTCTTGAAGCAGCAACGACGGCCTGATGAATAGACTTGTTACGATGACGGGGGGAGGGGTAGATAATGACTTTGAAATGGTGACCCAGACATACTTCTTGTGTTTGAATAAAAAGCATTGACGCAGACGGTCAGAAGCAGAAGCAATCGTCCTCAGAACACAGACTATAGAAAACCACGTATGGACAAACAACAGGAACCACTCTGTTCACTTCAGCGCTCATTATATTGTGATGTAACCGTTTTTCAAAGCGGGTCAGGAAACACACTGTAAGCTCTTTGAATACAAGGACTAATAGCACAGGTTACATAAGAGAGAAAAACGGGAGGGATAGAAATACATTAAATATCAAACCTTCCTTTTATATCTAAAATCCTTGAATAGCTTATCGCTAAACAACTATTCTGCCACTCACAGGAAAAATACATTTTAAAATTCTTTTGGATTCAGAGCTCATCATCAAACAGCACTAGTCGAACTCACAAATGACTCACTCCTGCTGCTGAAGATATCATTCACTGAGATGCAGGACATCTCTATGACAGCTTCTTTCCAACTAACAAAGCACTTTAAATGATCTTGCACTGAAACTGTTCTAGTTGATCGATTTTGCCAATTGTTTCTTTGTTATGTTTGTTTTATATCTTTATTTTAACCTTGTTTTATTCTTTATTCTTCTGTTCTTGTCTGGTGCACACTGGGGACTTTTGCAGATGTATTCCAATTTGGTTTTACTGCAAATGTCAAATAGATGAATCTGATGATGGACAAGTGTCAGTGTTGGTCCTACTGGACCTCAGCTGCGTTTGATTCAATAAACCACAACATTCTACCGCAGAGGTTAGAATGCGACATCACTCAGAGGAACAGCCTTTGGCAGGTTTAAATCCTATTTATCAGATTACAAATCTGATCACTTTGTTAATGTGAATTAAGTAAAATTTGGTGTGCCGCAGGGATCGGTACTCGGACTGATTCTTTTCACACTCTATATGCTGCCGTTGGGAAAGTTCATTAAAAAGCATGGAATTAATTTCCACTGCTATGCAGATGACACACAGCTTTACCTGACGATGAAACCAAATCAGACGGATCAGTTGAAAAGGCTCCGTGCTGCATAAAAGATCTAAAAACGTGGAAGACTCTTAACTTTCTACTTTTTAACCTGGAGAAGATAGAAGTGATCAGAAAATGACACCCAGCAACACTGTGATGAATCTTGGAGCCGTAATCGACCAAGAACTCTCCTTCAAGGCTTATATAAACCAAGCAACTAAAACTGCATATTTCCACTTGAGCAACATGAGACAAAATCAGGAATATCATAACCCTAACCGGCCGGATTATAAGGCGCAGTGTCTGCATCTAAAAGTGCAGAAAAATACGGTACAACATTTTGGTGGACTGGATTTGATGGTCCAGACTTTTGAAGTAATAAAGAGAAAGCCATAGTCCACAGGTAAATTAGGAATGTCTTTCTATTCTCAATGAATCTATAATTTAGTTTTTTTAAATTTCCTGTAAAGTTGTGTATGAATATCTCCTTTTATAAAACATTGAAAGGCACTGCTTTTACTTTGTGGATTGCCACCAGCTTTGATCAACATATATCAAAGAGCCGTGGCTTCAGAAATATAGAATTCACCTTCGACAAGACGTGTTTTTGGGTCATTAGTCCTCGTCCATTCCACGTCGTTGTCCAAATACGTGCTGTAACCAAACTTTACATGTACACCGCATTCTGTATAATCATTGTTATTGTGTGTTTTTCTCTTTGTAGTCTACAGAAGGTAGCTGATATACCCACCTGGTTGTTCCTCGCTGAATGCCGGAGTGGTGGCTGTTTGTGCTGGGACTCCACTGTCTCTATTTGATCTCCGCGGGTGGTTTCTCTGCGCCTCTGATCACAGGGATCTGTAAAACCAAAAACAAAAACACTGCTCAGCCACTGCTCTCTCCCCAAAAAACAGCCACGATAAACACCAGAGACAATAAGGGAGGCACCATTCTCCACGCTGTAAGGTCAGGCGAGTTTCTATGGCCTGAGGTAAGTTTTCCTCAGAGTTTTAACCATAGAACTAGATAAAGATGATCCAGCACAATTAGGTTTCAGCTCGAATCCTGGCTAGAACCAGGAAGTACCGACACATTAGTCCGGTTCTCAGGTCTCTGCACCTGTGGACTCTGAGGAGCACAGGGATTGGCCTCCTGCTGGGACTCTGAGGAGCACAGGGACTGGCCTCCTGCTGGGACTGAGGAGCACAGGGACTGGCCTCCTGCTGGGACAGCCTCAGTCCTTGTTCCACAGTCTGAGTCGTGGATCTACAGCCTGTCCGTGGGAGCGGATCCCTCTCTCTCTCAAGACAGTGATAATCCAGGACATTTATTAACATTTATGGGCCGTGGTTGTCACGCTCTCTAAGTTTGTTATTATCATATGCCCTGTGCTCCAACTGTTTGATTCTCTGATCTGTTGTTCAGGAATCATCAACTTTGTAAAGTCCTCCGAGACGACTGCTGTTGTGATTCAGGGCTGTCTGATTTTGAAAGTTTGTTATTTAAGTTAATGAATACATTTACAATAGTATTCTGTTGTACTCTGTTGTTAGAAGTGGAGATTAAAATCATAAACGTTTAATATCCTGATTAAGCACCAAAGACACTGCTTTATATTTCTTCTTTTAAAACAAATGTCATTTTTGCAGGACGCACTAGACGCACTCAAAGCAAGACACCTTCAGATATTTTCAGAATACTCAAAACATGTCACAGTTCTCAAGACGCTAAAACTTTGCGGACTCCTTCTTGTCTTTGCAAAAACACATTTCTGTTGAAAGTCCTTGGGTTTTGTGTGAACTCTCTCTCGGGGTCGATGGTGTTCCAGATGACATTGATCTGTTTTTCACCAGACCCTCGTATGTTTGGTAGATTTTTGCAACACGGCGAGAGTTATACCTTTGGCATAACTTCTTTATTATGCCAAAGGTAGACATTTTTATACTTATTTATTATGCTAAAATCAGGCTTCATTGTGTTTGTTATTACTGTCTTTCCTGTAGTTGAAGTGTTTGAGGTGATTATGACAACTTTGCAAAGTCCCCATCCAACTCCTAGATGACAACTGATGCGAAATAGGCCTTAACAAAAATACATTTTATTGAATTGAACTGTAAACTTGAGAAAACGACTCCAAACGCAGTGGTTTTCTTGAGTTTCTGTCATTTTGCTTTCCACCGCTGACGTCACTTCTCAACAGTGTGAAGAAACCACCAACCTTTCTGTTATGACATTACCATCACATTCGACGGCTTTGGTCTCGCCGCAACTCGTTAACACTCTTTGATTTTGAACCCGTGTGCAGCGAACCACGGAGAAGCTAAATACCGCTGCATCTACCCCCCAAAAAATAAGAAAAGACAGACTTTATTGATCTCACGACGGAGAAATTTACAATGAAAAAAATCTACTCGGTTATAGGATTTTAATGTCATGCTTTTGAAAAAGGTGATAGATTGAGAAACTGGGATTGTTTTTGGTAAAATTCACACATGTAGAATAGAGAGACAAGGAGGCGCATCAGGTGAAGAGGCGCTGAGGCTGCTGGGAATTTGTCAAGAATCTAGTTATTTTCGAGGAGCACACTCCAGCAAGACGCCAAAGCACTTTTCATCATGAAGGGTGTGAAGTAGGACACTCCGAACAGCTAATCATAAATGAGGAGATTCTTGCTTAATCCAAGGCTGTGTACAATTACCACAACAGCGAAGTATTGCGAGAGTGCACTTCACATATATTGGTCCTGTAATGACACTGTTATTGGTTAAAATCGAGAGGTTGAGCTAAAATAGAGTCACAATTAGGTATTGGGCTATGCTTGCCTTGTTTACGACCATCGGCAAATTATGGTAGAAGGGAGAAGGAGAAACAAAGAAGACGGTGGCGGTCGTGTGGCGATATTTTACAGTATCAGAGAAAGATCAGCCTTATGCAGCTTGCAAAACATGTTCAGTGAGATTTCAACAGCTGCTGGAAAATCCTTCAACACAACAAATCTCATTGGACGTTTGAGAAGCACGGCGCAAAGTGTAGCAACTGCATGAAGCTGGAGAAACACAGAAAACCTAAGCTGCCAAGATTTATATATTTGTACATAGCAAAAAGACAAAAAAATATCGGCCAAGTTATTTTAAACATCGGTATCGGCCTAAAATGTCACAATCGGCTGATGTTGTTTATTTGATTATTCATAGGGACAAGTTTACACAACCAACAAAACAGTCAAACACTACAAAATGTATAGCCGACACTGATTAATGTTAGGAAGAAAAATACTGTCACAAAATATACATTATTATTTATTTCAACATAATACATCAGGATATATAGATTAAACAGAAATACACAAGAGAAGAGAATTTTGGTAACTCAGGTCTGTAAAATGCGCTGTATAAATAAATACTACTTATTACAGTATTATTACAACGTGAGTCACATTTCAGCCTCCGCACTCTCAACACTCGCTTGAAAACCCAAAATCCGTGACTGATTCTGTGTGTGTGACTGCAGAGCACGTGTGGCAGAGCATAGTCCAGTCTCTCCCCCTCTCTCCCCCCTTTCACACCTCTCCCCCCTCGGCTCCCCCTCCCACCCCCCCCCCCCCCCCCACCCCTGATGCGAGCTGATCGACACAGGGTTTGCACTCTCCGTGTGATGGCTGCGTTAGTGCGAGACCTGCCGTTGACCCGGAAGAGTGAAGTGAAGCGCTCTGACACCGCGGCAACCGGTACGACAGTGTGTGTGTATGCATGTGTGTGTGTTGTGCATGCATGTGTGTGTGTGCATGTGTGAGATGTGTGTTTAGAGAAAGAGAGAGAGGGGCAGCATTTGGGGAACGCAAGGTCACTGCAATGTCCCCAGGTCCTGCAGCTGTGGTCTCCCCCAAACATCGCCCCCTCTGCGTGTGTGTGTGTGTGTGTGTGTGTGTGTGTGTGTGTGTGTGTGTGTGCGTGTGTGTGTGCGTGTGTGTGTGCGTGTGTGTGAGTTGTCCATCGGCCGCGGAGTTTGGCAGGTGACATTTGCTGTGCTTTCGCTTCACTGAAAGCTCGGTTTGGACCCGCTGCTCCCCTCCGTCGCTCCCCCACGGCTCTCCTCTCCTGACAGCCGCTCGAGAGGTACTAATACCGGGCAAATGTGTGTCAATGTAAGCAGTTAGTCGACCGAGAAAAAACATTTACATTGCTATGAAGGCAGGACCAGGACAATGGAAGGAGTCTGTGTTAGCCTTGGCCAGTGACCGGGGACTGGAGGATATTTATGTCCCATCTTTGGCAGGTCGTGGATTAAAATTATTTGTTTGTTTAGTAAAAAAAAGGAGAAAGGAAAAGGGTTTTAGCGCTAGAGTTTTGATGTGAAACAGGTGGAAGATGGAGCCATGAAAATGTATGGGAGATAGAGGACTACTAAAACAATAACATATCACCTTTTGTCGTCATCTGTATCATTTTTTTGTTTTGTTATTACTTTAATATAATTATAGTCATGTATTTTTGTTAATGCACTTTGCTTGACTCCAGGAAGAATAGCAGTGATGAACAGCTAATGGAGATTACAAATACAAATCTATCTATCTGTCTATCCATCTATCTCTGTATCTATCTATCTCTGTATCTATCTATCCCTGTATCTATCTATCTATCTATGTATCTATCAACAGTATGTATCCATCTGTATATTGTATGTATCTATCCATCTCAAATTTACAGAATTTAAAATACAGTAAAAGGCAAGACATTGTTCTTTGGTCATAACACATACACAAAGTAAATGCTTAACAAAATAAAATAGAAAGAATTACACAAAGTCATTCAAATAATAAAAAATACAGTACATTAAAAATAGTATATTTTTTAGCTGTGGAACTCTGAAATTCTGCCTCCTCCATTATTAGTCCTGACTCCGGGCACCAGCAGGAGGCCAGTCCCTGTGCTCCTCAAAGTCCCAGCAGGAGGTCAGTCCCTGTGCTCCTCAGAGTCCCAGCAGGAGGTCAGTCCCTGTGCTCCTCAGAGGCCCAGCAGGAGGCCAGTCCCTGTGCTCCTCAGAGTCCCAGCAGGAGGTCAGTCCCTGTGCTCCTCAGAGGCCCAGCAGGAGGTCAGTCCCTGTGCTCCTCAGAATCCCAACACGAGGACAGTCCCTGTGCTCCTCAAAGTCCCAGCAGGAGGTCAGTCCCTGTGCTCCTCAGAGTCCCAACACGAGGCCAGTCCCTGTGCTCCTCAAAGTCCCAGCAGGAGGTCAGTCCCTGTGCTCCTTAGAGTCCCAGCACGAGGCCAGTCGCTGTGCTCCTCAGAGTCCCAGCAGGAGGCCAGTCCCTGTGCTCCTCAGAGTCCCAGCAGGAGGCCAGTCCCTGTGCTCCTCAGAGTCCCAGCAGGAGGCCAGTCCCTGTGCTCCTCAAAGTCCCAGCAGGAGGTCAGTCCCTGTGCTCCTTAGAGTCCCAGCACGAGGCCAGTCGCTGTGCTCCTCAGAGTCCCAGCAGGAGGCCAGTCCCTGTGCTCCTCAGAGTCCCAGCAGGAGGCCAGTCCCTGTGCTCCTCAGAGTCCCAGCAGGAGGCCAGTCCCTGTGCTCCTCAGAGTCCCAGCAGGAGGCCAGTCCCTGTTGTAATTTGGTGCAAGGCCATGGAGAGACTTGTACAAAAGCCTAACTGCAATTTTGTCAAAAGAAAGGAGAACACTCAAGTCCCTAGTACTAGACTTTCTCTTGGTTATTCTTTTGTCCATTGTCCGCTTTGTCGATTTCATAATTTTTCCTGAAATGCTTTAAAAGTCGTGGGTCAGAAGTCTCCAAAACTTTGCCGCTTCACCCAATCTTCCATCAGCCGTGTCAATAAGAGCCATGTCCCTGCTCAGCTCTTGTTAATATAATAATCCACTTCATCATTTGTTTATTTATCCCGTGACCTGACAAGCGATCTCTTAAATGCTAAGGCGCGCGCGGATTCCATTAGCTGACGCAAATTTGGAGGGTGGAAAAGTTGTTGACATGCTAGCTTGCCGCATTTGTGTCACCTTCAATTAAGTACTTAGAGCATCCAGCCGCGTGCCTACGGTTCACAGAGAATTTGGGAAGGACAAAACTTGATTAAAACTTTAAAGAGAACATTGTTTTTCACGCTCAGGTGGGTTTTTACTAACAATAATATGAGAGGTAATAAAAGCAACTGGTAATAAAGAAGGGACTACACTGAACACAGAAAGATTAAGCGTTATTTAAGATCTTGTTGGTTATCAATTAGAATGGTAGTGGTTGAGAAAAGTGCAATATACAGATAAATATGTACTGAATATCCGAAGATGGTCTTAGAATGTAATCCCCCACTTCTTCCACCAGAGGGAGGTATAGAATTCACCTCAAACATCAAACATTGCTAGCGGCAATCTCACAGCCACGCGGTCTGGTGCACACTGAGGACTTTAGCAGATTTATTACAAAGTGGTTTTACTGTGAATGGCAAATAAACTGGATCTGAATCCTGACAATGGTCTAATGTCAATGGAGAAAGAAGGCAATACTTTTGTTTTAAGCAGAGGCAAAAAATACAGTTCTGAAAATGATTGAAGCTGCACTAACTGACTTTGAGAAATGTTCAAATGTGAGCAGTGAGCTCGCTCTTTTTGCTCACCCTCCCCACACGGAGCTTTTGCCCCCCACTACCCCCTTCCCCCTCAACCTGTGCTCACATGCTACATGCTACGCAATGTAAGAAGCTCACGTCTACCAATATGAATCGCACATGGATGGCGTGACCATAGAATGATTGAACCGGGAAGCGTGAAGGAACAAGACTTTCTTTTGGCTGTTTCCCTGTGTGAGCAGTAACCGGTAACGAGGACACGCAAAGTTTCAGGTTAACCTCCGCCGCTTGTTTACCTCAGCTGTCTGTGCTAACAAGAGACCTGTGGCTTTTCTCAAGAAAGTGGGGGCCAGTGATTGTGACCAATCGGGTCCGCCGATTGGTCACAATCTGGACCCGAAACACATTCTCTTGCATCCTTGTTGCATCAAAACTCGATCTCAAATAGTGGGATGTGTTGGTGCTAGAAATTTTTCATATCATTTTACTTTTAAATTTCATTAGAGGTATATCTACAATGTGTTTACAGTAAATTTGTCAACAGTGAGGCCGCTGTCCATGGTCCTGACCTTTCTTAAACCACGTTCAAATTGGTCTTTAAAAATAGTCCAGTTCTCAGGTCTCTGCTTCCTGCGGCTCAGAGAACAGACTTTAAAACAGCAATCCAAGTCTCTCCATGGTCTCAAAGTACACCTGCGACATGTTAGTGCCATATGAACCAACTCTGAGGGGCACAGGGACTGGCTTCATGTCAGAAAAAAAACACTATCATAATGTTCAAGTTGTAGCAGATCCAAAAATAAGTGTCAAGAATTGCCAATGGGAAAAAGCTAAATTGTAGCAAACTGTGCTATTCCAACAACCTTGCCTTTCCTTGCCATAAGCACCACCAGTTATCATTCAAAGCAGCCAGAATTACAGTCTCTCCTTCAACTATACATCCACACCTTTGCGTGACTTTTCCATTTCCTTTGAACCGCTCTCTCGCCGTATAGAACATGTGTAGTTAATTCCAAGACCTTTATTTGCAGCGAGGAAGAAAGGAGGCTGGAAATTGAACGCGAGGCTATAGGAGCCGAGGTGAGAGAAGCAGAATCGTTGTGGACAGACTTTGTGGTATAGAGGTGAGGGCTGCAGGCGGGTGGAGCAGGGAGGAGGTGGAGGAGGTTAAGAGACCAGGGACTGGAGAAATGGAGAGGAGCAGAGGAGGTGACACCACACAACAGCTCACTCGATAGGGAACAAGCACAAAAGAGCAGAGGAAAACAGATAATTGCTATTGATCATGGGAAAAGGAAGGGCCAACGTCAGATGGAGAGTTTGTGATACGGGTTTGGAGACGTTTCTGTCGGTTGGAGAGAGAATCTATGAAGCCTGGAGCTTCCTCTGTATTATTTAGTCCTTTGTGTCTGCGCTTAAAGACCTTATGACGGGTTTTTAAAAAAAAAAAATAGTGGATATCAAAATTGCATGACAATGTCAATTTGAAAGAGATTCCGGCAAAAAAAATCCTATATTTTATAAAAAGAACGTGTTTTTCATGAATTTAAGTTGTCTATGCTCTAACCTGTGTGTGACGTCACAGCGGGTAACGCCCATGCATTGAAAACCATGGATCTATGCCACAGGACTGCCTTTTCTCTCTTCTCTCCACTGATGCCCAACACAATACTGCACTCTACAGGTGACAATTGCTCACTACACATAAATTGCCATTTTGAGAGTGAAAAAGTGTCTGAGGTGGGATTTGAACCCAAGTATCTGGATTGGCAGACCATCGACACAACCACTGGACTATCTCAGTGACAACAAAAAGACACATTCTAGTAGTTATCTCACACTCGCTGTACACGGCCTTGTCATCTTGAATATCCGCGAAAAAAGAACGAATACCAAATTGTAAACAACTTACAGCGTTGAAACGTACCCGCTCTGACGTCACCAAGGGCTGTGAAGTTTTTTCGTTTCTAAGGGCGTTGCTATGGGGTTATTTCGATTTGGGGGGGATCAGACAAAAAAAACAACAACTGATTTTGAAACCTTTAGTAGTTCTCTTCTAATATAAAATGGTATTAAAACTGTATTTCTAAATAAATCAAACCCGTCATAAGGTCTTTAAAACAAAGGCTTCTCTCAGAGTGAAGACAACATTTATGAATCTGTGACACACAACACTCATAAAATAAACACACAAAGTAAGTCAGAGGTGAAAGTGGCTCAGCTGGGCTCAAAAGTTGTGGGTTCGATTCTCGCACACAGACTCCTCCACTATTCTGACTGATGTATGCGGTTATTGTGTCCTGGGGCAAGACACTTAACCCCTCTTTTCCTTTTGACTTACTGTCTGACTTCCTGTCTACTCCAACCAACTGCTGTATTTTTACCCATAATGTAAACAGAATAAAAAATTATGTGAAGAAAAAAAACGCTCAATCAAAACTAGAAGAAAGTCAAAAGCAAACTATTATTTTTCTAATCCACTTCCTTTACTGCATCCAAACTCATTTCCCCTGCTGCATATCGCTGCTCTCTCTCTCTCTCTCTCTCTCCCTCTCTCCCTCTCTCTCTCTGGTGTCTGTGTACCGTGTGGAAGAGAAGTCCTTATGTCTTTAGCAGAAACAGCTTGTCATTAAACCTGAGAGTGTGAGCAAAGCAAAACTCAACCTCCGCCTCGAGCCTCTGCAGTCTGCTCCTGACCACCTGTGCAGCCGCTGAAAAAAAGCCTCTATTTGCTTTGTGTGTACATTTTGGCTCATAATTAAAAGAGGATAAGGTGGAAATGTAACTTTGAGCTTCAAGTACGATGCATTTGTTTCTGTGTTTGGGCTTAAATATGATTGAGAGAGGATTTTAACTTTGGCTTTCCATGTTTTTGAATCATGGAAGGGACAAGAAACATAACAAAACTTCAGTCTAAAAGGTAGAAGTGGGAGATATGATCGAGTCAATGTATTCTTGTCGAGTCTTGCATCATAATAGCAGTCGTCTCGGAGGACTTGGCAAAAAGTTGTCAATTTTTTCAACAAGCGGAGACAGAACAGATCAGAGAATCAATCAGTTGGAGCAGAGGACATTCAAAAATAATAAACACATAGGAGCCTTTGGTTCATACATGTTTATAAATGTCCTGGATCATCGCTGTCCTTAGTAAATTAAACTTTTACCATTGTGCTTTGTCCTTTGTCCTACAGTTCCCAACCCAAGTTCCCAACACCATCTCCAATCCCTCCCCTCCTCTTCTACTGATTGATATAGATACAGGACTGATGCTGTAGATCCAGGACTGATGCTGTAGACCCAGGACTGAGGCTGTAGATCCAGGACTGAGGCTGTAGACCCAGGACTGAGGCTGTAGATCCAGGACTGGGGCTGTAGACCCAGGACTGAGGCTGTAGATCCAGGACTGATGCTGTAGACCCAGGACTGAGGCTGTAGATCCAGGACTGATGCTGTAGATCCAGGACTGAGGCTGTAGATCCAGGACTGAGGCTGTAGATCCAGGACTGAGGCTGTAGATCCAGGACTGAGACTGTAGACCCAGGACTGAGGCTGTAGATCCAGGACTGAGGCTGTAGACCCAGGACTGAGGCTGTAGACCCAGGACTGAGGCTGTAGATCCAGGACTGAGGCTGTAGATCCAGGACTGAGGCTGTAGATCCAGGACTGAGGCTGTAGATCCAGGACTAAGGCTGTAGATCCAGGACTGAGGCTGTAGATCCAGGACTAAGGCTGTAGATCCAGGACTGAGGTTGTAGATCCAGGACTGAGGCTGTAGATCCAGGACTGAGGCTGTAGATCCAGGACTGAGGCTGTAGATCCAAGACTGAGGCTGTAGATCCAGGACTAAGGCTGTAGATCCAGGACTGAGGCTGTAGATCCGGGACTAAGGCTGTAGATCCAGGACTCACTATACTTTCTTTGAACCTATTGAAAATATTTGCTTCAATATCCAGCACTCGTGGGCGACCAAGTTTAGTGTCTTGCCTCTTGACAAAGCCTCAAAACCCGCCAAGTCCTTCCAAACATGAAGTCCCTCACCATACGAAAGATTAAAAAACCCTTCCCTTCTCCCCACCAGCTCTCCTCCACCTCCGACTCTCCTGTCCTGAACTGTCCACCACAGGTCAGCGAGTGTGGAATCATCAAGGCCCCCCTCCCTGCGCTCTACGGTGTCCTCAGAGGCTCAATCTGCAGGTCTGAGGTCACTCGCTGGCCCGTGACGGAGGAGCAGAGCCAAAGTGTGTCCTCAGAAAACTCCACTCACTTCCACAGTTGCCAAGTATTAGCTGGGTATGACTTTAGCAAGGTTTTTATTTTACTTTACTTTACTTTACTTAAACCAAAAACTGTCTCTAGAACATTTTTTTGTCATTTTTTTCACCTGTAACTTGATCTTTTCCCCCTGTACAATGGATCACTATATAATATAAATAGAGCAAGCATTAATGAAGGTATAAGTTCATAGCTAATGAAATAATATATCATAAAGTTGTGACGACAGTGGCTCAGTTGGTAGAGCATTGGCTTTTGAGCCTGTAGGTCGTGGGTTCGAGCCCACCACGAGACCAACTTTACGACTCACACTAATGACTGCAGTCGTTGTGTTGTTGGGCAATACACTTAACCCCACTTTGCCTGAAGCCCCCGCTGAAAGATCTCAGCTCCTGTGGACTCACCACCTGCAGGAGGATCAGTGAGGGGCTGGTGCTCTGTGTACTGGGTGGCATCTCTGGGTAAATGTTCGGAATTTAAAGTTCAAGGGCACTTCAGGGTAATAAAAGTGAACACAGATAACAAAGTTTTTCAAGAAGTATCAGTACTCTCTCCGGTCTCACATTCTCTGGTCACTCTCTCTCTGTCTCTGGTCTGTCTCTGGTCACTCTCTTTCTGTCTGCGTACTCTCTCCGGTCTCTCTCTCTGTCTCCGGTCTCACATTCTCTGGTCACTCTCTCTCTGTCTCTGGTCTGTCTCTGGTCACTCTCTTTCTGTCTGCGTACTCTCTCCGGTCTCTCTCTCTGTCTCCGGTCTCACATTCTCTGGTCACTCTCTCTCTGTCTCTGGTCTGTCTCCGGTCTCTCTCTCCATACTCTCTCCGGTCTCTCTCTCTTTCCCTGGTCTCTCTCTCTCTGTGCTCTCTCTGGTCACTCTCTGTTTCGCTGGTCTCTCTCACTGTCTTTGTTCTCTCTCTGGTCTCATTCTCTGTCTCTGGTCTCTCTCTCTCTTCTCTCCGGTCTCTCTCTGTTTCCGTTCTCTAACTGGTCTCTCTCTGTTCTCTCTCTGGTCACTGTCTTCGGTCTCTCTCTCTCTGCCTCCGTACTCTCTCCGGGCTCTCTCTCTTTCTCTGTTCTCTAACTGGTCTCTCTCTGTCTCCGTTCTCTCTCTCTGGTCACTGTCTTCGGTCTCTCTCTCTCTCTCTGCCTCCGTACTCTCTCCGGGCTCTCTCTCTTTCTCTGTTCTCTCTCTGGTCTCTCTCTGTGGTCTCACCCATCGACAGTGTTATGCCTCATGGACCAATGGCTCTACGGGTTTTTTTCTTTTTTAACTGTTTGACTCTCTGATCTGTGTTGGCAGCTTTGTGAAGTCCTACTTTGTGATTTCTACTGTTGTGATTAAGGGCTATACCAAAATACATTTAAAAGACAACACAACAGCAGTTGAGGCCTAGACACATTCAAAGTTCACCAGAATGACAGTCAAGTGGCCAGATAAGACAGGAGCTTTACATATGTACTCTTTTACGTTTTAAACCATGAAAAACAGCTCTACCTGCGGCGGCCATCTTTGATATTTGCTCAAAGCGACTTCCTTCACTCCCTGCTGTGCGATAATATCCATCCACTACATGCACTGTGTTTTATTTGAACACATATCAAAGTGTAGAAGGTTGTGGGTGGTCGGGCAAGCATCCTTTAGGTCTAGGTTTTATTTGAAACTACTGTGACTCAGTTGAGAATCCCTAACCTTGCCTAATTGGGACTAGAGACCTCTTTACTGGTGGAAAACAAGGCAGAATGTGCACAGAACCAGTTTTCAGTAAGAGCCATTTGTCTATGATCACGTTGTTGAAACGTTGATTAGCAAGAATTATTAAGCAATATCTCTCTGGTATCTCTCCGGGTGCTCTCTCTCTGTCCCTGGTCTCTCTGTCTCTGGTCTCTCTATGGGATCTGTGGTCTCTGGTGTCTCTGGTGTCTCTCTCTCTGAGATCTCTGGTGTCACTCTCAGTCTCTGGTCCCTGGTGTGTCTCACTCTGTCTCAGGTCTCTCTCTCTGGTCTTTCTTTGGGATCTCTGGTCTCTCTCTGGTCTTTGGTGTCTATCTCTGTCTCTGGTATCTCTGGTGTCTCTCTTTGTCTCTGGTCTCTTTCTGGGATCTCTGGCCTCTTTCTCTCTATTTCCGGTCTTTCTCTGGTCTCTCTCTACCAGTAATTGAAGGTGTTATGCCACAGAATTAACATTGGCGAATTGGGTACGTCTATATGACACATGTGCATTCCTGGCAGGTGCATGGATAAATTCGTTTTCATTTTTTTGTAAAAGTCATAGAAGTAAAGTCAAAATATCCAGTTACTTGGCCCAGAGACCACGACCCTACAGAAAATTTAAGAGAAAACAACAGATTCTTGATCTGCATGTACACTATGATAAGAGTAGTTTTTATAAATGGTGTTTAGTCCTGACCCTTTGTTAGTAAGCTTTGTAAACCTACACTGCTAATGAGCTTGCTTTACATAATACTTTGTCTATACCAGACTGGTATTATTACACTGCATTTGAGCCTCTTTTCAGTGTTTCGACAATAAATGACCAAAACAGACGACTAACAATGTGACTGCTCTGTGTTTCAAAGCCATTTCATACGTTTCCAATTGTTTTCTTTGTAATATTTCCCCCTCCCGCCGCCTGCTATCTTCTCCTCTCTGAAGAAACTCCCCGCTGTGAGGCTACCGCCGTTTAGAGCACAGTGGTCAGCTGCAAAGATGAGATATAACACAGGAAAAAAATATGAATTTTACTTGTTATTTTTATTCGCTCGCCAGCTCAATACTCCTCAGCAGCTTAACAAATGCACAGACAGAACGAAGCAGAGAACGGATTTGCACTTTTTCCCAAAACAATGCGGCGAAATACCACAACACTCCACGCTCCGCTGTGCTCAGAACTCCAAACAGACTGCTCTTTTTATTGGGCTCTTGTAGCAAACATTTTAGTACAATTGGATTAAGCTAATGATCGGGGCGGCTTGGGACGGAGGACTACTTTTTGTGATGTTGTCTTATAGTGTGGCGCCGCACTTGCCCGGGTTTGAACTCAAATAATGCTACAATAAACCCAAATTAGATCCCGGTCTTTCAGGACCCGTGTATTTTCTTACGTTTTAACTTTGAAAGCAGAAGGCATTACTTTTCTGCATAGAGATTGTACTGTGTGGCCTGAAATGCCGCTCAGTTTGAGTGTGTTAGTTATCCCTATGTTAAAGCCTTGTTAATTCTTCCACTGGAAAGAATAGATTTGCTTGAATTAGGGAAATGTGTGGAATGACGGGATTATATTGTACTGGTGTGACTTTCCAATGGAGCAGACAGTGAGAGAAAGGTATTGTATTCCAAGTAAAACAAGACGTTTTTGATAGTCCCATTGGACATTCTTGAATCGTCTTTTGTACAGGTACTGGCCTCTTGCTGGGACTTTGAGGAGCACAGGGACTGGCCTCCTGCTGGGACTTTGAAGAGCACAGGGACTGGCCTCCTGCTGGGACTTTGAGGAGCACAGGGACTGGCCTCCTGCTGGGACTTTGAGGAGCACAGGGACTGGCTTCCTGGTAGTGCCCAGAGTCAGGATTATACATGGGGAGGCAGCATTTCAGATTTATATATGGCCACCATATTCAGGAGGCCTCGGATTCTATCACAAATAAAAAAGTAAGTAGAAATGTATCTTTTAAAAATCTCCATCTAAATGTATACTGTGGCGTTTGAACTCAAATATAATTAGCCCAAATTAAATTCTAGTTTAGATCTCGCATCAACATTGCATTGGGCTGCCTGGAATGTCCCAAAGTTTGGAAGAAAATGTTAAAAACTTTGCCAGTGGCCTTAACTGCTCGTCAAAGCCTGGTTCCATCAGATGACAGACGCTAAGCAGAGCAGGGCCTGGTTAGTAGTTGGATGGGAGAACACATGGAATACCAGGTGCCACAGTGGGATGTCTGAGGCTGTTAAAGCTGAGGTATCTAACTTTAAATCCACAAAAATAAAACATAATTAGTTACTCACACTCAAACTAGTTTTGTTGTATCATTAGTTTATACCTGTACTGCCTGTACTGTTTTGGCCCCTGTCTGTGAGAAAAAAACGAGTAGTGAACTCAAAAGTTTGGACACCCCTGGTCATGTGATTGTTATTGGACAGGCAGCACTGATAGAGTTGTAAGAGGGAAAAGGGGGCGGGGCAAGGGGAAGAAGAGTGGAACGAATTGTGTGTTTGGTGGAGGAGGGTTTGTGACAATGAGAACCACGAAACAAAAGTGGGATGAGTTAATCTGGGCGGACATGAAGGAGGAGAAACCCCCTCCCTATCTCTGGTCTCTTTCCGTCTCTGATCTTTCTCTTGTCACTCTCTCTGGTCTCTCTCTGGTGTCACGCTGATCTCTCTATCTGGTCTTTCTCTGGTCTGTCTCATTGGTCTTCCAGGTCTCTCTCTGGCCCCTCCTTCTGCCCCTGGTCACTCTCTGGTCTCTCTCTCTGGTCCCTCTCTCTGCCTCTGGTCACTCTCTGGTCTCTCTCTCTGGTCCCTCTCTCTGCCTCTGGTCACTCTCTGGTCCCTATCTCTGCCTCTGGTCACTCTCTGGTCTCTCTCTCTGCCTCTGGTCTCTCTCTGGTCTCTCTCTCTGGTCCCTCTCTCTGCCTCTGGTCACTCTCTGGTCCCTCTCTCTGCCTCTGGTCTCTCTCTGGTCCCTCTCTCTGCCTCTGGTCCCTCTCTGGTCTCCCTCTCTGGTCCCTCTCTGGTCTCTCTCTCTGGTCCCTCTCTCTGCCTCTGGTCACTCTCTGGTCCCTCTCTCTGCCTCTGGTCACTCTCTGGTCCTTCTCTCTGCCTCTGGTCTCTCTCTGGTCTCTCTCTCTGCCTCTGGTCCCTCTCTGGTCTCTCTCTCTGGTCCCTCTCTCTGCCTCCGTTCTCTCTCTGGTCATGCATCACGTCCCGGACTCACACACACAGTATTGTTGTTTATGGGAGTATTTTCCGTAGCATACAGTACAAAGGGCGTCACACACAGGTTAGCCTAATGCAGTGCTTTGTTGCCATCCTGTGGAGTTAAGAGGACAGAAGACGCACATCTGAGATCTGTCAGGGCACATTAGCCACGCTCCCATAGAGGGGGGACAGGGGGGACAGGGGGGGTATCAGGGGTAGGGGGGCATGTCTTTATATATGAGGAAGATGTAGGTCTCAGGCAGAACCATCGGAATCTGTTTTAAATGAGTTAAGTAAATGCATGCAGCTGTAAAGAAACATTCTACAACATTAATGGACATTTATCAACATCCATGGACATTGGTCAACTCCATATGGACCAATACCATGTGTTTTATATTTTTTGTGTCTTTTGTGTTTGATTCAGTGATATATGTTGCCGATTTCAACGGTTTAGTGAGATATCTACTGTTGTGATTTAGGGCGATACAAGAATACATTGAATTGAATTGAATAAAGAGAATAAGAAGAACGAGGGACGCATCTTTCCAGCTTTTCCAAGTCCGAGATCAATCCTGGTCTCGATATGAACTGAGGTACTTCAACAACGAAAAACATTATGACTTACTTGTTATTGTTGTTTAAAAGTACTGTGTTACACTACAATATCACTGTCTCTGAATTACAAAGCTCTACACGACTACTGTATTATTTTGAAGTTACTTTCCCCAATTATATAAATACAAACTAAATGTAGCTTATGATGCTAGCCTGAGGTTTTGGTTTTAACATGAACTTAACTGTTATGGGCCACATCTTAGTTTCTAACAAACTCTAAATAATGGAGTCTATCCAACTATAAAACGTACTATTGTCGGCTTCTGCTTCAGCCTCAGCCGTCTTCTACCAGAAAGGATCAACAGGATCTACCAGAAAGGATCAACACTTCTCGGCTACTATTTGGAGCAGATTTGTTCTCTTGCTGATCTCGCGGTGGCATAATATTAACAAAACACTATTTAACTGTGGTTTAAATGCCATTTTGTAATCTCTGTACACAGATTATTACTGACCTTTGTAGCAAAAGCATTCGTCTCAACTCTCTGCTGGCTTATTACAAATCCTGTTTTTCAAAGGAGACCAATGATAAAAAGTGACCAATTAGCGAAGTTACAACCTGAATCCGAAATCATCCACAGAAGGCTCCTGATTGTCCAGTTTTTCGGGGCTCATATCTGGATTCACAAAGACAATGTCACAGTAGAAAGAGAGAGAGCACTAAACCATGGATTCTCAAAGCCCAACAATGTGAGTGTGACAGTTACTGAGCTAGAGGAGTTCACTAGAAGAGCAAGATGGAGCAAAACTTTGTCCATGAGCCCTTTTAAATGCGCTGGAAACTGCTTAAATCCTAAGTAGCTCTGAAACAGCTGTTTTTTAGTGTTTTCCAATCGTTTGTCTTTCTTTGTGTGGGTTCTGGGAGTTTGTTTTTGACTTGGGGCCAATGTCATATGGCTGAGTAGGTTCTTTTACTAAGCTTTTTAAAAGTTGTTTTTACTAAAAGAACCACAATAGCCCTAAACATAAGAGGAGACATATCGAACTGTAGTGCTAATAAAGCATTCAGAATTTCACTCTGAACCAGAGCAGAGAAAATGGTCTGAACCAAGCAGACTCTGCAGAATTTAAATATAATTATTTGTGTGTGTGTAGGATGTGTTTCTGCTGCTGGACACCTGCATAGGGATCAATCATCTAAATGTCTTTCTCCCCTATTGGGCTGCATTGAGCTCGGGGGGTTAGCATTGTCTATCTATACACAGTCTATGGCTACACCTGGTCCTGGTGAAGAAACAAAATTGCACACAGTATTACATCGGGCGAAAAGAAATCCTCTAATTACTTCTCAGTAAATAAGCCGCCCACGTTTGAACACAACATCTCATGCTTTTAACCAGAAATGAGTAAAAAGACCAGTAATAAATCCTGTTACGATAGTCTTCCTTTCATCATACCTGCCGAGACAGTCAATAAGTGCGGGGGCTCAAAATTACACCCATTTTTTCCCATTTTTCTGCTGCTTTTAATCAAAATGAATTCGCTCACACACGCCGCTGTCAGCAGGCGCTCGGAGAACTGACGTCTCCTCTTTAATATGGCAGGACATGAATCTCATTTGGTGAATATATTTGTCTTGATGAAAGCGTTTATTATCGGACAAAGAGGTCCCACCGTCGCTTGACTTTACATTTTGACTTAATTCGAGCAGAGTCAAGGCAGAAAACGCACATATGTGAATGTATACAGTGGGAGTGGAGCCTATTTTTATTTATTTTTTCCAATGGGATGTGAGACTGAAATCATTTGGAAAATTCCAGGATTGGCAGAGCTCCACGATGGACCTCCTGCTGAGACACAAAATTACTGCTACTGCCTGTTCTTCGGAGCGATATATCAGACGGGTGTGAGTTTGATCATTATCTGGGATCATGGAGGACATATATTTGAGGTAATCTACACGTGTTCTGGAGTCCTGGATCTAGAGCCTCTTGATGAAGGCCTCTCCCAGGTCTCTCACTTCTTCCCATTGGGTTTTTTCAGTTGGTGATGCAGAAGGGGCTAAGGACATTTAACAGGCTGCACAACGAGAATGTATAACAAGAACTGCTGAGTCTGTACAAGTGTCACTGATAATAATTCACTAGTAACTTTGTCACTAGTCACACAAACACAATGACGAACACTCACTCACACACAAACTCAAACACACACACACACACATACATACACACAAACCCATACAAACACTCACACTGAGACTCTCACAAACAAAAACACCCACTCTCACTCATTCACACACACACACACACACACACTGACACACACTCATAAAAACACACACTCTCACTTACACTCTGACAGGTACACACACACACACAATGACGAACCCTCACATACACTCTCTCACACACACATACACACACTCACTCACACACATACTCAAACACAAACACACAGTGACGAACCCACTCCCACACACACACAAACACACTCACACTCACGCACACAAACTCAAACACACACAAACACAATGACAAACCCTCACACACACTCCCACACACACACAAACACACACTCACTCACACACAAACTCAAACACACACACACACACACACATACCCAT
Source organism: Knipowitschia caucasica (assembly GCA_964034765.1). Classification (NCBI taxonomy): domain Eukaryota; kingdom Metazoa; phylum Chordata; class Actinopteri; order Gobiiformes; family Gobiidae; genus Knipowitschia; species Knipowitschia caucasica. The sequence goes on from OZ035825.1 coordinate 47,337,732, forward strand.
ACAAACACTCACACTGAGACTCTCACAAACAAAAACACCCACTCTCACTCATTCACACACACACACACACGCACACACACTGACACACACTCATAAAAACACACACTCTCACTTACACTCTGACAGGTACACACACACACACAATGACGAACCCTCACATACACTCTCTCACACACACATACACACACTCACTCACACACATACTCAAACACAAACACACAGTGACGAACCCACTCCCACACAAACACACTCACACACATACACACAAACTCAAACACACACTCACACACACTCCCACACACACACAAACTCACTCACACACAAACTCAAACACAAACACGACGTGACGAACCCACTCCCACACACACCCACTCACACTCATACAAACACACACTCTCACACTCAGACACGTACACACAAACTCAAACACACACATACACAATGACAAACCCTCACACACACTCACGCGCATACACTCATACAAACACACACACCCCAATTGTCTGTAAATCTGGGACGACATGTCACCAGTGTGTGTAGCTGCAGCTCCATCTATTCTTCTTCCATATTTAACCAGGTCAATTGAGAACACATTCTGAGTCCTGTTCAAAAACCCGAAACCAGCACCGGTGAAAAGAAGATAAAACGTTGTGCGTCGTACTGTACGTGAACCAACCTTCTGAAGAAAAATCTTTTGTAAACTTTTCGAAAGCAATTTCTCCGTTCTCGTGATCTCAAACGAACCCACACAAAACCCACAGAGTAGTAAAAAGGGGAAACGAAATGGCTTATTTTCTCAGTTTTTTGTGTGTAATATGTCAAACTGGGAGCGAGTGGGAACAGAATCCATTGCTTTGATTTCGCCAGAGATCGGAGGCCTGTGTGATACCTTATAATGGCCTCTGAACTGCTATGCTTCTTTCAAATTCTTTCGCCAAATCGCTGGGGCTGCGTTTGATCTCGTTCAAATATCTATTCCGGGGCGAAAGCTGTTTGCTAAATGGTTTTATTTCGGCTGTGCGAGGCCAGTTTTTTGATGTGAATTAATAACGCGGGTACCCTGGGATGTTGCTAGGTCCGAGGGCGCGGCTGGAGAAGACGACGGGGAAAAAAAACGGCGTGACCCTTCACTTTATCCCAAGGTAATTACAGAGACTTCCTGGAGTTGGCGAGTTGTCATAAAAAAAAATAACTTCTTGGATTTTTTGGGAGCAGAACAATAGCCGTAGCTTTAGATGTAGCTTCCCTGTCTCCTGCACGGACATCAATGCTTTTCCTGAAGACGTGCGAGAGCTTGGCCTCTGAAAAAACGAAGACAGATCCAAAAAAAAAAAGGCAGATACACAAGTGGGTTTTGATCAAGGGGGAAATTGCGAGAAAAAAAAAAAATGGTGGACCTCTCGTGCCAGTCTTGGGAGTAGCAGAAGTCCATATGGCGAGCGGGGAGGGACGGTGGCTTGTGTTTGAAACGCCACGAACGGACGGAAATGGCAGACGCCTGGAGATGGTTTTTGAAGTGGCGAGGAGAGGAGAAGCGAGCTCTTTCATGTGGGTTTAGAGCCAAGAGAGTAGGATCCAAGGCACAATGGCCACAGAGGAGCAGAGGCAGGGAACAGGGAACGCACGCCACTTTACTGGACACCGGCCAGCGCTTAAAGGAAACTTACACTTGCCGTGATACAGCGGGTCTCAAAGAAGGCTGCACTATACTTATAGATAGACTCAGATAGATAGATAGATATAGATAGATAGATAGATAGATAGATAGATAGATAGATAGATAGATAGATAGATAGATAGATAGATAGATAGATAGATAGATAGATAGATTTTGCACTAAAATTCTAAATATACACAATATAGTTGTTTAATTCTTATTGTAAAATGTGTAAGATATTTGAAAACATGTGACCTGAGATCTGTTCATGTTGACTGAAGAAAAAAACTACTGCTACTACTACTGTTACTACTACTGCTACTGCTACTACACCACAGAAAGATGGATAGATAAGTAGATTTAGCACTAAGATTCGTATACAATTTAGTTCTTTTTTTCCATATTGTAAAATGTATGTTTTGTAAAGGGGTTGATTACCGAAAAAATACACTACTACTTCTGCTGCTAATACTACTGCTACTACTACCGCTATTGCGGCTGCTACTACTACTGCTGCAACTACTAGTACCGCTACTGCTACTACTGGTACTACTACTGCTGCTTCTACTACTACTGCTACAAATACTGGTGCGTTGGAGTGTCCTGCAGCAGAAATACAAAAGAATGAATACACAATTCTAATAGTTATTAGTAACAAAATATGTTATAAAAAATGTATGCAATCAAACAATGGATCATAATATTTATATCAGAAAACAAAACAAAAATAAAAAACAGGATCGTGTTTTGAAAAAAGGTAATAGCTAGCGACTGAAAAACAGTGTATCTTTTTAGTGAGAAGTTAGAAATTTGTTTTTGATGAAGGCCTTTTGACTTAAATATTACGTCAGGGAACAGTACGAACGAGGAGCACACAGCACAAGATAAGTTAGCAATAGCTTTATAAAAAAATTTAAAAAATTAAAATCGATAGCTATAGCATAATAAAGAAGCAAGGATAAAAACTCTAAATATTCTAGTGCAAGACGTATATATGTGTATGTGTATTGTTATATGTGCATGTATATACAGGTAGTTATATAATATTCTACTTTTTCGTCCGAACCGTGTTCAAAAGTGCTGTGTTTCTTGCTAACTTCCCTTTTTGGTCTTTCCCGCTGGCTCTGGAACCTCTCCTCTCGCTCGTCTCTTCCTGTGCCACTCGGCCTTGGAGCGAGTTGCTTCCTCACATGGCAGGAAAACAAGCAGCTCGTCATTGGCAAAGCGCAGCAACATTTTTTAAATTTATTTTTATTATTATCTGAGAAAGACAAGAGTCCGCAACTTTCTCCAGTGTCTTTTCTCCGGGGCCGATACCAGTCCCTTCAGTCATTACCGACGGTGGCGATAAGAGCAAATATCGTGAGAGACAAGGATTAGTGGTGGAGTGAATAAAGAGAGACGACTGAGAAATGAAACTGTTAAATTAAAGAAAGATTCCAGATATGAGAGGTGTAATTGAGACCGGAATCGGAGGAATGTGGTCTTTGGCAGCAACCCAACACTAGTTTTGCGGTTGGAAGTTTTCCTGCTTGGTTTGTCTGGGGTTCAAACTCAATCATTTAAGTAGTTTGCAAATGTTTTTAGTTTTTTATCGAAGGGGAACAGGCCTTGCAGAATTTTCCATGTAGTTTATTGTTGGTGGATTTATTTATTACTATTTTTATACCTCTTTATTATTATTATTTTGCTCTAGATAGAGATTTTATACTTGTTCTCTGAGGTCAAGAATCAGATATTTTGTTTTATTTTAATTAGTATAGCTATTCAGTTATCTTGTGCTGCGTGCTCCTCAGTTGTACTGTTCTGTAACTTGTGATGCAACACTGAAATTTCCCCTCTGTGGGACGAATAAACGATCTCTTAATCTCTTAATCTAAAAAGTGTGGAATGACAGTGTTTAAAGCACAACAGCAAAAAGTGATCACATTTCTAATCTTGCTTTAACACAGTCAGAATGTGTTAGATTAAGACGAACCACTCTATTCAAGCAATTATTACCTCATATTTCATAACTTTTTTCAGTGGGAATGACGGTGCAGTGGTTAGCCGATGCTCTCCCCATGTCTGCTTAGGTTTCCTCTGGGTGCTCCGGTTTCCCCTACCACAAAACACATGTACAATAGTCCCTCATAACACTCTCCTCGAGCCCTCTCCTGCTGTCTGGATCCAGGACTATCATTTGTGAATCTACAGCTGGATCCCTCTCTCAATGACATTTATTTATTCATCCCGCTCTTTTTGGACCAATGGCTCTTATTATTGCATTCCCTGTGTTTGAACTTTTTGATTCTCTGACTTGCTGTTGGAGAATCGACAACTTTAAAGTCTTCCGAGACAACTGTAGCTGAGATTTAGAGCCATACAAAAACAAATTGAATTGACTATTGACTTAAACATGTTGCACATTTCTGTCTCTTTGCACAATCTGAGTGATTCTATCTGTGCCAAATGTGACATCAATAAAGTTAATCTTATCCTGGTTTTTTGCAATAAATAATTTTTTGAATAAGCTTGTCCGAGAATGAGTCGTGTAAAAGTAAAAAAACGAACAAATCAGACCAGAACAATCTTCATCTTAAAAGAAAACATGTCATTGTTTGCGGCCTTGTGAATCACTGTTTGACTCTGTAGGCTGAGAGCTGATTGGCTGAGTGAGGGTGGTATTTTTCACTGTCTGAAAAAGCTAATCTAGAATACTAAGATCACATTCTGCAGTGTGGGGATCTTCTCTTTTTCTCCCCATGAAATATACATGTTATTAGCCAGAAAAGCCAGATTTTATGACCAACTCAATCTGCAAATTATATATATTTTCCAGCCTTGTCTTTCTGCCATTTTCTCTAGAAACGAAAATATATCAAGCCATTAGCATCTGTATTCCCCAGATATAAAGCAGGTGCATTGAGGGAGTGATTGAAGGACCCTCATGCCACTTCCTTCTCATTCAGCATTTTAAAACTTTGCGATAGCTCTATATAACCAGATTTGTTATTCCAGATGTTTTTCTTTCTCGTTGACAAGAGCCTGCCTATTTCTTAATGGACTCTCCTTTTGTGAAGCAGATCTGGCCTTCGCTGCTACGCCGTACGTTCGATGGAGCCTCGAGATGAAGAGAGTGCTTCACCTTTATTAAAAACCTCAGCGAATCCCCAACATCCCGCTGCTACACTCAACCCGAAGAGGACACGAGCGCTGTGCCTGCTAGCTTCTGAAGAGCCTTTCTGCTTTCCAAAGGGAGGGGGGAATTCAAGGAGTGAGAGGGGGGAAAAAAATGTAGGTCACCATTTTTACTACGATGTCTTTTTCCCCCTTTCATCGCATTGTTGCTGAGCAGTTTTGCGCCACCTGCTGTGTTTGGGGAAAGTGCCAAAACCTTATTGGATGTTAGCTTGCGTTGACCTTGCGAGTATATGGAGTCCATGCATTGGATGTGTAGCAAAGTCGCTACGCTATTGGTGCGAAAAACCAGGAAGAGACACGGAAGAAGAAGGCGTGGTTTGCGAGATTGCCGAAACTGCGAGGCGGTTGGGTGACTACTAAGTTTGAACCGAAGCCCAAAGGGGGGGGAAAGGAGTGTGTGAAGTGTTAGCAAGAGCAAAAATAACATAACAAGATAGGAGCTGAATAGTGCTGACAGAGGGGATGTGATTGGATGGGGCGAAACGCAGAGAGGGTCCGCGATTGGCGCGAAGCGGTGTGCCAGCGGTGAGAGAGATAATCCCGTCTTTGCGATCAGCGGGTGGCGAGTTTGAGAGAATGCCGTGTGCAAAATATATCAATCCCAAAAGCGGAGCTCGATGGGGGAGAGAAAGAAAGAGGGGGAGAAAGAAAAAAAAAGACATTCGGATTTATCTAAAAACAAGTCCCCAGCGCCGGGTAGGGTTTTGTCTCTCGGAAAGCAGATCAACGGCAAGTTCAAAGACGCATAAAGCGAAAGGACGACCGCCGACTTTGGAACACTGGGAAGAATAAAATCATGAGAGATGACCAAAGACTGACATTTTGACACCGTGAGACCAGTATAAAACCATTCCACAGCCTCTTGTTGTTACAGTATAATGGAAAACATCAAATTGTGGAAGCCAAACAAAACCAACACATGGTCAATGGACTCTCCTGCTGCCGACCAATGTAAACTTCTCTTTCTAATTCATCTATATTTTAACCAATGTAGCTATAGCCTTGCTAATGTTATATCCGAACCGGAAGAAAATATAAAGCCACATGTGTATTAGGGTTATAACTTTGTGACTTTTTTTTTCAAATTTGATTTCCTGTAGTAGGAATGGATGAACTCTTGCTTATAATGGCCCAAAATGATGTTTATTCCATTGGGATATTAAAAAAGGTCACACACAAAGCACTTTCTATTATTACTGTAGTCTCTAAGCCTTTTTTTTTATTAAAAGACTGTTTTCATGTAGTGTCTATTTTGAATTTTATTCAATGTGGCTCTGTTTACTTTATTAGGAACACCAGGTAAACATTTGCTATATTACATATATTAATTGTTATCCATTTTAATACACAGTAATTTCAAAATGTTATTTTTAAATTGTATTAAATTGTTTGTTTATAATTTGTAATTGGAAATAAATACTTATCCTTTAGAAGCATTTTTGTTCAGATTGGAATCTGCTTGGAATGATGTCAACAATTTTATGAATAGTATGAATATTGAATTTTTAAAAATCAGTTTGTGGGTGAGGTTTTTTCATTAAAATAACTTAAAAATTTTATTTTATTTGTTTTTTCATAAAAGTTCATTACATAATGACACAGGGATATGAGGTTGTAAAAAAGTTATAACCCTAATGTGTATATAACCACAATTACTTTAACAATAATCACAAATGCAGTGACTGTTGCAAATAACTAGGACAAAATATAATGTTTTCATATTTACAACCATGGGGGGGTAGAGCATTGAGACTCCCCAGCTCTGGAACTTCTGACCTACGCAACACCGACTCTCTTCCCCTGTTCACATCCAGACTCAAAACTCACATTTTCAGACTTTCTTTCCCAACATGACCAGTCACGCCAACACCTTTGTCCAGTTCTGTTGTGTTAATTGTTTTTAATAATGCTAATGTTTTTAAATTACACCCTGTTTTTAACCATGTTTCTCTGTGTCTTTGGGTGTTTTGAAAGGCGCTTTTAAATGAAATGTATTATTGTTATTATTGACCATTTTTTTTCTGCCTAGAGATGCATGAATGGACATTTTTTTATAGCCCTAAATCACAACTACATTTTTCTCTGAGAACTTAACAAAGGTTTTGTCTCTTGGATAACAGATCAACAACAAGTTCAAAGATGCATATTAAGCTAAAGGACAACTGGGAATAATTAAATCATGGGAGATGGCCAAAGACTAGAACTAGAAAACTACTACCACTAGAAAACCTGAGAATATGGAAGCCAAAGTAGACGTATAAACATTTGTTGAAGTCAAACAAAACCAAACACATGGTTAATGGACCTACTGCAGACTCATGTGAACTGCCTTTTCTGTTAAATGTCTAGTTCAGCCGATGTAGCTGTAGCCGTGCTAATGTAAAGTGCTAAATCAGGGGTCAGGAACCTGTGGTGATGTCTGGCTCTAAATGTGTTGATTTGTTTTGAAATTATCACACATATTCCCAGTAAAAAAAATGTGCATGTCTCTCAAAAAAATACATTTTAAATTCAACGGTTTTGTTAAGTCCTCCGTGATAACTACTGCTGTGATTTAGGGCTGTACAAGAATGAATCCAATTGAAATGGAATTATGGAAGTATGAAAAGATTCCCGACCTCTTTCCTAAATGGAGGCAAATATATAGATAACCACTATTACTCTAACAATAATCGCACAATAATCGCAAATTACTAGGACAAACTGAACATGTTTTAATGTGTGTTAGCAACTTTGAATGAGGATCGATTCATTATCATTGCATTTTCTGTCTTTGAACGGTTTGATTCTCTGATCTGCGTTGGCAAATTGACAGCTTTATACAAAAAAAGAAAATTGAATTGAATAGCGACAACTGAGGTGAGCATTAAAAAACCAAGAGTTGCAGCTAATTTGTATAACGCATGTCTTACACAGGGAATTTCAAAGTCCTTGGCCAAAACACACTTTTACACACAAACCGCAAAGTAAATGGAGTCTGCACTGCTTTCAAAACATTCTGCAACTTCATTTTTCACCAACAACAACAAGCCGAGCAGAGCAGCCAATCCCTGCTTTATCCCTAGCTGCATGAGGGGTCCTTAAGCAGCCATCTTTGTTTGGACTCTTTCTTCCCAAGCCCAGGCCTAAATCCCTTCTCCACAGAGAGACCACGGTCCCCCGCAGTCTTGGGCTTGGATGCTTGCACTCCCGCCAGGTCGGAGCGAAGAGCCGCCTGCAGAACTAGCCTTCTTCGCATTTCGCTCCTGGCTGAATCAATTCGAAGTCCACTTGATGAGCCGGGAGTCGGGAGCTACAAGTTTTTTGCTGTGGGCGCCAGGTTTGAATTGACCGCTCAATTGTGGGGATGAAGATCAGCTGTAGCTAAGACTTTGTGAATGAGACAGAGAGATCGGATCGGGATTAAAACAGAGAGGAGAGATCTTCAGAGGCTTGGGAAGAGGAGAGTGTGTGGAGACTGTTTTCGAAGTAATAACGTCGGAAAAGGCAAGCGTTGACTTATACTTGTACATTTTAAGTGTACTTGTATATAGTAGGATTTTTAAGAAATGTTTTCGAGATTTTTTTGATATTTTTTTATGCCTGCCTTATTCCGTTTAAAACTTCGAGAGCTGAAGAACATTTGTATTCATACAGATTGATACAGGAAGCTGGCAAGTTTAAGAGGAGGAAGCTATAGCAAGTAACCGTAAAAAATAGTTTCTGGTCAATCTGCTACCAGTAAGAAAAAGTGCATGATAAGTTTAGACAGTGGTGATGATCCAGGACACTAGACATTCAACGACATTATTGGACATTTATAGACATTGGTCCTATGCCCCTGTTAGGGTTACTGGCAACTCAACAGTTTTATAAAGTCCTCCGAGATAACTACCTTATGATTTAGGGCCATAAAAGTAAGTAAGTAGGCGCATTAGTAATGTTTAATATAGCACATTTATATTTTAAGCAAAGCCCCCAACCAACACCATCCATTCACACCTATTGTGCATGTTTTTAGTGGTAGGAGAAACTGGAGCGGAGAGAGAACATGCAAACTCCACACAGAAAGGCCTGGAAGTGGAATCAAACCCAGGACCTTCTTACTGTGAAAACAAATCTCCAACCGCTGCAATTTTTCATTCTATGCTCTGTTGTTGAGAAATTGACAACTGGTGTGATTCAAAAATAAATGTAATCAAATCAAATGGCCTATTCTCCAACCTTTTTCACCCAGAGAGCTACTCTCCTGGGACGATAAAAGCAGAGAGCTACTCCTTTAAGCTGCCGTAGGAAAAAAATGGTGATATATTTGTACGAAAAAGCCTGATTATGGGTAAAGTCCTTATTTATCATCACATATTGGTTACTAGTGACAAAGTAAGTGCATTTACAATAAGAAATAATGAAATTGGAAACTTTCAGTATTTTATGTGTTCATTTTTAAATTCTTTGGCGAGCTACCTGGAAGGGGGTGGCGAGCTACTGGTGGCTGCAGGTTGGAGACCACTGTCCTACACAAATAGAGAGACAGAGCCCACACTGGTGCACCGAGCAGCCGCAGCCATCTGCATAATAGACATTAATATTGAGACTGTTTTCGATAAAGACTTCATTCATTGTCAAACAGAATAAACGTCACGGCTGTTTAGAATGTTAAATATTTACATTTCTCCGTCGGCAAACACATTATCCTTTCCAACCCATCTCATTACCAAGCATTGCTATATGTTCGCCCTCCATATGCAGCTATTAGCATATACATAATGTCGGAAATGTGGTGATTTGCTCAAGTGGTGTGTGTAGAATGGGTCAAAATGTCCATCGGAGCATTTAAGATTCGTGTTTGACAATGGCGGCCCGGTAAACCCTTCGGACAGCTCCATCTCCTCTGCGTATTCGTAAAATGCCAAAAACAAAGCCTTGTACATTAATATTAAAACAAGTTTGTGGCATTAAAAGTCTCTATTGTTGTCTCGGAGGGCCACGTCTCTCAAGTGGGATTAGCTGGTTAGCCTGAGAGCACAATGTTTTCCACTTAAAAAATGGCTAAATTCAGAAAACGAAGGGACAAGACGGCAGTAACAAGGAATTATAAAGTTTTGTGTTACAGTTGGACCAATTGACGGTAGTAATAAGATTAAGATGAGAAAGATTCTGTATTTGTGCCACAGAGGGGAAATCTGTGAATAGAGGTATATAATATAAATAACAGAGAGCGGAGAGAGACAGCGGAGAGAGAGAGCGCAGAGAGAGAGCGCAGAGAGAGACCAGAGAGAGAGCAGAGAGAGACCAGAGAGAGAGCAGAGAGAGAGCAGAGAGAGACCAAAGAGAGACCAGAGAGAGAGCAGAGAGAGACCAAAGAGAGACCAGAGAGAGAGCAGACAGAGACCAAAGAGAGACCAGAGAGAGAGCAGAGAGAGACCAAAGAGAGACCAGAGAGAGAGCAGAGAGAGAGCAGAGAGAGACCAAAGAGAGACCAGAGAGAGAGCAGACAGAGACCAAAGAGAGACCAGAGAGAGAGCAGAGAGAGACCAAAGAGAGACCAGAGAGAGAGCAGACAGAGACCAAAGAGAGACCAGAGAGAGAGCAGAGAGAGAGCAGAGAGAGACCAAAGAGAGAGACCAGAGAGAGAAAGATGAGCGAGAGACCAGAGAGAATGACCAGTGAGAGAGGGACCAGAGAGAGACCAGTGAGAGACCAGTGAGAGAGACCAGTGAGAGACCAGTGAGAGAGACCAGACAGAAAGACCAGAGTAGAGAGGGACCAGAGAAAGACCAGGGGGGGACAAGGGAGAGACCAGTGAGAGACCTGTGTGAGCCGTGTCCAAAATCCTGAGCCGGACCTAGTGTACATGTTTTTATTTTTAGTGGTAGGGGAAACCGGAGCACCTGGAGAAAACCCACGCAGACACAAGAACAAAGTGCCATCTCCACACAGAAAGACCTGGAGGCTGCCAAGATGGAGGTTAAGGTCGAGGGCGAAGCAGCAGACAGGAAGTAGTCTTTTTGAAGAGATGTTATTGTCAAAATAGATTGAAATTAAGAGGACAGAGAAAACTACACAAAATCTTCAGCGAGTCATTTATAGGAACAGTTTTAATGCAGGAGTAATGGACATTGTCGACGGAGCTTTTGTTGATTTATTATGCGAGTGGGGATAAATACAGCAGATCTGGTTTCCCCGGCGATAGCGTTGTTTCTAAATAGCACACAGCTTACATTATTTGACTGGATATTAATTATTGGGAGTACATTCCATCACCGTGAACTAATTCTGTCAAAAACACATCAGAAAGAAGAATGGGTGTTTTTGCTTTTTAAATTCAAGACGAAACAAGTTTATATTTGAGCTTTGGTTCTACTGTACTAAAATAGAAAGGAGAAGAAATGGATTGTGAAAGACTGGACTGGAGTTGGCTGAATGACCAATGTTTACCACTGGTTCTGGGCCTACAGTATACCTGAATTGGAGGAGTGGAAGTTGGCTGGATGACACTGTGATGTTTTGTTTGGGATCTCAATGGGTTAGCTAGGCAGAGGGCCACGTCGCATGACACAGGGGACCGCAATTGGCCCGTGAGCCTGAGTATAAGCAATATTAAAGCTGGGGAACCTGATTTGATTTTCTGGTATTTGCCTGAATCCACAACAAAAAACATTAGCGGTGGGAATTGGCAAAAATTTGAGGATTCGATAGTATTGGAATATTTCGGTCACAATTTGATATTATTCGATTCTTAACATAATGCGATACAAGTGTTGTGATTTGATTTAGCGATGTATTATTTATTATGGTTTGCACAGTAACTGAAGTGCAATAACATAGAAGCTTGGTGCAAAAACTTTATTCTTGAAGAGACCTGAGAGAGAGACCAGAGAGAGACCAGTGAGAGAGAGACCAGTGAGACCTGAGAGAGAGACCAGAGAGAGAGAGACCAGTGAGAGACAAAAGAGAGACCGGAGAGAGACCAGTGAGAGACCGGAGAGAGAGACCAGAGAGAGACCTGAGAGAGACCAGAAATCTATTGGATTGGCTTGGATCTGTTGGATTGGCTGACAACACCTGTGCTGAGTTCGACATCTGTGAGAGTGGAAATAAACACGCCAATCATCTTTTCATATAGAATTTCTATGACTTTGCTCCCACTTCTTCCTCTGTGTAAACAACAGCTGGTTCAGGACTGCAGGTGCTCGCTGTAGTTTGGATCATCCTTCTCATTCAGAACAGTTTAAAACCAAATCAGTGAATTCAGACTCAATGAACAAAAGTGAGAAGAGACGAGCGAGAGACGAGAGCTCAAGAGACAAAGGTTCATGTGAATACGGCAGGATTAAGGCTTTAAAGACTAAATGTTATTGATAGTTTTTGGCTTTTAAAGATGATAATGAGAATATTTACGGTGCCATTTCATGTTTTAGAAGGGGACATAATAGATTCAGTAGAAAAGGTATGGTAAAACAATAAATCAGAGGGAGAGCAGTAAGAAAAAAGAGAGAAACCAGAGATAGACCAGTGAGAGAGACGAGAGAGAGACTAGAGAGAGGCCAGCAGGGACAGGCCAGAGAAAGAGACTACAGAGAGAGGCCAGGGAGAGAGACCGGAGAGGGAGACTAGAGAGTGACCAGGGGTAGAGACCAGAGAGAGGCTGGTGAAAGAGGCCAGAGAAAGAGACCTGAGTGGGAGACTAGAGAGAGAGAGGCCAGCAATAGAGACAAAAGAGAGAGAGGCCAGAGATAGAAGCTAAAAAGAGAGACACCAGAGAGAGATAATATAGAGAGGGACCAGAAACAGAGACTTGAGAGACCAGAGAGAGAGAGATCAGAGAGACCAGAGAGCGATTAGAGAGAGAGACCAGAGAGAGCGATTAGAGAGGGACCAGAGAGAGCGATTAGAGAGGGACCAGAGAGAGAGAGACCTGAGAGAGAGTCTAGAGGGAGAGACCAGAGAGACTCGAGAGAGGCCAAAGATGGAGACTAAAGAGAGAGGCCAGAGAGAGAGATCAGAGGGACCAGCGATAGAGACTAAAGAAAGAGACCAGAGACTGCATTGGTCTTGTAAAACTTCTCCCGTCTCCTACCTCTGCAAACTGAACAATCATATCTAAACCATAGATAGAAGCGTTTAATGTCTCTTTAAATTAAAATATCAACAAATGTCCGTGTACAATCCACAGCTGACACATGTGACCTTGGGAGGACTGGAGCCGTGGGGACTTACCCTCATTATGCACCGTGACGGAGGCTCTCAAACCCGGGTCTGCAGCTGCTTTTGAGGGGCCAGTGCTTTCTGCCACCTCCATGCTAATCCGGTTAGCCCTGACACCAGCACAAACCACTATTGTGCCCAGAATCACACCATGAGCATGTGTAAAGGCCGCCTGCTGCAGGGGCCAGAGGAGGGGTTTGTGTGAGGAGCGGTATTTCAAAAGATTCAGAAAAAACAAAACAAAAACTAAATCCGGGACATTAAGGGGATATTTATGGACAGTGGTCATCTCATGTGTTTGAACGGTTTGATTCTCTGTAATTGTGTAATTGAATCTGTAATTGTGTGTAACTGTTTGTATAATCTGTAATTGTTTTTATAATCTGTAATTGTTTTTATAATCTGTAATTGTTTTTATAATCTGTAATTGTGTATAACTGTTTTTATAATCTGTAATTGTGTGTAACTGGTTTTATAATCTGTAATTGTGTGTAACTGTATAATCTGTAATTGTTTTTATAATCTGTAATTGTGTGTAACTGTTTTTATAATCTGTAATTGTGTGTAACTGTATAATCTGTAATTGTTTTTATAATCTGTAATTGTGTGTAACTGTATAATCTGTAATTGTTTTTATAATCTGTAATTGTGTGTAACTGTTTTTATAATCTGTAATTGTGTGTAACTGTATAATCTGTAATTGTTTTTATAATCTGTAATTGTGTGTAACTGTTTGTATAATCTGTAATTGTTTTTATAATCTGTAATTGTTTTTATAATCTGTAATTGTGTGTAACTGTTTTTATAATCTGTAATTGTGTGTAACTGGTTTTATAACCTGTAATTGTGTGTAACTGTATAATCTGTAATTGTTTTTATAATCTGTAATTGTGTGTAACTGTATAATCTGTAATTGTGTGTAACTGTTTGTATGATCTGTAATTGTTTTTATAATCTGTAATTGTGTGTAACTGTATAATCTGTAATTGTTTTTATAATCTGTAATTGTGTGTAACTGTTTTATAATCTGTAATTGTGTGTAACTGTATAATCTGTAATTGTTTTTATAATCTGTAATTGTGTGTAACTGTTTTTATAATCTGTAATTGTGTGTAACTGTATAATCTGTAATTGTGTGTAACTGTTTGTATAATCTGTAATTGTTTTTATAATCTGTAATTGTGTGTAACTGTATAATCTGTAATTGTTTTTATAATCTGTAATTGTGTGTAACTGTTTTTATAATCTGTAATTGTATGTAACTGTATAATCTGTAATTGTGTGTAACTGTTTTTATAATCTGTAATTGTCTGTAACTGTTTTTATAATCTGTAATTGTGTGTAACTTTCGACCAGGACTCCCTTAAAAAAGAGGTTCTTAATCTCAATGGACTTCTTCACTCTTTTGAATGCATAAACAGGCGAGGCAACACTGGAATTTCCCCACAGTGGGACAAATACAGCATCTCTTCATCTTAAATCAACATTCCCTTCGAAAACCACATCATATAAAGGCATTTTACCATCCAGAGACTATAGCTATCTCTGTGGGGAAAAATCTCTGCCTCTCCCCGGGCGTTGAGGAGTCTTGGTGGGCTTCCATTTCAGACTCATGGGGGGGGGACCAGATCCAAACGCTGCATCGCCCCCAGTGCTTCCAGGATAATCACACTTTTTACACATATTTTTCTCCACTCAAGCAAAGCGGATATAGGAGGTTTTTTTCGGCGCTACGGGCAAACTATGTGCTAACTACCTTTCCAATAAGCCAATAATATGATTCTAGTGTGTCTTTGAAGAGGGAGGCACAAAGCAGGAGATAAATATGGGACGTTTGGCTGCAGGGTATCAAATCGGGAAGGGTGGGGTTGGTTGGAGGTTGATACGAGAATACTCAATGGACTTAATTCGTAGAGGACTTGCAAAGAGAGAGCTGCGTTGAAATTGATACAAATACAAATATTGGAGATTCAGTTCGATTCCGAGACTAAAGATCTCTCTCTGTTTGAATAATTAGCCAAATGTTTTCCCTTCCTGAGATTCTATTGCATACTGAATGGGATTTAGGGTGTGAAAACAAGTGAGGCAAGTTTATTTGTAGAGCACAGTTCATATAGCCTGACTCTGGCCAGACCTATGTGTCTGGTACTGAGCCATAGTGGTTGGATTTCAGAAGGCAGGGCCTTTTAAAAAACAATCCTTGTATGTGATTGGATAGACCACATCTTGAATGAAGTCTGCTTTCAACCACTCACATCGAAGCACACGGCTCCCATAAGTTTCCAAATCCCAGCAACATTTTCCAACCCAAAATCCGCGAGAATACCCACACACAAAAAACACTCAGAATGATTTTTTGGCTAAAAACTTAATATAATCAACTTGGGCTATCATGATTCGGTTTATTGTCTTTCTGTTTATTTAATACCTACAAGTCTCTTGGAAAAAAATATGCGGGAACCACCAAACCTGGCAACCCTGGTGCATAGTGTGTAAAGAGGAACACTGAACCAGTGCTTCAACCAAACTTTACAGGAACATTTGACTCTTAAAACACACATTTATCAACATAGAACCATCAACATAGAACCATCAACATCTCGCCTCAAATTGCATTAAAAGTGACATCCGTGTCTTAATTCGATCGTATTTACTCTTTTAAAAAGATTTGCGGACTTTACGTCCGCCATCTTGGATTCCACTCGCTGCTGCATGAGAGAAGCGTGAGGAGGCAGTGCAAACCCCACGTAACACAGGCAATCCTGATTGGTCGATTAAAAAATAATCTGGGGAAGGCGTTCGCTATGGGCTCGATACCAGACCCATGTGGTTCAGCCAAACGCCTCTGGTGGAGCATGGTGGAACTACAAGGGTCTGGCAGAGCCAGGCTACAGTTCATACACAAGGCAACTCAAAGTGCTACCCAAAAGAGTGTTAAATATGAAAAGAAAAAAAAAATCACAGTACATTAAAATGAGTGAATTTACACTACGTTGGTTGTATGTGGAGCTAAATATAACTTTTTAACCTGGATTTGAACATTGTAAAAGCCTGTAGAAACAAATAATTAATTAATAAACCGGGACGAGGGTACTTGTATACTCTCACACACTTGGATGTTTGTTCTGTGCTTCTGAATACCTGAATTTCACCTGCAGCAATGGGATCAATAACATTTCTATCTACGACTTTCTTTTTAAATTCTTTACGTTGTGCTTGTTGACTTTTTGTTTGTACTTTTACCTAACTGTGTGTTTGTGTGTTTCTACCTGCCTTAGGACAATGGATGCTATTTAGTTATTGTGATAATTCCAGAATATTCATGTTAAAGTGATAGTATGTAACTCTAAATTAATTATACATTTTAAAAAATGTGTTAAATTGACCTCCAGGCCTTAAATGTTGATATAAAATAAGTCATATTATTAATTCTAATATTACAGGTAAGTCCCGCCTTCCCTTCTCTTTGTTATAGCTCAGAATCCACGATGCCGTCTACGTTAACCAATCGAGTCATGCCAAGGGCTGTCAATCATCAGCGCTGATGCTCGCAGCTGCTCATGCTCAGTTGTTTGTTTTTGCGGAGCCTCCGAATCATGCCTCTATTAGGCTCTGGAACTACATGAAAACTGAACAAAGAATTCTGAACATCTGCGCTGAGGTACTTATGTATTTACTGAACCTATATCCATAATCATTTATATACTGAACCTATATCCATAATCATTTATATACTGAACCTATATCCATAATCATTTATAAACTGAACCTATATCCATAATCGTTTATATACTGAACCTATATCCATAATCATTTATATACTGAACCTATATCCATAATCAATTATATACTGAACCTATATCCATAATCATTTATATACTGAACCTATATCCATAATCATTTATATACTGAACCTATATCCATAATCATATATATACTGAACCTATAACCATAATCATTTATATACTGAACCTATATCCATAATCATTTATATACTGAACCTATATCCATAATCATATATATACTGAACCATTATCCATAATCAGATCCTCTGCAGATGTGTCCTATAATGTTCAAACAATGAAAATACCTTCTTCCTCTTTTTTTGTGCATAAAAACATTGTTTTCATTAAAACGTTAACAAATAATTCTGAAAACCTCCGTGCATATGTATTAATAATGTATGTAATGTATAATGTGTTTTCTGATTAACATTTAAAAGTGTTGCGGAAAGGTAGGCGTGGACCAATCAGAAAGGAAGGGGGAGGAGCTTGCGTCGTTTTTTTCTAATCAAGTACCTCTCTCTCTCTTTCTGACAAACTGCAACTTAACCTGTTTGCCAACACATTGATTAATATGTACGTTCCTAAATTCAAAAACAGAAAAGTGAAAAATAGCCCTGAGGCTAAAGCATCAAATAATGACTCACAGGGATATATTTGGAAAAATAACATTTTGATTGAAAATAATCCATTCGTTGATTTCCAAACAATTGTAAGTGAGAAATTAATGCAAAAGATCAGTGCCAGTGTTTTCTGATTTTTCACCCGTTCGTGTGCGTCGGGTGGATTTTCATTTCTTTATTTTTGATGTGTCTGATGCTCAGCTGGAGGTTTTATTGTTTACCTATGTTTTTGGGTTTTTTAATGGTAGGGGAAACTGATGCACCCGGAGGAAACCTACACAGACCAGAACATGCAATCTTCATCACAACAACATTTCAAAAGAGCAGATATTACCACTTCATAAAACCTTGGAAATCAGAAATATCATCAGTTTATCTCTAGCACTTCTTTGTTTCTTTTAGGTTTGACAAAAAACAAAAAACAAAACAAAAAGCAGGAACTAAAACATTGTTTTTTCTGAATTGTTTGTTACACATAATTAAATCAGTGACAGTATGTGTTTGTTTTTTTGTTTTTTTCTATTCTACCCCCTTTCATTCATCTTCCGTAAGACCTGGTATAGATCATACAGAACAGACACACACCACTTATGCTAGAACCAAACTCAAACAACAAGTGCATATGCAGACAATGTAAACCAAGTAAACAATGACTGCATCGGAGCAAATGTGCATCAGGATGTGTCTTTGGGCGACAGTAAAAGAAAACAAAATATATAACCAACAACAGATAGGTCAACGTTATTCTGTTGGCGCTCAGTGTTCTGGTTGATGTAACACACACAGGTTAAAAGTCACGGTGGAACGCATGACAACTCAATTACAACATAACAAAGCTCCTATTGTAAACACAGTGCTTTCTCAGAGGACGATCTCGGCTTCAAATCAGCGACTAAACAGACGCTTTACACACGTTCCTGTCTTTGAGCTTGCGTGGCACATAGAACCACAAGGAAAAGGCTTTGTATCCGACGTAATGAAATCTCGCTTTGGCTTCGGAATGCTGTTTATGATTATCAGAACTGGATCTGGCCTTTTGAGAGTTTACCGCAATTGTAGAGGGCTCTGTTTACTTTCTGCTTGTGTCGCAGTCCTCCGCGGTGACAAGTGCAAACGAGACGTTCTACTCTGCGGGGTAATGAGGGGTTATGTATGCAGAGAATAACCAAAGACTATGAGGAAATCCATGGCGTCGATCTGCGTCTCTTTAGCCAGGGCCTGGGAGAAGTGGCTGATCCGAGACTTCCTTTTCCACTTCTAGTTCAGGGATCAAATACATCAGAGGGTCAAAAAAACAAATTTGCTACAAGCCTAGGGCCGGACTGGTTCAATGTTTATTAAAACATATCAAAACTATTGCCTATGACCTATTCATGTGCACTGTCCTGTGTAAAATAAAAAATAGAAAAGAAGATAAATCATGTATTATCTTGAACGTTACATCCATCTGAGTCCTCTTATGTCCTTTTATTCTGCCGTAATGTGCACGATAATGATGCTAAAATTCCGAATAATGGATAATCTTATTTTATCTTAACAGGTGGAGAATCAAACACAGAAACTACATTAAAACAAACATGTCGCAGCCATCGGAGCACAGAGAACGGGATGACCACTGTCCATAAATGTTAATAAATATCCTCCAGCTCGTCCCGGGGCGGTCCCAGGCCGAGCTGAGAGACCAGGTTCTGCCCAGTGTTTCCTCAGCCTTTCCCTGGTCCTCTAACAATGATGGTAATGAATCGTTTTGGACGCTCAAAGACATTATCTATTCACTCCATACACAGTGGCAATAAACTTCAAGCAAGTTCATATATATATATTTTTCTTCTACATCCTACTCCTGTCCTTGCTGGATTGTTGTGGCATTCTTTGACTGTGTGAATTCTGTGCTGAACATCTGCTGGAGGCGCATAATAATTTCACTGCATATAAAGTGTATGTGACAAACAATGAACTAAACTAAGCATTAACATGAAAAAATGGAGCAAAAAATAATGATATCTGTATTATATGTTTGCATTATTATCATTACAGATGTATGCATGTTTAACATTTCTCATTTTAATTGTTTTTATTCCTGAGATGTTGTATTGTTTCCCAATGTTCTGTGCCTGTTAAGCATCCTGGGTTGCTTCTTCCAGAATGGTGCTTTATAAATACATTTCCCTTGCTTTGCCACGGCTGCCCTGGGGCACACTGACAGGAGCAAGGCAACCAAACTCTGAACACCACCAACCATTCACACACACACACACACCAGACTCATTCTAATGTGGATGAAGTGTCTTGCCCGAGGACACAATGACAGTTTGGCACTTTACAGACGCAGCCGCTCCACTGTGGCAAAAGAGGTCTCCCATCACAGCACTAACCAGGCCCTGCCCTGCTTAGCTTCAGAGGTCTAACAGGATCTGGTCTATTTTTATCTATCAATTCATATTTACTAATGGAACTTATCTGTTCTTTTTTGCAAATTAACTTCTCATATTGCACCCATACTATATAAATATATACAGTATATAACCTCTGCATATATACAGTATATACAGTGCCTTGCAAAAGTATTTGGCCCCCTTGAACCTTTCAACATTTCGCCATATTTCAGGCTTCAAACATAAAGATATAAAATTTTAATTTTTTGTCATGAATCAACAACAAGTGGGACACAATCGTGAAGTGGAATGAAATTTGTTGGATAATTTAAACTTTTTTAACAAATAAAAAACTTTCTTTACTTTCAGTGCAGCAAACTCAGTCCAGAAGTTCAGTGAGGATCTTTGAATGATCCAATGTTGTCCTAAATGACTGATGATGATAAATAGAATGCACCTGTGTGTAATCAAGTCTCCGTATAAATGCACCTGCTCTATGATAGTCTCAGGGTTCTGTTTAAAGCGCAGAGAGAACCATGAAGACAAAGGAACACACCAGGCAGGTCCAAGATACTGTTGTGGAGAAGTTTAAAGCCGGATTTGGATACAAAAAGATTTCCCAAGCTTTAAACTTCTCAAGGAGCACTGCGCAAGCATCTATATTGAAATGGAAGGAGTATCAGACCACTGCAAATCTACCAAGACCCGGCCGTCCCTCCAAACTTTCATCTCAAACAAGGAGAAGACTGATCAGAGATGCAGCCAAGAGGCCCATGATCACTCTGGATGAACTGCAGATATCTACAGCTGAGGTGGGAGAGTCTGTCCATAGGACAACAATCAGTCGTGCACTGCACAAATCTTGCCTTTATGGAAGAGTGGCAAGAAGAAAGCCATTTCTCAAAGACATCCATAAAAAGTCTCGTTTAAAGTTTGCCACAAGCCACCTGAGAGACACACCAAACATGTGGAAGAAGGTGCTCTGGTCAGATGAAACCAAAATCGAACTTTTTGGCCACAATGCAAAACGATATGTTTGGCGTAAAAGCAACACAGCTCATCACCCTGAACACACCATCCCCACTGTCAAACATGGGGGTGGCAGCATCATGCTTTGGGCCTGCTTTTCTTCAGCAGGGACAGGGAAGATGGCTAAAATTGATGGGAAGATGGATGGAGCCAAATACAGGACCATTCTGGAAGAAAACCTGTTGGAGTCTGCAAAAGACCTGAGACTGGGACGGAGATTTATCTTCCAACAGGACAATGATCCAAAACATAAAGCCAAATCTACAATGGAATGGTTCACAAATAGACGTATCCAGGTGTTAGCATGGCCAAGTCAAAGTCCAGACCTGAATCCAATCGAGAATCTGTGGAAAGAGCTGAAGACTGCTGTTCACAAACGCTCTCCATCCAACCTCACTGAGCTCGAGCTGTTTTGCAAGGAAGAATGGGAAAGAATTCCAGTCTCTCGATGTGCAAAACTGATAGAGACATACCCCAAGCGACTTGCAGCTGTAATTGCAGCGAAAGGTGGCGCTACAAAGTATTAGCGCAAGGGGGCCGAATAATATTGCACGCCCCACTTTTCAGTTTTTTATTTGTTAAAAAAGTTTAAATTATCCAATAAATTTCGTTCCACTTCACGATTGTGTCCCACTTGTTGTTGATTCTTGACTTTATGTTTGAAGCCTGAAATGTGGCGAAATGTTTAAAGGTTCAAGGGGGCCGAATACTTTCGCAAGGCACTGTAAGTTGTATGTATTTTCTCACATATTCAGTGTTTACCAGGCAACAAGAAATGTACAGCATCTGCCACATGCAACACCACCGGTCTATCTGTCAGGAATAATTTATAGCATGCAGATTGAGGAGCATGATTAATGTAAAAGTGCTCTTAATTAACAGTCTCAATCAATGGAGCTCGTTAGCGGCACGGCTGGAGCTATGACAGGTAGCTTGAGCGCGCACACACACACACACACAGACACACACACGGACACACACAGACACACACACACACACACACACACGCACTCACTCGAGGGTTAGAGGGGGCACTTACAGTCATTGCAAGTATATGTGGTTTTGAAACATTTTACAGAAAGAAAAGATAATTATAAAAGTTAGAAGTTTTGTCAACAGAAGCATAAAATAAGAACTAATTCCAAATGATTGACGTTTTAGATCTGTTTTAGTTTTAGCCATTACAAGTTTAGAGATGAGATGAGGATTAGAGAAATGTATGCACTTGCAGCCAAAACGGCCATTGAGGACAAGTTTGGACACTGTTGGACTTTGGGTTTAGTCCTGGTTCAGCCTTGGTTTGGTCCTGGTTCAGTCCTGGTTCAGTCCAGGTTCGGTCCTGGTTAGCCTTGGTTTAGTCTTGGTTCAGTCCTAGTTCAGTCCTGGTTCAGCCTTGGTTCACTCCTGGTTCAGCCTTGGTTCAGTCCTGGTTCAGCCTTGGTTCAGCCTTGGCTCAGCCTTGGCTCAGTCCTGGCTCAGTCTTGGTTCAGCCTTGGTTCAGTCCTGGTTCAGTCTTGGTTCAGTCCTGGTTCAGCCGTGGTTCAGCCGTGGTTCAGTCTTGGTTCAGCTTTGGTTCAGTCCTGGTTAAGCTTTGGTTTAGTCTTGGTTCAGCCTTGGTTCAGTCCTGGTTCAGCTTTGGTTCAGCTTTGGTTCAGTCCTGGTTCAGTCCTGGTTCAGCCTTGGTTCAGCCTTGGTTCAGTCCTGGTTCAGTCCTGGTTCAGTCCTGGTTCAGCCTTGGTTCAGCCTTGGTTCAGCCTTGGTTCAGCCTTGGTTCAGTCCTGGTTCAGCCTTGGTTCAGTCCTGGTTCAGCCTTGGTTCAGTCCTGGTTCAGCCTTGGTTCAGTCCTGGTTCAGCCTTGGTTCAGTCCTGGTTCAGTCTTGGTTCAGTCCTGGTTCAGCCGTGGTTCAGCCGTGGTTCAGCCGTGGTTCAGTCTTGGTTCAGCTTTGGTTCAGTCCTGGTTAAGCTTTGGTTTAGTCTTGGTTCAGCCTTGGTTCAGTCCTGGTTCAGCTTTGGTTCAGCTTTGGTTCAGTCCTGGTTCAGTCCTGGTTCAGCCTTGGTTCAGCCTTGGTTCAGTCCTGGTTCAGTCCTGGTTCAGTCCTGGTTCAGCCTTGGTTCAGCCTTGGTTCAGCCTTGGTTCAGCCTTGGTTCAGCCTTGGTTCAGCCTTGGTTCAGCCTTGGTTCAGCCTTGGTTCAGCCTTGGTTCAGCCTTGGTTCAGTCTTGGTTCAGCCTTGGTTCAGTCCTGGTTCAGCCTTGGTTCAGTCCTGGTTCAGCCTTGGTTCAGTCCTGGTTCAGCCCTAGTTTAGTGTTGGTTCAGCCTTGGTTTATTCCCAGTTTAGTCCCTGGTTCAGTCTTGTTTCATTCCTGAGTCAGTCCAAACAAAAGCAGCTTTTCTACAATTCTTGAAGTTTCCCCGTTATCTTTTTTGGCACGGTAATCATTGATCTTAAATCTTCAACAACGTCCCAACAAGAAGAGAATTCCACGCAACGAAAAAAAGACTCATTCTTTGCACGAGCTCGTCCAATATTGTTCCCAACAGTCCTGAAGCAAAGTGGAGGAGGTCAAACGCCGCAGAGATCGTCCTGTGGAAGACGCTCGGCTGATCCCTCCGATGGATTTCAGTTTGGATTCTGTGCAGTTCAAAGAGTTCCTCTGGGCCTAGATTCAGCCGCGGGCGAATCTCTGCCCACGGAGAAAACATACACACACACACACACACACACACACACACACGCGCGCGACTTTAACACATATCACACGACTGCTCTGTTATTATCAGAGCGAGCTAATACTAATGCAAACTAATTGAGCGTTTGATTTGAATTAAGCCGGTGAAACGTGCTGAAAATAGAAAATTGTACATGATCGAAATCAATAGAATATAAATTAAACAAGAAAACACGTTAATACAGTTTCTACATGTATTTATACATCGTTAACGAGAAACGAGCGTGTTGGAATGTTCTAATTGACTGATTTAAAGCCGGAGCACCTAACTTTTTCCCCTCTTGAATAACATACTTATTATTATATACTTGCTTAACATATTTAGTAGTTCAATACTATGAGGATCAGCAATCTCCACCGAGCTCCTCTCATGTGACTGCAGCTGTTCACCCAATCAATACCAAACCAATTCAGCAGAGAAAAGTCAAGTCGTCTGCTTGTAATTTGCCATCTTGTCTTTTTTGGTCCTAACCCAAAGCTCATGACCACAGGTGAAAGACCGAACTTCTCTAGTTTTGTTGAGAGTTTTGCATTTTCGACTCGGCTCCCTCTTCACGCCACTCCATCCTTCTCTCACTTGTGAATAAGACCTGAGATACTTGAACTCCTCCAATTGAAGAATCTCTCGACTTCCTGGAGAGCGGTGTCTTTCTCTATCGTCCAGAACCATAGCCTCAGATATGGAGAAGCTGGTTTTACCTCACAGCCTCCAAGTGCATGAAAGAGTGATGAAGGACAAAAAGATCAACCGGAAACATCAGATTTCAGGTCTCTGAGAATAAAACTAAATCTATATTCAGAACGCAGTGAAGTGTATCTTTATATCAATTCAATGTCTTTTGGAATAGCCCTAAATCACTACAGCCATTGTCTCGGTTGTCAATTCACCAACAACAGATAAGAGATTCAGACAGTTATAATACAGGAAACTAAAAATAACAAATGTATAGGAGCCATTGACTCCATTGAGAGCGGGATGACCACTATTCGAAAATGTCCTTAAAGTTGCAATATGTAAGATTTTCATGTCAAGTCATAGTTGAAGGGCTCTAATCTGTCAAAAGGCATTAATAAAACATACTCTATTACTTCTTTAACTGATAGCAGTAGTTCAGAGATATTTGAATTTCAACATTAGTTTTCCAGCCCCTAAATCCCGCCCTCCACCGTTTCACCCATCAGAAAGTCTGTGATCCGGGTTGCCAGAACTCACCGTGTGGAGCTAATCTCACTGGTAAAGTACCATGTGGCCTCAGAACTAAGAAAGGTGTCGTTATGATTCTCAAATCATTATTGACAAAACAAGGAATAAAACCAGGATTTCTATCTTTGTGAAAAAGGTGTTGGTTATAGATTTGTTGTTGACAAAACTCTTGTCTATTCAGCTGTTATGGTCCCAGCTGGATTCGTCTGCATATCTGGCAACCTGAGTCAGGGAGAGTGGGAGAGGCTGCAGTACCACTTTTGGCCAGATTTGTACATACTGCTCCTTTAAATGTCCCGGATCATCACTGTCCTTGGACCCTTCTTTATTGACAAGGAACAACAACAAAAAACATTGTCAAAAAATTGAGAAACCTCGGGGAGACCTGGTTAGAACTGTGATGAGAAACATAAGGGAGACTTATTCCCAAGTAGAAGTCTGGTGAGTTCATGAGTTAATGTGTCCAACAGATCAGTGAGTGGATGCAAAACAACTTCCTTCAGCTAAACGCAGACAAAACTGAAATGATTGTCTTTGGTCCCCAGAAACAAAGAGAGAGCGTCATCTGTCACCTACAGTCTCTCTCCCTAAAACCTTCAAACAAGGTCAGAAATCTAGGGGTAATACTGGAATCAGACTTAAATTTGAATTGCCACATCAAATCAGTAACATCAGCAGCTTTTTACCATCTAAAAAACATTGCCAGGATCAAAAACATAGTGTCTAAAGCAGACCTGGAGATTCTTATCCATGCATTTGTCTCCAGTAGGTTAGAATACTGCAATGGCCTGCTCACAGGTCTGTCCAAACAGGCTGTAAAACAGCTGCAGTACATTCAAAATGCAGCAGCTCGAGTCCTGACTAGAACCAGGAAGTACAACCACATTAGTCCTGACTAGAACCAGGAAGTACGACCACATTGTCATGCTGCTAAAATCTGGAACAATCTTCCTGAAGATGTGAGACAGGCCTCCTCTCTGACAATGTTTAAAACCAGGTTAAAGACAGTTCTGTTTAGCTGTGCATACAACTGAGGGATTTTATATTTTTATCTTTCTTTTTAATGTTCTGTGATTATTTATGATTTTAATGCTTTCTTATTTTGTTCAGCACTTTGAGTTGCCTTGTGTATGAATTGTGCTATACAAATAAACTTGCCTTGCCTTGCCATGTATGAATTGTGGTGGTTGTGGCTGGCTGTGGCTTCAGCAATAGTACAGAGTGGATGAATAATGAATAATATTATCATAAGATCTAAAACCGAAATCAATTTTACTACATAGCAAGTAGAGGCTATACTCTCTTCATGATTTGGATTCTTGATTTTACCCGGGGAGTAAAACCAGGACAAACTAGTTCATGACCAAAACTAACAAAAAAAACAGTGGATGACTTTCAAGAGACAGAGACGATTAGAAAAGGCTACTGTTCCACATGCAGCAGTTTCCCCTTACCAAAGCAAGAGGGTATAAGGCAGGGGTGTCCAAACTTTTTAGTAAGAGGGCCGCACTGTCGTTCATCAGACTTGACCTGGCGGCGACAACCTGTATTTAAAAAACTGGATTTGAGCTGGTTCTATGGTTTATAATTGGTTATGATACAGCCGTATTGATTCACACCACAGCTGCCTTTTATTTGCAATGTTGTGACACAATCATAAAACAAATATATACATATACAGCAAGAGAGTCAACGACTGGATTCCAAGAAAAACAAGGCATAACACTGTGTTGGTGGAGCTGTAGGTGGTTGGATGACATTGTCAAAGTGCTGCAAATATGGCGCCTTGATGTTGGCAGCCGGGCTTGAGTTTGGACATGCCTGGTCGAAGGACAGTGATGATGATTCAGAACAAAAACATTTATGGACTTCATCATTTATGGACATTGGTTTCCGCCCTTTATGGACCAACGGCTCTATGTCTTTTCTATATTTGCATTTCTTGTGTTTTAACTGTTTGATTCTCTGATCTGTGTTGGCGAATCGACGGTTTTATAAAGTCCTATGAGATAACTACTGTTGTCAATTAGGGTTATAAAAAAAACAAATTGAATTGGATTGAATGAAAAGCCAGTGGATGACTTTTGAACATTTTTTGAGTCTGTTGAATCATTCTCCTTTTGTCAAGAGACAGAGACACAATTAGAAAAGGCGACTGATCATTGTCTCACACATAAATAGTTTTTTTCCCCCCGTGAGCCAATCAGAGCGCGGCTACAGTGTCCGCCCGGGTGTCCTGCTGCGTTGCCATGTTGGAGACAATCCAGCAGCGGCTCATTCATAATTGATCACAGCGCACGAAGAACACAACACATCTGCGGAGGCTCGGGTCGTCTCTCCTAAAAACACACACCTCTCGCTGGTTCATGTGTTGATGGTACGCTGGAAAAAACTCCCTTTGCGATTTATCATTAGCAGCATAAAAGTTTGGGGCCCTGCGATCCCACAGCAGGTTTTGGGAAAAGTCGCTGATTTCAATTCCATTTGTTGTGTCGCCCTAAATCACAGCAGTTATCTCGGAGGACTTTACAAAACCATCGATTCTCCAACGCAGATCAGAGAATCAAACAGTTCAAATTCAGGAAATGTGATAATTGGTACCATAAGGAAAAGTAATTTATGTTTGTAATCGAATGGTCAACCAAAACCAACTCTTCTGGCCCCTGGAAAAGCCATGTTCCAGCTTCTTCCCTCTGGCAGATGTTGTATTAAATATAGGCTAAAAGGCGATGTGAATTAGATTGACCTGAAATTGAACTCTGTCTGTCTCCAAGCAAAAAGAAAGACCTTGTATTGCCCTACTCCCCTTGTCCCATTTTGTCCAAAGTGCATGGGTGAGTTAATGATAGTTTATCTGGGGGGATTCTGCTAATCTTTTCAAGTTGTGAAAGAAGGAGAGCTTTCTGCCTTATCTCAAAGGAACCAATAAATCTATAGGCTGGGGAGGGGGAGTGTGTGAATGATTATGTCTAGGTCTGGCGAGACGGAGAAGACATGATGGAGGCCGGACCCGGGACCCGAGAGAAACGACACGCCCCCTTCTTCATGCACATTTGCTTAAATAACCTCATGCTTGTTTTTTAGACTAAACTGGATCAGGGACAGCAGTGTGACTTTGCGTGGAGCGCCCACCAAAATCATACTTTATACTTTATATAGGGAATAAGGGATAGTTAAAGTTGGTCCAGGTCGTTGTGTTAGATTCTTTTTGTATTAGGGAAATAAACCTTTTTGAATTTAACTTTCTGAATCATGGTCATCTTTATAAGGGATTTTGAACACGTCATTTTTTAATACGATAATTGGTGACCCTCGACGTGATCCCTTTGATGACTTTTCGCCTTCCCTTGGACTCTGCGTCTCTCCTCAAAGCGGCCGCTGAACTGAAGGTAAGCAGATACCTTTTGACTAATTAAAAATCTGCATATTGGACTAAACAAATTAAGGGGAGAGAAGTTTTGTCCACGGAGGAGCTAATTCAAAAAGTAAAAATAGTAAAAGCCTAAAAAGTAGTTAGAACCCTGCGAGAATATATTAAAAGTAAAGATTTTTTGAGAAGCCTTGCCAGAAACAGGAAAGCCCGCTGTGACTAGCGTGGTTGACGGACGCGTCAACACACAAGTTAGGTTTAACCCATTGGAACCTGGGGGAATTTTGGGCCCCCCCGAAAAATGGAGACAGGCATTCCAATCGAGCAGCTATATAGAGAAATAGAGGCTCAGATTCTGAGTGGTCTGGATAAAAAATATAGGAACAAGGCAAAACGAAAGGCTGTGAAAGCATGGGAAAAAATACAGAACAAAAGGGTCATACCTGAGTATATGACAGCGTCCGCATTGGCTAAGATATTGCGGGAAGAGGAAAATAATTTAAAACAGGATAAACTTGAGCTTGAGGGAAAGCAAGGAGAGAGTTGGAATGAGCGTAGAAAAATTAAAAAGAAACTAAAAAAGGCTGAGAAACTGAGGACCAAGGTACATAATTTTGCTTTGGCTGCCACGGCGTTGGCAAAATTACCGATATGGTAAGTAAAGACAAGGAAACAGAAAACGGAGCAATGCCGGTGAGTAATATATACCCATCCCTACCCACGGCTCCACCAAAGTACTCTCTAGGTTTAGAACCAGGTAAGCCAAATCTAATATTGCCACAATATACATTTTCAGGAGAAGTGGCGGTAAGAAAGAGAGGGGACAATGACTTTGTAGACAGTGAATTTGACGAAGGGACAGAAGAGGAGTCTGTGGGGGACAATAGAGATCCGAGTCAAAATCCAGCTGTCAGCCTCCCGCCACAGCTCCCACACACCCCTCACCAACCCCCATCTATTCAAGAGGAGCTCCTGCACTCTCTCAGAAATATTAGAGCTAGGAAACCGACCTTTGAATGCACCACAGACAGAGTTGAGAGAGAAGAAACCGCAAGTAGGACCCATGATTACGAGACCGCTAGACAGGAGAATGCAAAATTAATTAATAAAGCCGCACGCAGAGCCATGACTAGGACGGACAGTGAAAGTGACAAGGGAGACGGTGCCATGGCCCCACCAGTACTTAAAGCTAAACAGGCTAAAAAAGGAGCTAAATTCTCTTCTGACAGTAGTGATGACGGAGACCAGGAGCCTGGAGAAACTAGACCGGTGGCAAGCAGAACCAGGTCTCAGACAAAATCCATGTTCCCTCTGAGACCAGGACGAGGCGCAGCTGGGGAGTACCATCCTTTTTCTGTAAGTGACATGCAGACTATAAAAGACAAAATGCCTCCATTGTGTCAGGGAGCTGGAAACTGGATTTCCAGTCTCAACACATGGTTTACAGGTCATGATGTCGCGATGGGTGACGTCCGGGCAGTGATGGCAGCATGCAGTAAACCTTGGGAGAGAGACGCTATTGAAAGACAAGCTGGTACTGCTGATGTTTGTGATTCTTCCAGATTTGGCCAATATGCAAATGCCTGGTATGAAGCACTGAGGGAAAACTTTCCAACTCCGCTGTCTTCTGCCCCTCGTGAGTTAACTTGGCTGGAGTCTGAGGACCCACTTGTATTTTATGACAGGAGTGTGACCAAGTGGATGGACACAGTAGGAAGACACCCTCACAAGGTCAGTGAAGTCATGCCTTTTAGAGCAGCTATTTTGAATGGTTTACCAGAAACAATACGCTCAAAGATTGAAGACAACCCAGATAATATTAACCCGGATTCAGCACAGTGGAAAACAAATTTAATCTTTCACATTAAGCGATATGTTGAAAATAAAACTAAAGAAAGAAAGAGTGTTGAAGATATGACTTGTCAACTTTTGAAGTTACAGCTTAGTGAAGCGAGAAATAAAGCCACCCAAAATAAAAAAGGAACTAGTAATCAGATGACTAATATGCCTGCTGGACTTCCCACTCCACCACGACAGGACTGGACAAGGGGAGGGGCCAGAGGTGGTGGGCGTGGGGGCCGGGGAGGAAGAAGGGGTGGAAGCTGGAGAGGGGGCAGGGATGTGTGTCACCTCTGTTACAGGCACGGTCACTGGGCGAGGGACTGCCCCTTTGAAGGAGAGGCCTCCTACTACCATGGAGCGCCTGAGATGGTGCGTGGGAGGGGCCCCCAGAGAGGCATGGGACCCAGACCAGAGCGCGCAGGCCCTCCCTCCCCATGGACGGCTCCGAATGACAACCTGGCCCCGAGAGATGGACAATATTTCCAGCATGGGAACTACTGGGGCGAGTATGAACATGAACAATCTTACTAGGGCTGCCTATAGGAATCCAGGGGACAAGGTGCTTGCAGAGCCTATGCTTCCCATAAGGGTGGAGGACGACAACCTGATGGCCCTGGTGGACACTGGCGCCACCTACTCTACCATCAATACAAAGATACGCCCTGTCCTGCTCTCTGAGGAGCACATCACCCTGGTTGGATTTTCTGGGACACCTGAGGTACTGCCACTCACTAAACGTTTAAAGACACAAATTGGAACACAGACACTGTGGCATTCTTTTGTAAATGCTCCTAAAACACCTGTCAACCTGCTGGGAAGAGACTTATTGACTAAAACCAATGCGTCAATTCTATGTGGACCGGATGGTCTACAAGTGACTTTTCCAGGGGGGCAAATTTACAGATGTGTGACCGGTGTATCGATGGACTCCTGCTGGCTTCTGAGAGAAGAGATGCCAGACCAGTATGCAGACATATACTGGGTGAGACTGGACCCAGAAAACAAGTCCACGGACAATAATGGTGTGCATTCCGTCTTCTTCAAGTGGAAACCCTGGATAAATTCTTTGGCCTCCTACCACCTCCCACTGGACCCTGCCCACTTGACATTATTCTATGACAGAGACCAAGACTTAATGTACAGAGAACAATTCAAACAAATTGAAAGTGATAGGTGGACATTAGAATCAGATTACATTTATATTGGGCCTGAGGGTGTGGCGGCCCATACACGGCTGCTTCCTGAACAGTGTGAGTGGTATTACATGTCTTCCTCTGCTGTCCCACACATCACCTTGGCTGTACACCCTGGTCACGAGGCTAGAGCTTTAGGTCCAATGGTAAAGAGACTGGTAAAAGCTGACGATTGGCTGACACCCAACTGCCTCATGTGCAGTACAGCATTGAAAATAAGTCATACAGAATAAAAGCAAATATGATAGACACAGGGGAAGTGGAGCACGAAACATTGACCAGACATCATGGTAGACACATGACAGATCATGATGATACTCATGAAATATTGAAACAGGTGCCTGCAGAAGTTTGGTCCCAAGGTCCCACGGACGTGGGGTTGTGCACCTCTTTCCCTCCTGTGTCTTTACAGATGAAGCCAGGAGGCCCGATTCGCATAAAGCAGTATGCCGCCAAACCAGACGCTGTCGAGGGTATCTCACAGGTGATAGAGGGACTTACGAAAGTGGGAGTCCTCGAGCCATCAAAATCAGAGTGGAACACGCCCACTCTAGCTGTGCCAAAAACAGGTCAGAATAAATATAGAATGGTCCATGATTTGAGAAAAATAAATGATTTAACATTAACTCAGTGTCTCCTGGTCCCAAACCCTTATACAATGCTGTCATCACTGTCACCAGACCTCCAGTATTTTACTGTTATGGATTTGGCTAATGCATTTTTCTGTATTCCCCTGGCAGAGGAAAGCAGAGATTTCTTCTCATTTACTCACAGGGGCCAAAAACTGCGTTACACCCGTCTTCCCCAGGGACATAAATGCTCCCCGGGCATTTTTAATCAGACTTTGAACGCTCTGCTGAGAGAGTTGGTGCTTCCGGAGGGCGTGGTACTCCTACAGTATGTGGACGATCTCCTCCTCGCCTCGAGAACGGAGCAGGCCTGTCTACAAGCCACTAGGGACACTATAGTCTTCTTACATTCAAAAGGATTTAAGGTCAGTAAGGAAAAGCTACAATGTTGCAGGCCTGCGGTGACCTTCCTGGGACGTAGTGTGTCTGGAGGATCCACAAATATGTCTCCAGAGCATAGAGATGCTATTTTGTCATATCCCAGACCCACCATGGTGGGGGACATGTTGTCCTTCCTGGGTCTGATAGGCTATAGCAGACACTATGTGGCAGATTTTGCAGACAAAACTAAACCTTTAAGAGCTTTAGTTAATGAACATGGCATGAGAAACACAAGGGCTAAACTGAATTGGGACAGAGATAGTGAGGCACAGTTTATCTCACTCAAACAGGACCTATCCTCTGCGGCTCATTTGGCGTCACCAGATTATTCGCACCCGTTCTATTTAGATGCCACAGTGCAGTCTCAGGTAGCTAACGGGGTGTTATATCAAAAGTGCAGAGGCCAGAGAAAAATCTTACAGTATATTAGCGTTCCATTGGATTCAATCGAGGCTAGACAGGTTGACTGTTCTAGGTATGCTGCAGGAGTGGGACATTTGATTAAGAAAACAGCACATTTAGTCATGGGGCATGCTTTAGAAATATTGACTGATCATGGCGTTTGTGCATATGTGTCCTCAGCTGCCTTCACTATGTCACCTTTGAGACAGTCACGGCTCTTACAGGTGCTCACTCAGCCCCACATAACTTTTACACCTCTTGGCATTAACATGGCTGACCACATGCCAAGACAGGGTGAGCCTCATGACTGCAGTGTAAGGGTAATAGACAGTCTGAAAGTGCGACCTGACCTCCAGACTGACCCACTTCAGGACCCCGACTTACAGCTTTTCACAGATGGGTGTTGCTGGAGAGAGAGGAATGGCAGCCTGAGAGCGGCATATGCAGTTGTCAGTGTTAACGGTGAAAATTTTGTTACAGTAAACAGCGGTGTTTTAACTGACAAACCATCAGCGCAGGCGGCAGAACTAGAGGCTCTCTGCGCCGCCTTGGAGTTTGCTAAAGGTAAATCTGTAAATATTTACTCCGACTCTGCGTATGCTACTCAGGCTGTCCATTTCAACCTCTCCGAGTGGAAAAGAAACGGCTTCTTGACTGCTAAAGGCCGACCCATCACACATAGAGCCCTGGTGGAGAGGCTGGACAGCGCTCTCCAGCTTCCAAAACAGGTAAGCGTCATCAAGTGCCAAGGGCACTCCAAGTCAGACAACTTTGAGGCCAGGGGAAACGAGGCGGCGGATGAGGCCGCAAAGAAAGCTGCCAACTACAAGGTCAGTACTCCAGGAGTGTTTGTGGTTCGGGACGAGGGGCCAGACCTGGCAGACTGCCTGCCCGATCTATCCCTTCAGGTTTTAGCTGAGGCCCAAACAAAAGCAGCTCCTGAAGAAATATCCATGTGGGTTCAAAAACGGGCAAAGAAGGATCCAGATACTGGCATCTGGTACGGCCCTGATGGCCGCCCCGCCCTGCCCATGGGGGACCTCTCACGAGCGGCTTTATCTGAGGCACATGGGCTAGCCCATGTGGGTCAGGTACAGATGCTCAGGAATATGTCACAATGGTGGCATCCCTTTAAGACAAGCATGATCCAAGATTATACTAGGTCCTGTCAAATATGTCAAAATTATAACCCATCGCCCTGCTCAGCTGTTTCCCCAGGAAAATTCACACCTGCTACTTGGCCTGGAGCACATGTTGTGATGGACTTCACAGATATGATTAACAGGTGCGCAGGAAAGCGGTACCTGTTGGTCATCACTGACACCTTTACGGGATGGCCTGAGGCATATCCTGCTGCAAAAGAGGATGCTGCCTCTGTAATCAAAGCCTTAATTCAGCATTACATCCCAACGCATGGCTTTCCCCAGTTAATAAGGTCTGACAATGGGACGCATTTCAGGAACAAACACTTGCAATTGGTAGAAAAACATCTGGGGCTAAAACATAAATTTGGAACGGTCTACCATCCTCAATCCCAGGGCCGAGTTGAAAGGATGAATCAGACCTTGAAAAGTAAACTCTCTAAAATCCTGGCAACGAGTAAATTGAATTGGCTACAGGCATTGCCTATTGCCCTGTTGTCAGCAAGGCACTCTGTTAACCGCATTCACCATTTCTCCCCATACGAGCTGTTAACAGGGAGGCCTATGCCAGGACCAGGAAACAGGGTGGTGCCTTTCACAAAAGACGACTCCCCAACACCCCCAGTGCGGGTGTACTGGGAACAATTGAGAGAAATGTTGTCTAGTTTTTCCCATCAGGTTGAAGGAAGTCTCGACCTCTGCGAGAAGGAGGCCTCGGAGGATCCACCTGCCTGGGTCCGTGTGAAGGTGTTCAAAAGGAAGTGGAACGAGCCCCGCTGGACCGGACCCTTTGAAGTGGTGGCCCGCACTCGCAAAGCTGTTCAACTGAAGGGACACGGGAACAAGTGGTTTCATCTCTCTCATACGAGACCATCTGACCCACCCTCGTAACCACGCTCACGGGTTGGACAGGGACTCACACACACGCTTACACTCGCTCTTAATATGTTGCCTTGGGACAGGGAGCCCTGGCCCACGACCAAAAGAGGGAGAGCCATCCTATGGGCTATCGCTGCAGTTGGTTTGGTCGTGGTCCTGGGAATTTTAACATGGGAAGTGTTAGAAAACACACAGCTAAGAGACAGGGCCAGACTTGTAACACAATCCAGTCTTTGGTCCAATAAGACTGACAGAAATAAAAGATCCATAGGAGAAGGCAGCGTTAGAGACTCTCTACCTACGGTTGTGACAGTAAAATGCCCGGTGGGTGCGACAATTACAGCCCACATACCAATGGCAACAATCTTTCCATTATCCTTTCGACCTGACTACACACTCTACCTGTGTTACACACCGTCAACATGTAAATATGAGAGACATGGAAAAAGCTTTAGAGCATCGGTGGACTGCACCTGTGATGCTTGGGAGTATGTTATATCCAATACAGGTCCTGATTGGGGTTATAATAATGAACACAGATTGAAGGGACGAGTGATTCTGACTACAGACCACTCACAAACAACGGTGCTAGTCACTGTGAAAAATTGTGGGATTGATGTGAATGGGACTTACGTTATTGGACATTATCCAGGAGACATTAGACAATGGATTTCAATTGCCCTACCCGAGGACAAGGAGCTAGACAAGGAGGCCATAGATAGTGAAGTATGGCAAGACAAACAAAACGTACAGGTGACTGCTGACTGGACTGTTTCTGAATTGTTAAAACAAGCAACTGGATATGGGGATAGAAACGCTTGGTTGTGGACAGTGGAACACATGTCAGCGGCTGCTGGCTTTGACGATTGTGTTGTGTGTTCTACTGCACGTCCCACTTTGTATACAGCCCCTGCTCCACTTTTCCCAGAAGATGTAGATGGTTATAATTGTATGATAAAGTTGTTTTGGCAAGAAAAGGACCTGACTGAGGAGACAAAGACAGCCCTAGTAATTGTTCAATGTTTGAAGTATTGTTTCCAGAATTGGATTCAGAAATTCAGCCCCCTATGTTTTCCCACAGGAAAAGCAATTACACCTGTTTCCACTCACTCAATGGAGGGACGAGGCCGCGTCTCCAGTGGGGGTTCCTTCCAGCAGACTGGTGTGTCAACAACGTCACCCTGCCCAGTCCGGTCCCCATGACCCGGACCAGAGGTGATTTGTATTGGTTGTGTGGAGATTTAAAACTTAGACATAGACTAATAAAAAAATTTACAGGCAGTTGTGCAATGGTGCGATTAATGATGCCCATTTCCATAATTGGCCATAAGCCATCCCTAGACAGTCCCCACCCACTGCATAGATTTAAAAGAGCAATACCATTCCTAGATACTGGGAAAGATAATCCAACTTACATGGACTCTATAGGTGTTCCACGTGGAGTCCCTCATGAATTCAAACTGGTAGATCAAGTTGCAACAGGTTTCGAAAATCTTCCAATAATTTCCGCTATTTTCCCTATCACGCCAAACAAAAATGTAGATAGAATTAATTTCATTTGGTATACTATGCTTAGGCTTGCCAATCACACCAGGGACGCAATAGAGGGATTGGCGGAGCAGCTGGGGGCCACCTCTCTGGTAGCATTTCAAAACAGAGTGGCTCTAGACATGCTCTTAGCAGAGAGAGGTGGGGTCTGCAGTTTATTTGGACAGAATGTTGTGTATACATTCCAAATAACACACATCCAGATGGATCAGTTTCCAGGGCTCTGGCTGGTCTCAAAATGCTGTCAGAGCAAATGCATGACGTTTCTGGAGTCCCGGAGAACCCACTGGAGGCGTGGCTGGACAGCATCTTGGGGAAGTGGAAGCATGTAATTTTGTCTGTTATCACAAGCCTTGCGGCCATCTTTGCAATAATAATGGTTGTAGGATGCTGCTGTATACCTTGTATACGTTCTCTTTGTGTTAAAGCTATAGACACCGCTGTTAACCCTGGACTGAGAGGTCAAATGCTTGCATTGGTTGAGGATTCCCCCGTCCCGTCGCCTGAGGAAGGTTATTGAAATGTGTGGCCTTTTTTAATAGCGGCCAAAAGAGGGGAACTGTTGTATTAAATATAGGCTAAAAGGCGATGTGAATTAGATTGACCTGAAATTGAACTCTGTCTGTCTCCAAGCAAAAAGAAAGACCTTGTATTGCCCTACTCCCCTTGTCCCATTTTGTCCAAAGTGCATGGGTGAGTTAATGATAGTTAATCTGGGGGGATTCTGCTAATCTTTTCAAGTTGTGAAAGAAGGAGAGCTTTCTGCCTTATCTCAAAGGAACCAATAAATCTATAGGCTGGGGAGGGGGAGTGTGTGAATGATTATGTCTAGGTCTGGCGAGACGGAGAAGACATGATTGAGGCCGGACCCGGGACCCGAGAGAAACGACACGCCCCCTTCTTCATGCACATTTGCTTAAATAACCTCATGCTTGTTTTTTAGACTAAACTGGATCAGGGACAGCAGTGTGACTTTGCGTGGAGCGCCCACCAAAATCATACTTTATACTTTATATAGGGAATAAGGGATAGTTAAAGTTGGTCCAGGTCGTTGTGTTAGATTCTTTTTGTATTAGGGAAATAAACCTTTTTGAATTTAACTTTCTGAATCATGGTCATCTTTATAAGGGATTTTGAACACGTCATTTTTTAATATAATACAGAATATATCGTCGGTTGAGATGCCCGGACATCTGGATATGCTAACATGCTAACAGCTTCTTTCTTGCTCTTGTATTGAAACTGTACAATAGTTTTTAGTAGTTTTTAGCTTTTATTACTTTATACATACACGGAATCTGACTCTTTAAGGCTGAGTGCGACTTTTCACTTCTCTTAAAAAGCTGATCTAACAACGTGAGGCCAAAATATATGAGATGGAACAAAACTTTAAACTACTTACATGTATTATATGC
Organism: Knipowitschia caucasica; assembly: GCA_964034765.1. Taxonomy (NCBI): domain Eukaryota; kingdom Metazoa; phylum Chordata; class Actinopteri; order Gobiiformes; family Gobiidae; genus Knipowitschia; species Knipowitschia caucasica. Next base: position 47,375,301 of record OZ035825.1, read on the forward strand.
CATTGCTTTCCTGTTTTTGTGTATTTATATATTACAATGTTCTTCAGAACGTTGTACGCATGCCTTTATGTCTTTTTTACTTTTTATAACTTGTTTGCACCATGAGTCTATAAGCAAATTCCCAGTATGTTGCTACTTCCTGTCCTGTACGTGCCACCTTTGTATATTTCTTTCTGTGTTTTATTCAAATTACGCTGGTTTCTAGGCCTCATATTTATCGGCAGCTGCTACGTTCGACGGCCCATACGCTCAATACTTACTCGATACTAACTCAATACTTAATGAAAACAGAAGAGGCAGACATCTAGCAACACATACTTATATTAAAGCTGGACTAACTCACTGAGATTTTGAAGCATTTCAAAAGTAAGCGCTCGTCCTCCCCTCCCACTCAGCCTGTGCTCACGTGCTGTTGTTTACGGAGCTCACGTCTCACAATATGGATCGCACATTTGCGCGTGGACGGCGTGACCATAGAATAATTGAATCGGGAAACGTGGAGGACGAGACTTTCTTTTGGCTGTTTCGCGGAGTGAGCAGTAACCGGTAACGAAGACACAGGAAGCTTCAGGTTCGCCTCCTCCATGATGCTCTTTACCTCAGCTGTCTGTGCTCACCAGAGACCTGTAGCTTTTCTCAAGAAAGTGGGGCCAGTGGTTCGCTATGATAGGTCACAGCGTTGCACGATCTAAAATAAAATGACACTCCAGTACAAACCTGCGCTACTTATTCTTCAAAAGGACGTGTATCCCAATGCACTGCACGGATATGGATTGAAATTCCCATATTCCAAAATAAAGTGAGGTAGACCAGCTTTAATGTTTACTTCTAAAGAAAGCCATGTGAGTCACTATATGCCTCCTTTGGCTCTGAGCTGATTGGCCGCTGCAGGAGTAATCCACCCTTAATCACCTCGAGTGTGAAAACGCTGCTCGGTGATTGTGCTTGTGGCCCAAGAGTCGTGCATGTGAAAACTAATGCTGTGGCAGAGGTTTCGTGAGAGACCCAACTTGGTACAGGCCTTCACTTCTCTTGGACTCTTTTTAGCTTTGATTTTTGTCTAAACTATCATAACAGAACGCAAGATTATAGTCCAAATGAAAAAAATCGAATGTCCTTAGACAGCAGGAGGACATTCGATCGAACATCAGGTTGATCCGGGATATTTAAGGACATTTATTAACATTTATGGACAGTGGTCATCCCATTCCCTTTGGACCATTGTCTCCTATGTGTTTTAACGCAGTACCTAAGCTAAGTCTAAACTTTTATGTATGCAGCAAGAATGCCCAATCACCTAATATACAGATAAAATCAATAGACATAGGCATCTATTTTTTTTTCTAAATTTTTATTTTAATTTTACTTGTTTTATTAGCTTGTGTCTTATTTGTTTGCTTTTACTTTTTTTGACACAAGGGGGAAAAAATATTAAATGTGTCTCGTTACTGTTTGTCTTATGTGGGGGGAAAAGTGTGAACTAATGAAGATGAGAATATAAAGTAAAGTAATTTAAAAAAAGAGAATAATAATAAAAAAAAAAGAACGGCCAATCACTTTGGGAAGGGAAATGCGTGTTTTTGATTTGAGGTTTAGAGCAGAACTTTGGCCGCAGAAGCTGAACTCTTCGAGATAGAAAAGTGGTCTTGGTCTTAAATTGAAGCTTATGAATCTGGACAGTTACAGTATATGTACAGTAAAATAATATATGAGATAAGATACACTTTATTGATCTCACAATGGAGAAATTCTTAAATACTTAGAATGTCAATTTGTCAGGCGGACGGACATTTTTTTGTGATATTTTACATTTCTGAGGTAATTATTTAAAGTACAAATGCAGCAAACTCAAAAAATGTTTTGTGTGTTTTTCCCAAGTTCCCCCTTGTGTCAGGAACCACCATGCAAAATTGTAGGTTGATATGATAATGTAAATGGTTTCAGGACCTTCATACTGTATATGAAAAAACCTGCCCCTGAGACCCAACGGGGCAGAGTTGAGAGTGGCCCCTATCAACCTGTTATCCAATCCACTTTATTTATATCGCACATTTTACAAAACACGCTTCTAAAGAGCTGCACAGATAAAAGTAACAAGACTACCAGCGTTAAAGCCACAAGATCAAATAATGGTGGAATAAATGTAGCAGCAGATTGCATACTGAGGGTTAGGGCCTATTTGTTATTATCGCATGCCTGTGTTTTAACTGTTTGATTCTCTGATCTGCTGTTGGCAAATCGAAAAACTTTGTAAAGACCTGTGATACAAAGCAAGTAATATCCCCTTTATCCAGTCCAATTTCAGCCACATTCACAAAAGGACATTGACAATTACTTACGTGAGAGTAGTTTTCAGTTTAAATGGTTTTAATATTTATTCTTCTTCTTTGATTGGTCCAGTGTTGTTACCATTTCTGTTTCCAACGGGGCATGAGTCACGCTGATTCAGTCAAGTGAACATCATCGCCTCTTGGAGCATCTCCCGATTGATTTCCGATCCATACATTTGCATTTCAAAGAGCCTTAATGAGGGTGATTACAATTTCTGGTGCGCCTTCCCTGGTTTTCCTTCCAATTTGGTGGGTTTTCTCCGCAGCAGGTGGGCAAACCTCGGGGAAGACGGTTTATCCGGACTTAAAGTGGCCTACATAGTAAACCTTTCTTTCACCGAGGCTCAATTCTACAACTCTAGCAAGAAAAAATCTCTCAACATGAGTCAATGGAAGTGATCTACAGCATATATATTCGTAAATCAAGTAAAAATTTGAGTTTTTTTCTTTATTCCATTTTGTAACTTGCTTGTGTGTATGTACATTACTTCCTGAGTTATAAGGCGCGTCTGTATCAGCAATATTTGAAAAGAAAGTACATGTTGTCCACATAAAAGCCGCACTTTAATATAAAGGGTTTTAACTGGATACAACGTGGTTTAATGATGAGGTGAGCTTCCATGACTCTTTCCCCTTGACAAACAAACCAGTGATTTGTAGCTACTAAAAGTAGATGGAGTCAAAATAATCCATAAACTCTGCTCTGACAACAGCCAAACTCTACCACAATAAAAATACACATATTAGCCACATCGCTATATACAGTAGGTCGCAGACATCAAAGAAGCAGAAAAAAGTAGCGGCTAATAGTCTGGAAATACCGGTACATTGGCTTTTTTTTTTACCAGTGGTCTGGTTTCTTATGTATTTTTGTTTTGAGGAGAAATCATTGTAATTTTGAAAAACCTTAGATCATGATGCTTCCGAAAATGGTTGGTTGTCAATGTGGCGGCCATATTGGATTCTCACTTCTTAGAGATTTTCCATTAATTAAATGTTATCAGAAGAAATTGTTATGTTACATGACAAGAAAATATATCAAATTGACGTAGATGACCGATTTGTTTTATGAGAGGGGCAAATGGTAAACACTGGTTGCCTCGCTTCTTTCCCTCTGCCCCAGGGCAGCTGTGGCTACAAAAGTAGTTCAACACCAAAGAAAGCTACTTCCTTTTGCACTTGTAAGAAAAATCAATGTGATAATTATGACAAAACATGTAAAATATACCATAATATTGTATAACCATATATTCACTTATGATAGAATGTACTGACTCAAAATGTTTTAATTCAAGACCACCATATTCTGAACACATAGTGCTTGGCTATTGGTATAACCCTAAAATAGAATTTAACGTATCTGTCTACATTGGTGGTAAGACAGAGACATCACCACGGTCAGTTAGAGGTTATATATACACAGACTTAAGGCAAGGCAAGGCAAGGCAAGTTTATTTATATAGCACAATTCATACACAAGGCAATTCAAAGTGCTGAACAAAACAAGAAGCATTAAAATCATAAATTATCACAGAACATTAAAAAGAAAGATAAAAATATAAAATCCCTCAGTTGTATGCACAGTTAAACAGAACCGTCTTTAACCTGGTTTTAAACATTGTCAGAGAGGAGGCCTGTCTCACATCTTCAGGAAGACTGTTCCAGATTTTAGCAGCATTAATCTGAAAAGCAGCCTCCCCATGTTTAGTTCTGACTCTGGGCACTAACAGGAGTCCAGTCCCTGTGCTCCTCAGAGTCCGGGCTGGTTCATATGGGACTAACATGTCACTAATATATTTTGGTGCGAGGCTATGGAGAGACTTGTACACAAGCAGAGCTGTTTTAAAGTCTATTCTCTGAGCCACAGGAAGCCAGTGCAGAGACCTGAGGACTGGACTAATGTGGTCGTACTTCCTGGTTCTTGTCAGGACTCGAGCTGCTGCATTTTGAATGTACTGCAGCTGTTTTACAGCCTGTTTGGACAGACCTGTGAGCAGGCCATTGCAGTAGTCTAATCTACTGGAGACAAATGCATGGATAAGAATCTCCAAGTCTGCTTTAGACGCTATGTTTTTGATCCTGGAAATGTTTTTTAGATGGTAAAAAGCTGCTGATGTTACTGATTTGATGTGGCTATTAAAATTTAAGTCTGAGTCCAGTATTACCCCTAGATTTCTGACCTTGTTTGAAGGTTTTAGGGAGAGAGACTGTAGGTGACAGATGACGCTCTCTCTTTGTTTCTGGGGACCAAAGACAATCATTTCAGTTTTGTCTGCGTTTAGCTGAAGGAAGTTGTTTTGCATCCACTCACTGATCTGTTGGATACAGTGAAGGAGTGAGTCCACTGGTCCATGTTCTCCTGCAGTCAGTGAGACATAGATCTGAGTGTCGTCTGCATAGTTATGATAGGAAACTTTGTTTTCTGCGTATTAACTGACCTAACGGCAGCATGTAGAGATTGAACAGAAGAGGTCCCAGGATCGACCCCTGTGGTACTCCACAGGTCAGGGCCATATGATCTGAGACACAGTTTCCAATCTCCACAAAGTACTTCCTGTCCTCAAGGTAAGACCTAAACCAACTTAGGGCGGTGCCAGTGACGCCAACCCAGTCCTCTAGTCTCTGTAAGAGGATCTCATGGTCGACGGTGTCAAAGGCAGCACTTAGATCTAACAAGATTAAGATTGAGACTTTGCCTGCGTCAGTGTTCAGGCGGATATTGTTTGTAACCTTAACGAGAGCAGTCTCAGTGCTGTGGTGGGGTCTAAAGCCGGACTGAAACATATCAAATGAGTTGTTGATTATAAGAAATCTAGTAAGCTGTAGGTAGACAACTTTCTCAAGGACTTTCCCCATAAATGGCAGATTTGAGATGGGACGATAGTTGTTAAGTACAGTGGCATCCAGACTGCTCTTTTTTAGCAGGGGCCTGATGACTGCAGTTTTCAGCTCCTTTGGGAATATTCCAGAATGAAGGGACATGTTTACTATCTGTGTGAGTGAAGGTAACAGACTGCTCAGAACAGACTTCAGAAATCTAGTGGGTAGTACATCCAGGCTGCATGTGGAGGAGCTCAAACTGGAGATTATCTCTTGGACAGTTTTATCATTTACAGGTGCAAAGTGAGTTAGCTCAGAGAGCCTTTCTGGCTGTTGGATGGTTATCTGTGGATTGGAGACAATGGCGCTTTTGATGCCTTGAACCTTGTCATTGAAAAAATTAGCAAACTCATTGCATTTACGTTTGGAAGTAAGCTCTAATGGCATTTGAACAGGGGGGTTTGTTAATCTATTAACTGTTGAGAACAGAACACGCAGATTGTTGCTGCAGCCTTCAATCATTTCAGAAAAATACCTTTCTCTCGTACTACGTAGCACCCGGTTAAACTCGCACAACTTATCTTTGAAGATCTCGTAATCTACCTGGAGGTTGGACTCGCGCCACTTCCGCTCGGCCCTCCGGCACTTTCTCTTTTGTGCCCTGACCGAGTCTGCTTTAGCCCACGGCGCCTTCTGCTTATTTTTCACTATTTTAACCTTCACAGGGGCAACGGTATCCAGAACATTCAAAACACTAGAGGTGACAGAGTTAAACAGTTCATCTACAGTAGAATACGATGCATTCTCAAAGTTTATCATTTCCATAAATAGTTCACTCGTATTTTCATTTATGCGCCTTCTTCGAACAGTTGCAGAGTCCACTGGTGGTTTGTTAGTGAAACACATGTCAAAAAAAAACACAGAAATGATCCGAAAGAGCAACATCAACCACGTTTACATTTGAAATAATCACCCCCTTTGTAACTAACAGATCTAGAGTGTGCCCTCTGCTGTGGGTGGGGCCACTTACGTGCTGAGTGAGATCAAAGGATTCAAGTACAGAACTCAGCTCATTTGCATTTCTGTCATCAACATTATCCACATGAATATTAAAATCACCTGTAATAACCAAACTATCAAAATCTGTGCATACAACTGAAAGCAACTCGGTAAAATGATCAATAAAACTGTGACATGACTGCGGTGGCTTGTATAGGACAACGAAGAGTATTGGAGGAGATTGTTTTTGTTGTATTTTAAAAGACACATATTCAAATGACGAAAACTTCCCAAGAGACATTCTATGGGAGACAAAGTGGTCTCTAAAAATGGCAGCTAAGCCTCCTCCTTTTTTGTTTTCCCGTATTTCAGATTCAAACTTGAAATTTGGTGGTGATGCTTCTATTAAAACTGCATTTTCTGAATTTTGGTCAAGCCAAGTTTTCAGCCATGAACATAAGATCAAGATTATGAGAAGAAATAAAATTATTGATTAAAAAAGACTTGTTACAAAGAGATCTGACATTAAGCGTAGCAAGTTTCAAAGTTTCAGTATCAGCGGTTGCGGTCGGCTGATTCTTACACGGAACAAGAATTAGATTTTCCAGATTAGACTGATTAACTCCAGATGTTTTTCTGTAATGTATTCTTTGTGTTATCACTAAGGGAATGGCACAGGTGGCTTCATGACAGGGCCCCAGCCGGGTCTCTCCTCTAACTAGACTGCCAGTGGCTGCGAAGCAGAGACCCTGTGCATCCTAGTGTTTAGAGAAAAGAGGGGTAGGGGAAGGCGGGGGAGGAGGATGGAGAGGTGGGTGGCTTTTGGGTGTTGAACGAGGGGGACAGGGAGGTGGAGGGGTTTTAGGTGATGGGTTAGGGCCGGGGTGGGCTGAGGCAGAGGTTTTGGATGTTGAACGAGGGGGAAGTGGGGGTGGAATGGTCATGAGGTTAGGGGAGGGACTGGCTGAGGTGGTTTTCTTAGGTGAATTGGAAACCCTAGGTGGTTTTGGAGGTACATATGGGGAGTGGTTTAGAATGTTGGACAGGACTCTAGATCGAGCTAATATGGGTGTGAGAGGAATAGTGTTCAGGTAGGTCTAACAGTGAAGGCGGGGATGAAAAACAAAGGGAGGTGTCCCCATTCTCTCTTGATGGAGTGGACGTGGCAGGGGGGACCCAAGACAGGTCCTTGGGAGGTGGCGAGGGAGTCTTTGATGGAGGGGCAGGTGGTTGAGGAAACCCCAGCACAGGCCTGTCTGCTGTAGGCTGGGGTGAGGATTGGGGCTTCAGAGGCGCTGTAGATGAAGAAGGCGTGGCTGCTTTGGAGCAGGCTGGGGATGAGGATGGTGGTGGTGGTCGTGCTGCTGGTGCTGCTACTGGTGATGATGCAGCTGCTGCTGGTGATGATGCAGCTGCTGCCGGTGATGATGCAGCTGCTGCTGGTAATGATGCAGCTGCTGCTGGTGATGATGCAGCTGCTGCTGGTGATGATGCAGCTGCTGCTGGTGATGATGCAGCTGCTTCTGATGACAGTGGAGGTGTTGAGATCCTTTGAGGTGGTTGTGGTGTTGAGATCCTTTGAGGTGGTGGTGGTGTTGAGATCCTTCGAGGTGGTGGTGGTGTTGAGATCCTTCGAGGTGGTGGAGGTGCAGAGACTTTTGGAGTCGGCTTCCTCCCTTTCGATGGCTGCACGCGCTGCGCAGGCTGAGATCTCAGGGCAAAAGAAAGGTTATCCATCAGCACTTTTACTCCGTAAGTGTTCAGATGTGGCCCTTTCCCTTCAAAAAGCTCATGCCTATTCCAGAACAGATTAAAATTCTCAATGAAGGCAAGTCCTCTGCGTGAACATTCGTTGAGTAGGAAAGTATTTAGCTGATACAGACGACTGAATTTCATTTGCTTCCCGTCCACATTTGGTAGTGGGCCACTGATAACGATTTTTGTGTCCATTTTAGCAAGGTCGTCCAATAATAGAGAGTAATCCCGTTTCAACTTTTCACTTGTGTTGTCATAGACGTCTACTGCCCCCACGTGGATCAACAATCTTTTTACCCCGCCGGTCTCTGATAGAAGCCTCGGAGCCAACCGCCTTATCTCATCCACTTTGGCAGAGTGTACTGAGTGAACCTTGAGATTACGCATATTTACATTTCTTATCGCCGAATCCCCGATAAAGAGCGACTCAGCTGCATTTGACCTTGACTGAGACTGAGACTGGGACTGAGAGACTACTGCTGATTCATCTTCCAAAAGTGGTGAAAAGCGGTTTCTTGTAATTAAAGATTTTTGCTGTGGCATTATGACACTCTTGTTATCATTAGCTTTGCCTTGTTTGGGCTTGGCACCATATGTGTTCCAACAATTGTCTCTGTTGATTTTGGGAAATGAAATAGCGTCATCATAACTTACGTTTTGTCCATGTGGTCCATTTCCTTTCACTGGTATTGTTGTGTTCAGCCCCAATTCTGATTCAAGCACAAACATTCGGTCTTGAAGAAGTTTTAGCTCCTGTTTGAGTGAAAAACAGCCGTCGCAAAGTTTTGTTCTATTTTCCCGTCCTCCCGACATGCTGTAAGTTAGGTAAATTCCACCAGTCTTGTGTTGAAGTTTGTAAAAAGGAGTAATCCGTGTTTTGTGGAAGAAAAATGTAAGCAAAAATGATTAAAGGAGATAAAAAAGCAGCAAGCGAGGAGCAGCAAGAGAATGCGACTGCTCTGTCCAGAGCAGGAAGTAGACTTAAACTCACTAAACTTGAGATTTTAGCTTCAGCCTGTGGATTTTGCAGTGAAATTGACGGCCACACCTAAACTTCAAACACATTTTTGAGTTTGCCAGTGTGCCGTGCTTTTATGTGCACACCTATGGAGCAGCTCAGTGGGGGGGGGGTGGTCTTTTTTAGCCGGGAGTGGGCCTCATGGAGAGAGGAGTTTGAGCGAGAGAGAGGTTTGAACAGGGCAGAACAAGCGCCCAGAGCTGCCAAACACTCACTGCTCTACTACAGCTGGGTACCAAGGATGAGCTCAAGGTTAACCAAGGTCTACATTAGAGTCCAAAAGTGCTCTGCTGGTGGTGCGGGGTTAAATATATTGTAATGTGTGGTGTCTGCAGGTTTCTCTGAGCAATTTATGCAGCATTTTAAACATGTGTGAGAAGCTAGCAGTAGAAATAAAGTTAGTTTAGAATTGCCTTTTTATTACGCAAGCGTTTATCTATAGTGCAAAATCATACACAGGGCAACTTGTGATTTGCAAAACACGGCGTCACGCATTCAATAGACACTAGGGCAGCACAATATTTCATTTTTGAGCGATATTCGATGTGAGTGTTTAGTATTGCGATAACGATATTATTGTAGTATTTTTTTTGTTCACCTAAAATTTCAGTCTGCATTGACGTTAATGACATTCAAATGCATATATTTATATTTCAGAGAGAAGACTGAGGTTCTCAAAAGTTGCAAAAATATTTAAAAGCCTTTATTACACATGGCAAAAGAGGTTAAAATTCCGCCTATGCGTTTCAGCCTTCTGGCCTTCTTCAGGGCAGACTCGAGAAGAGTGTCTCAGTGCAGATTTAAACAGAATGGTCCTTGTCACATGATCAGTGGGCGGGCCTAAACTCAAGTATATTTATATACTTTTGTTTGTTTGTTTGTTTATTTGTTGATTGTTGATGTGTCTGTTTTCAATATGGATATCACACGTGCCAATATCGCGATAACAATATTTTTTTGATATACCGTGCAGTCGTAACAAACACGTTCATAAAATAAGCACGAGAATACACAATCACAATGGACTCATTTAACTGCATACTGTCAAGTGTCAAGACACTTCCCCCACAATAGAATGAGTCTGGTGTGTGTGTGAATGGCTGGTGGTGGGTTGATGGTACAGACTGGTTGTCTCGCTTCTGTCAGTGTGCCCCAGGGCAGCTGTGGCTATGGTTATTCATTAGTAGTATTAGTGATCCTTAAAGTAAAACAATATTATATAGTTAATTACGCTAACTAGTGAAGAGGGATAGGGGAAACTGGAGCACATGGAGGAAACTGACCTAGACACAGGGAGAACATGCAAAGTCCACACAGAAAGGCCTTGTCTGGAGTGAATGAAGAATGATATTTGAAGCGTCTTTAAAACCGATGCATTAATACCACCACATAAAGTAGAAAAATACTTCTATATACAGTGTTAAAAGATCCAGAGTTGATATCCCTGAGCTTCTGAATCCAGGACACTTTCTATACAGAGACCAGGCTTTCACAAATGTCCCTATATTTTCTTTTATCTTCATAAACATTCCTGTGTCTGTGTAGGTTTTCTCTGAATGCCAAAAGTAATGCATGTAGTGAGAGTGTGAATAGATTGTGAGGGTTGAGGGCGTTGATGCGCCAGTGTCTTGCGTCGGTCATCATTTGTGTGGAGAGAATGGGAAAAAAATCAGTACTCCAAGTTTTAAAGGGCTTCGTGCAACCTTGGTCTGTGAAATGCACTATATAGATTACTTACTTACTCTATTGTACAGTTTCAGGGTTTCACCTTTCGTCTGATTCGCATACAATTTCCAGAAGAATCTGTGGTTACTATGTGACTGTTAAACTCATGGTACACTTGAACAAAACTGTATCATAACCACAGAAGACACAACAAAAGTATTTCCTTCCATTTCATCACCTGCGACAATGAAGACCAAGTTTCTATACGACCGTTGAGAATCCTATGAATAACAAGCCCATAATAGACACAACAACAAACTCTCTGATCGCGTCTGCAAAAGTGTCAAGGATGGACAGATGGAAAGGAAAGACAAAACCAGAAACATGTCCCTGCCATCTTGTTCCCCTCCTCCTCTGCCTCTCCTTATGGGTGACAGTTGGGCGTCTCTATTTGGTGCCAATTACAGCTTGTTTGGCGTTTGGCGCGCTGCTGGGACTCAAGGCTTGCAAAGTCTCCAGCCCCCGTGGCTTCCCAATTTACCCATCAAAAACTAACCCAACATTTAGCAAAGTTACAAGCCGACTCGCCAAGTCTTTCGCTGGCTGTTTTGGCTGGGGGCTTATAACGAAATCCCTTTGTTCATTCAGGGAGGTCTCAATAGGCATGAATAAATTACACTATTCCATATTCAAGTAACTGATTTGGAATGTGATTTTTCTTTTATCCGCACTGCGAAAGTCATTCAAGGGAGATTACATGTAAACGGCTGCATGGAAAGTAAGTAGTACCTCAGAAGTAAGTGCGTAATCCTTATTTGTATAACACTTATAGAGTTTGGCATGGTCCAGTTCTTAGGTTTCTGCTTCCTGTGGCTCAGAGAGTAGACTTTAAAGCTCTGTTTGTTACAAGTCTCTCCATGGCCTCGCACCAAAGTTCATCTGTGACATGTTAGTGTGAATAATTCATCTTTTTCTGTATAGCACTTTTCCAAAACAATGTTTACAAGGCGCAGTCAGCATAATAAACAATAAAACAGTCATGATAACACAAAGTCAAAATAATTAGATAGAATCGGAGATACAAGAAGAAAGACCAAACAAAGACAAGGCAGACAGGAAAATACAAAATGTGAAGTTTCAAACTAACAGTTAAAAGCCGTTAGATAAAAGAGGGTTTTAAGAAGTGATTTAAAAGAGGATTCTTAGCCTTATCTCCTCGGGCAGGTGATTCCAAAGCCGAGGTGCCCGGACAGAGAAGGCTCAGTCACCTTTCTGTCCGGAGCCTCAACCTCGGAACAGTCAACAATGACCTGCCCGAGGATCTAAGGCTGCGGGGGAAGGGCTCGTAGGGGGTTAAAAGTTCATAAATATAGCTAAGTGCCAGACCCAAACGAGCTTTAAAAGTAATCAGTAAAGTCTTAACATCAATTCTAAAACGTTAGACCCATACGAACCAACTCGAACTCTAAGGAGCACAGGGACTGGCCTCCTGCTGGGAATCAGAGGATCACAGGGACTGGCCTCCTTCTGATCCCAGAGTCAGGACTAAACATGGAGGAGGCAGCGTTTCAGATTTATATAGCTAAAATCTCGGTCTTCCTGAAAATGTGAGACATGTTGAAATCCAGGTTAAAACAGTTCCTAAGGATTTTATCTTTACTCTTTTTAAAGTACTGTGATCATTTATGATTTCAATGCCTCGTGTTATTTTTCTTGTTTTGTTAAGCAATATTCAGGAGATATTTGTTAAACTATATCTTGATGAGAACAAATGTATCAAGATGTCTTGTCATCGTCAGTGTCTCTGGTGGTAGAAAACAAACTGAAATGGATGTAGATCTACTTGGATGGACCACGACTTGGCCTCTATGGAAACTTCTTTGAGGTCTGAAGATGCTCCAGCGTCTTGTCAAAACTAATCAAAGTCATCAATGAACTGGCTGCACTGCTCTACGCCCGAGAGAAAGAACACAACGGAATGATCAAATACACAAATATTTAGTTTGGTCTGAGAGCAGTTAGCATCGCTTCTTAACCCCCGAAAACGTGTTGGATCTACGCATTTACAAAACAGCTTTGAGCGCTAGCATTTAACTTTTTCCATTTCATTTCCAAATTGTACGGGTTCTGCACACACAAAGTAAGCTCAACAGACCCATATTTATGAGATGCTGTTCATTAATCTGTCTACGTCTGTTTCAGTGAGCACTTATTCTCATTATATGGGACACTTATCAACAATTTGACATTGATCATCTCCCCCCATGGTCCAAAACCTATTTATCTTCTATTCTTTGTGTTAGAACTGTTTGATTCTCTGATCTGTGTTGGTGAATTCATCGATTTTGTAAAGTCCTCTGAGATAACTACTGTTGTGATTTAGGGCTATACAAGAATAAATTGAAATTGACTTATTCTCTGCTGAAACAATCCATCCCATCGCTCAGGTGTACCTCACTTGTAAGTAAGTAAGTAAGTAAGTAAGTTTTTATTTATATACCGCCTTTTCACTGCAGATCTGAGTCTCAAAGCGGTTTACAATTGTTAATTTTGGGCATTTGTCTCTCACTCCACACAGAGATGGGAGCGGGGTCGCCAGTACAGGAGGCGCATGCTAGAACTATTGGACATATTTTTAGTGGTAGGGGAAACCGGAGTACCCGGAGGAAACCTACGCAGACACGGGGAGAACATGCAAACTCCACTCAGAAAGGCCCTGGTCCGACCGGGATTCGAACCCAGGACCTTCTTGCTGAGAGGCGAGAGTGCTATCCACTCAGCCACCGTGCCGCCCGAGCCAGACCATTAAAGGACATCATTTGAGTAGAGAAAGTGGGTTGAGATTGAAATATTCCTCATATTAGCATGAAAAAAACATCTCCACGTTTGTTATTTTATTTTGAAGAGAGGAAATCTGTGAAGGTTGTTAATATCTCAAAAAAGAAAACCAACGTATCAAGCTAAAACCAGGTAAAAGTAATCAACAAAAAGTCCACACCATGACAAGAAACAACGGCTGGGTCATTTACTAAACCCTAAGTATCCAGGCTGATCCCCCTGACCGTCCAATCATGAGTGTGTGTGACATCACGGCTGACGTGATTGCGGGGGGGTCTCTCTGTCTGTGGACCCTTTCTCTAGCTGACGGGCTCCTGAGGGCCTCTGTCTCTCTCGCCACATGTTGTTGTGTGTGTGTATGGTTTACTTTCTGGTGTCTCTGTATCATAGACTGTACATATTAATGGACAGAGTCACGCCTATCTCCGCCGTTCTAACTAATGGGCCAAAAAATGTGCTCTACTAGAACTATCCAAAATGACCGCGAGTGGTCCCGCCCACAAGAAAATTGTGAAAAAACGCATCTGCGCATGCGTCAGCCGGTGAGAGCTCCATTCATTTAAACGAGAGACTTCAAAAATTCACAACAAGTAAACTAGAGTGGACCAAAAACATTCACCCCCCTCAGCATTGACACACATGTGGAACGGAGCTTTGGGCCAAGAGCCAACTTTTGGTCCATCCTGTAAAGACGTTTTCGAGAGGTCTGCTGATGCTTTATGTTAGCATTGGCTAATTCTTCTTCTGGGTCCACCCCCATCGGCCCGGGGTGGTATTGCAGCATGTCAGCGCACATCATTTTGGCCACTTTTGAGCTGGGACCCGCCCCCACTGCTCTCTATGCATCTAGTGCAGGGGGTCAAACTCATTTTGGTCAAGGGCCAAATTTAAACACAAAAGGGCTGTTCCGGGCCAAACAAAGAAAAGATTATGAAAAAAAAAAACATTAATCTTTTTACAAATGAACTGTATTTAACAGGATGTTATATTCTAGTTATTTCTAGTAGGTTTGGCATCATCTGGGGCGACAGTAGCTCAGTTGGTAGAGCATTGGCCTTAAGGCCAGAAGGATGTGGGTTCAATTCCCACCTCAGCACCTTTTCCATCGACTCCCACTGATGACTGCTGTCGTTGTGTCCTTGGGCAAGACACTTAACCCCACTTTGCCCAAAAGCCCCCACTGAAAGATCAAGGCTATGCTCACACTCAGAGAGCAGCCGTCCTCCTGTGGACTCACCACCTGCAGAGGGTCAGTGAGGGGCTGGTGCTATGAGACTTGGGTGGCATCTCTGATTGCCACCCCCCTGACCCAGAAATGGATTAAAGGGAAGAAAATGGATGGATGGAGGTTTGGCATCAACCACAACTGGCCAAAAATCAAGAAAACTTAACTGTAAGTCAGGGACTTTTGTACTTAATTCTTGCTTCTTAAATCTGCTAAAGTTGGAGATTTTAAGACCCCTTTGCTTATTATTCTAAAGATAGAAATTTTATACTACTTCTTTTTATGCTTGAGTTAGAGATTATTTTAGAGTTTTGTCCTGCTCATTTCTACTGTTCTGTAAATTGTGATGCAACACTGAAATTTCCCTGCTGTTGGACAAATACAGGACTGTATAACATGCCATAGTATCTCCTTAAGATAAGATAAACTTTATTGATCCCGAAGGAAAATGCAGTGGTGCCGGCTTCTCTCATTCACACAGTCACAGGTAAATAATAAAATAAAGAAGTTAAATAATAATTAAATAATGCAGTCCAGTGGCACGAGGCAAAGGATTTCCTCAGCCATATTGCATTTCAGAATTCCCACTAAACTTTAAATAAATAAATCTACCGAACCGCTGGAGTCATGAGCAACCCTACATTGGTTATCATTGGCATGCGACATCACAAGCTCGGGGTAAAGACGCCTGGTGCATGTGATCCCAGGCGTTTTCTAACCTTCTTTCTGAGCCGAGCACTTATGCATGCATGGCAGAGAGAGGAAATATTCCAACTGCGGCCGTCCAGATTGAATGCGAGTTAATGATGGCGGATCACAGTAGGGGTGAGTTCATTTGGCTCCGCAGCTGGTCCCTCAGATATATGTGTCGAAAAAGAGAAAAGTTGTGCTCAAATCAGAGATGATTATGGGTAATTTATGTACGAAGAAAGAGACATTATGTAAGGCTGAAAAGTTGAAACTGTAAACTATTCATATTGTTGTACTGCTGCCCTTTTAGGAAAGCATAGGGACATAAAAATCACTGCAGACTCCGCTCGGATCAATTTAGCAATATGCATTTGTTATCGGAGCAGAAGACTTGCGCAACACTGTTGAAACGTCCCTGTATCACAAACTCAAACATGCATGAAAGCCCTAGCCAAAAATCTGTGGACATATTTTAACGTGATGCAATATTGTGAATAATATCTATCTTTCTGATCTCGAGCTGTGTAATGGCAACAGTTTATATACAGGTAAGTTATTGTAATGTCCGTAATTATTCTTAATAATACTATTCTTGCACCAAAGTGGACCTTATGTTACACCACTTCTTTATTAAGCTAAAGAAAGATATTTTATTCTTAGAGGGTTGTGCTATACATAATATAATAATCTTCATTCCTCTTTCCTATATTTATCAAATCCCCTAATTTGAAGAGATTGTGAAATGTGTTAATTTGTTCCTACATTTATTATTTTGACAGTTTTATCTTGTGTGTCCTCAATGAATGATTATTATTTGGAGTCTGCTTTGGTTTAACTGTCATTTGGCGCAATATTGAGGACCCCCTCAAAAACTAGATGTGTTTTTATCACATCTCACTCTGTGTTTAATGATCATGTATTAGTTTTAAATTGTATATTGGAGTAAAAATGACTTGGGCTTTTCTGAGTGGAGTTTGGATGTTCTCCCCGTGTCTGCGTCCTCCGGGTGCTCCGGTTTCCCCTACCACTAAAAACATGCACAATATAGGTATGAATGTAAATGAGAGAGTGAATGGAGGGTGTTGATTGGAGCTGATGGTCCAGTGTGTTCCGCGACTCGCTTCTGTCATCACCGTGTGTGGAATGATCGGAACAATATCTGAACTCTGAACATTGCATAGAGCTTTGGGTGACTTTGGTCTGTAAAATGGATATACAAATAAACAGTACTTACATACATTACTTACTTTTGAACTATATTCTAATCGAGTCCAAGTTTCACCTGTTTATTCGGTGCATTGTGTATTAAGAAATCCTTTATTTGTCCCATAGAGGGGAAATTTCAGTGTTGCATCACCAATTACAGTAGGAACACACAGCAATAATAAATGAACAATAACTCGGTACTAAAATATAACAACTCTATACTAAAATGATAAATATAGATACAGCAGCTGCCGCTCTTGTCCAAGGTTTCCCAATCCCTGGCGACTACTTTACCCAATGTCAATCCCAGCACTTAATTTCAAGGCAGCTTTAAACTTATGGATCTGAACTTTATCACAAAGTCGCTGCCTGTTTAAAAAAATAAATTAAAAAAAGTTCCAGTCCCGCCCCATGGAGATGTAGCACGCTAGGTCAGATGGTAAACCCAACTCCAAAGCAAAGGCAAGATGTGAAGTACACAGGAAGAAAAGTATTGAACTCCCCGCGCCAAGGACACGGGGAGGGTGTGCGGCACCCAGCGTGGCGCCCGGCTCCCTCTGTGCAGAAATTGGTTCAAGATCGCTTTAATAAATTATGTTACATACACAAACATGGCTGGCGTACACATAGTAAAAAGAGAGAGGGGGGGGGGGAGGAGAAGATTCTTGGAAGAGTGCTTGAGATAACAGTGGGAACTCTTAAGCGCCAAGTCACGCGGTGTGGTGCGAAGGCTGGGTTCGGCTAACCTTTTGGCCCGCCGGACTAGCGCAGGCATGCTCCACACCGCGGCGCATCATAAAGCTAATAATCATGTTGTTAGCCTCTGCGCGAGAGGGTGCGAGCTCGGAGCCAAAGAGGAGGAGATTATAGATGCTAACACGTTTTTTTCTGCCTCCTGTGTATGTGTGTGTGTGTGTGTCGATGTGGCAGCTCGGCCGGCGGGTAGCACAGATCTCGCTCTACCTCCTTGCGGTTTCGCGCCGTGGGGGGTCTGTCCCAATTAGCAGGTGTTGCGGAGATAGCAGGTTACGTGGGTAACTGGGAACACGGAGAGGCAAAGGCAGGATGGCGGCTAACTAACTAGCCTACTTCACACAGGCTCAGTGTGGTTCTCATCAGGAAGGGAACGAGAAAGAAAAACTCTTTGATCCACAGGCGCTTGACTCAACATTGCGGTAAACAGCATCTGAATGCAGAGATGGCACAGGCAAAGGCAAGGTTATTTGTATAGCACAGTTCATACACAAGGCAAGTCAAAGTGCTGAACAAAAACAAGATAGAAACAAAATCACACAAACAAATGAAATAAATCATCTCAGTACATTGAAAATAGAAAAGATAAATACTTCAGTTGGATGTTTAACCTGGATATGAAGAAGTCAAACATTTTAGTGAAGACTGTTCAAGATTTAAGGCACTGTTACAAAAACAACATATAGTTTTAGTCATATTTTTTTATGAAAGAGCCCAGAGAGGGAGATTAGATAAAGACCAGTGAGGGAGAGAACAGATAGACTTGAGCAAGAGACCAGAGAGAGACTAGAGACAGAGACAAGAGAGAGAGACCAGACAGAGACCTGAGAGAGCCCAGAGAGAGACCAGAGAGAGACCAGAGAGAGACCAGAGAGACACCAGACAGGGAGAGACCAGAGAGTGACCAGAGAGGGAGACCAGAGAGACACCAGAGTGTAGTGTTGGGTCACGACAGCGCCACAGGGTGTTAGTGTCTTGTTCTTATACAACTTAGTTTAGGTCTACAATTCAATGCTTACACTTTCAGATATAAAAACAACACTTCAGAACAGGACAGATAAAAGACACCAAACCTTTTAGCGCATTAACTTGATGGTTTTTCTGCCGACAAACTTTCTATGTGTTTTCCAGAGCACCTGAACCGCTGCTTTTCACTTCCTACTGTACTCCTCCAAGCAGAACTCAACAGTACTCAAAGACCCATTATCGGTCCTTTTCTATAATGATGGTTCTAAAGTGTAGCGTCTGTGTTTGATTGTTGGTGATGGAGGGGGGTCTTTTGTTCAGACTGGAAATGTGCATAAGCTGTGAGGTTGAGAAAAGACGCCAAGATGGGGACGGAAAAATAACAGTTCACATAAGGCATCGGGCAAAAAGTTATAGATGGACCTATGCAATAAAAGGCATTCTAAAGATTTCGCTCTCAAAACTGTTTGGTTCTATCAAAGAGACCAGAGAGAGACTAGAAAGAGAGACCAGAGAAAGATCAGAGAGACAAGAGAAAGAGACTAGAGATAGATTAGAGAGAGAGAATAGAAATAGAGAGACCAGAGAGAGATTAGAGAGAAGTCTCTCTCTAGTCTCACTTCTCCTTCTCTAGTCTCTCTCTGGTCTCTCTAGTCTCTTTCTAGTCTCTCTCTGGTCTCTCTCTCTAGTCTCTCTCTCTGATCTTGCGCTCTAGTCTCTCTCTCTGATCTCTTTCTAGTCTCTCTCTGGTCTCTCTCTAGTCTGTCTCTCTCTGATCTTGCGCTCTAGTCTCTCTCTCTGATCTCTTTCTAGTCTCTCTCTGGTCTCTCTAGTCTCTATCTTATCTCTTACTCCTTAATTCGGGCGTTCTGCTCTCCCAAAATTCCATCCGATGGGCGGGGGAGCGACTGAATTTTGCGTTGCATTATGGGTAACACTTGCCTTCGCAACTTCCGGTTCTCTCTGCCCGGCACATTTTCTCTAAATGGTTGAGTGTTTTCGTCATTTTACATTATGCAAATACATTCCCGTCTCTAACTAGTGGCATATCGCGCAAATCATCCGTCCAATTCACATTCTTCCCCCTTAGCTGAACTTCATTCTCATTGTTACCATCTGTCACTCGCACACACAGCCGTTTTCGTTCACTCTGCTCGCTGTCATCTTCTTCTAAATCTTCATAAACACCATCCGCTCGTTGAACTAGCAACAACAATTCCTCCTTTCGTTTTCCCACACTGCAAATACCCTTTCGCTTCAACCTTTCACGCAATTCAGGCACTGTCAATCGTTTGTTGTTTTCGTGAGCCATATTCGCCATTGTATGAAATCAACCGGAAGTGAACTGGGCAACAAACGGTGTCATTTTTTGATCACAGCGCCGCTCAGTGGATGAAATTTTGGGAGAGCAGAACGCCCGAATTATATTGTGGTGTAGAGTTATTTGTGCTGTGAGCTCCTCATTTGTTCTGTTCTGTAACTGGTGATGCAACACTGACATTTCCCCACTGTGGGACAAATCCTAACATTTAATCTTGAACTTAACGGTTGCGACAGGACTGAACACAAACAAGCCACAGAGCAGCAGGTCTTGGGAGAGCCTCGTTAATTTTTTTTTATATTATACATTATTTGTTCTTGGTTTTAACAAGCGCTCCTCACTGCGCCTTCTACCAGCAGCAGCAGATCGTCCTCTTGGTCTTCATTATATCATTTGCCTGGGACTGTCATTACTTATTGATATCTCCGCTGTTTAAAATGCGGCATCACAGCGGTAGGTGGCACAAAACTGTCAAAGAAACACAAAAAAACGCCGCCGCCCGTTCGATCTAACAGACCCCGGGTTTGGATTCTCAACACGGGAGGTTGTGTATCAGAATACTGCTCTGTCACGGCCCTCTCAAAAGCCTTCTCTTGTGGGTTTTACGGTCTGCAATATTACAAAAGTCTTCAGTCGTAAATCCTATTGATGAAACTGCTGCTGTTTGTCGAAGCCTGGGTGGAAGATTTGAATTCTTTCCAAATAAATGGTGTTTCAAGTGCAAGAGTTTAATGATGTTTTATCATTTCAAAGGGAGGACAGGGGAATGAATGGTATGAAAGGAGTATTTGGCGAAGCGAGTTTATATGTATGGCACATTTCATACACCAGGCAGCTAAAAGTGTTTACCAGCCAGTCCCTGTGCTCCTCTGAGTCCCAGCAGGAGGCCAGTCCCTGTGCTCCTCTGAGTCCCAGCAGGAGGCCAGTCCCTGTGCTCCTCTGAGTCCCAGCAGGAGGCCATTCCCTGTGCTCCTCTGAGTCCCAGCAGGAGGCCAGTCCCTGTGCTCCTCTGAGTCCCAGCAGGAGGCCAGTCCCTGTGCTCCTCTGAGTCCCAGCAGGAGGTCAGTCCCTGTGCTCCCAGTTGGTTCATATGGCATTAACATGTTGCAGATGTATTTTGGATTTTGACACAAGCAAAACTGCTTTAAAGTCTATTCTCTGAGCCACAGGAAGCCAGTGCAGAGACCAGAAAACTGGACTTTGTCAGAGTAGAAGCCTGGCTCACATTTTCAAGAAAATTGTTTCAGATTTTAGCTGTATAAATCTGAAACAGTTTTATTATCATGCCTTACGTGATTGTTCATATGTTGTTTTTCACTTGTAAGGCACTTAGAGTTTTTGTATGAACTGTGCTATAAAAATCAACTTGCCTTGCCTTAATCAGCACCTTGTATTAGACACATGTAACAATACTAATAATAAAAATAAATCAGTTTTATACAGAGCTTTTTTGAACACTCAAAGACGCTTCACATGTGATTATTCATTCACTCGATACACAGTGGTGATAAAGTACTACTGGATCCACAGCTGACAGAAGCGAGGCGACCAGTCTGTTATCGGCCCCTCCCACCAGTAACCATTCACAAACACCGGACACATTCTAATTTGAGTGAAATGTCTTGCCTGAGTACACAACCAGTTTGGCACTTTACAGCCTGGTGTTCCCAGAGGTCTCCCATCACGGCACTAACCAGGCCCTGCCCTGCATAGCTTCAGAGATCTCACAGGAATCTGGAAAGCAGCGTTTTGACTATTTTTTTTCCCGAGTTGAGATATCCACTATCACCAAATACAACACTGGTATCACGTCTTCCTTCACTTGTCAAAGAAACAGCCATCAGACAAAGCCAGAGCGACGTGATAACAAGCTTATAAAACATAAAAACCGGAGTGCGGCCGGAGTAGAAAGTGAGCTGCCTGGAAGTCGTGATGCAAGTGCGCAGTAAGATTGGGTCAGTGGATAAGTGCGGGGGGCCTGGCGCTCTCTGCTAACTCTTATCTGGGGTTTCTCTGCAGCGTTCTGGGGGTAAGTGACAGACCCTTTGCGCCTCTTGGAGATATATCAGATCATTGCTTTATTGTCATCCACCCTGGAGCTTAAACACTGCCTCCACTTTCCAACTGTCAGCAGGAAAATAAAGTTTTAACTCTGCAGAAATGTGTGTGTGACTAAGTACATGGCTCTGAGTTGATAGAGTGAAGGAAAGTTTATCGTACTTTTTTCGGACTATAAGGCGCACTTGTGTAAAAGCCGCGCCTTTCTGAGTGGAGTTTGCATGTTTTCCCCGGGTTTCCCCAACTACTAAAATCATGTACAACAGATCTTTGTGAAAGGCGCTATATAAATAGATATTACTTACTTTAATTTTAAAAGAAAAATCGATAGTATCCACATATAGGCCACACCTGAATATAAGCCACAGGTTGGTTGTAATGTAGCAAGTGTGTAACAGCTTAAACATTAGCTTTAAAGATTGACCATTCTTTTTTGACAATAAATGAGTGTGCTGTAGCTACTAAAATGTATATTAAAAAAATAAACAATCTCTAATCTCTGCGCTGATAACTCAATCACAGAGATCCATATGAACCAACTTGCATTCTGAGGAACACAGGGACTGGCCTTCTGCTGGGACTCTGAGGAACACAGGGACTGGCCTCCTGCTGGGACTCAGAGGAGCACAGGGACTGGCCTCCTGCTGGGACTCAGAGGAGCACAGGGACTGGCCTCCTGCTGGGACTCTGAGGAACACAGGGACTGGCCTCCTGCTGGGACTCTGAGGAACACAGGGACTGGCCTTCTGCTGGGACTCTGAGGAGCACAGGGACTGGCCTCCTGCTGGGACTCTGAGGAGCACAGGGACTGGCCTCCTGCTGGGACTCTGAGGAACACAGGGACTGGCCTCCTGCTGGGACTCTGAGTCAGGACTAAACATGGGGAGGCAGCATTTCAGATTTATGCTGCTAAAATCTTGAACTGTCTTCCTGAAAATGTGAGACAGGCTTTTAATGGCTTATTTATGATTTTAAGGCCTTTTTTGATTGTTGTTATCTTGTTTTGTTCATCACTTGGCCTTGTGTATGAACTGTGCAATACAAATAAACTTGCCTTTTCACAGATTTCACCTTCCTGGAAATTATTAAAAAGCAAAAATCTTTCTGTTTGAGCTTCAGAACCCTCCTCTTTCTTTCGCTGCAGCCGCAACAATTGGAATCCCCTTTGTCCCTTGTGCTGAATAAACACAACCGACCCTTATCCTCCTGGCAGTGGATGACAACATTAAAGGGAAGGACCCAAAAACACACACGGATCAAAGCGACTGTCATTTTGTTTATTAAAGCCAACATACAAACACAACCCCCCCCCCCCCTTCCCTTTTGGTTTTTAAACGGGACAGTTTGTTTTCCTCACTCCACTTCACATGCAGACTTATGGCCACGCCAGTCTTTTCATCAGCAAATCCAATTGTGCGGCGTCTGAGCAAAGACAGAAGCTGGAGACGAGAGGTTTGGACGCCACATGTGGGTCTGGGCTTCACGTATTTGGAAAATATGATTAGATTAAGAGCGAGTGTAAACAAGTTTGAGGGTAGTAAACGCACTGGCCTTTGTTAGAAAACTGTCCGGTGATATATTTGAGGATTTTTGCCCTGAAAATATACAGCTTCATCAGCATAAAGAAGGGATTTATTCACCATTACTTCTGTTTTTTTCTGACTGTAAATATGTAATAACATGAAAGATAAAATGAAAGACTTTATTCGTCCCATACAGAGGATGTTTTAGTGTTGCAGCGCACAAAATTGACAGTAAGAGAAAAAAAAGTAGCTGTGGTTGATTTATAGTAGAAGCAATAAGTAGAAATTATCAATATTTATAGATACATATTTCACATTTTATTTATTCTTTTTGAATGACCACTATAAAATACATAAAAAGAGAAAATAATGAATACTATGGGTGGACTGTGCTTGGACTGGTTCAATTTTAATCTGGAGGGACTGAAACCGAAAAACATGGGCTTTAATAGAATTGTATAGTTTTTGGCAATTAGCTGACACTGCATAAAGTTGTGCATACGACTCTCAAGACGATATTTGCGAGATTACATTTATTGCGAGAAATGTGTTCAGATTTGGCGCTTAGACCCCGACAGAGCAAAATATGATAATTGCAGAAGGGGAACTGAAGATTGATAGATTATGAGATTAAATCCCCCGGGGCCTGGACAGGGTGACGAGGTCGAGATGGGGAGGAGGAGGGTTGCTGCATGAATTAAGTTTCCTCGCGATAACAAAGCTTGATGCCTGAGCGTTGAAAGTGAAGCCACAAGGGGGAGGACTTGAGCGCAGTCAGTCTAGTTCTTAAGTAAGTAATGTTTATTTATTTAGCGCATTTTACAGACCAAGGTTCAAGATATTTTTCAATTCTCTCCACACACGATAACGACGGAAGTGAGACACCGAACAGACTGCCGCATCAAAGCCTACGACCAACATCATCCATTCACTCACTCATGGACAATTCATAGCCATTGTACATGTTTTTAGTGGTAGGGGTAGCCGGAGCACCCGGAGGAAACCTATGCATGGGGAGAACATTATTGCTTTGAAAGGCACGCTCTAACCGCTGCCGCCACCGTGCTCTTTCTTCCAGTGTGAAGTTTCACTTCAACATAGTTTATATAAATATTGAGATTTTAAAAGTAAATAATATTAAGCCAAATGTCACAGATTATTGCTATATTTTCAAATGTTTTTATCTCGCTGGAACGACGCAGGTGTGAAATGTAAATAACACGCAAAAATATCTCTCCACAAAAGGACATTTCATACAGTTTGAATCCATTCTTTCTCTTAACGTTACATAATTTTTATTCATGGACCATTCAAAAGCAATCAGCAAAATTAAGTTAATAATAAACCGGGCCTTCATTATAATTCCACCCATTAATGACCTCATTGTTCTTTCTTTTTCCCTACATTCCCTTTGATTGACTGGCGGAACAGACCTCTGCACTTTACAAATGTTAGTCGGTTCTTTGGGCTAAACGGGGTAATTACAGCCGGGCAATTAGGATTATTATTGAAGTGTTTCTGCGGCTGCATCGCTCCTGCTCCTTCTCTGCATTTCATTTGTGGTAATAGCCTCAGAAGGTGAAGGTATTGTAAAGATGGTGTCACTTAAGTATCAGGGCAGAGTGTGAATGGGCTGATTCTATTACTACGGTGGACACTTGATCATGTGACGTACAGGAGAGAAGTAAGTAAGTCAACTTTATTTATTCAGCACTTTTCACAGACCAGAGTCACAAAGTACTTGCCGTATTTTCCAGACTATAAGCCGCACCTGATTATAAACAGGAGGTTTCAATGTTTAGAAAGAAATTCAATATTGTAGATGTACAAGCCGCAGCTGTCTCACTTTTTTATATTGAAAAATTTATCTCAATTTACTGTGAGCAATCAGAGTGAGAAAGGAGAAACATAAGGAGCAACATCAACTGGTCTCTTTTCACTTTCATGTCTATACAGAGAACCAAAAAACCATTTATTATATAAGATATTTACACAAAGATAATATAAGTGACTTTTAAACTTTGTTATATCTGTCAATTCATCAATTCTGTTGGTCAACTTTTACTTGGCAACATGTTTTTTGGCTCCAGCAGCAATGACAACTGTCTGTTTTTTTTGTGTGTGAAAAGCAAGCTGTCAATCACAGCCCAGACCACGCCCAGATCTAAACCCCCTTGTCCCTTGGTCCTCCAGGCAACGCCCTTTTTAGAGAGTCTTACATGATCGTTTGTATCTTTGAGTTGCCTTTTGTATGCACTGTGCAATACAAATAAACTTGCCCAGCCATTGGCGCCGTCAACTGTTTTGGGAGCGAGGAACTATGTCTTTTGTTACACAGTTCATTGCATGTGTGGTTTGAAAGATTTGACACAATATTTCTCAGTCTAATGTAAATAGTCTTCAGGGTCAAAGTCAATAGGAATAAAGCATCATAGGTGTTCTTTAAGACAGTTTTATCACCATGACAACGAATGCCCTGCAGTGAAATGAAAGGAGACAGGAGCTGGCCAAGGGAGGGAGAGGATAAGAAAGGAGGTACTTTGTGTGAATATGGATGCAGCCCTCTCTCTCTCTCTCTCTCCTCTCTCGGCTCCTGTGAGGGCATGGATTATTGCAGGTATAAATCAGGGCCTGTAATTGGTCCGGAGCAGGGCCTCAGCAGGGGGCCCCACCAAAGGCTGCTCCTAATTGGCTACACGCGGCGGTCCGGTCCGAGCCCCCGGTCCCTCTCCACACCGGGCTGCAACAGGTGCCAAGTCAGACCCAAAAAAATAAACCAGTTTCTTTTCCTCTCCCACTTCCTCTGTTTCTGCTGATTTCCAAGTGTGTCGGTTTATTATTAACTGTTGTTTTCCAGCTGCATTCTCCCACAGAGCAGTGACGTGCAAAGCCTCATCTGTGCCTTTGTAGACGAGCTTTTTTTTTTCTTTTTCTTTTTTTGAAGGACAGAATACAGTAATTGTGCATGTTAAACAAAGGCAACAGCAGGAGGCGAAGCTGCCACCATTAATATCTGTGTGGGAATATTTGTGTTTGAGAATGTTTTTTTTCCATATTTGTACAATTTGTCGTGTAACATGTGCTGGATTTAAAGTTACTCTGTATATTTTTTTAAACGTGCAGTCGTGCATCAAATTAAATATATGTTAACCTTTTTAAGAATATTTACCTCCACTATGTTTTTGAATTGTTGTCATAGGATTAGAATGTGACCTATATATGTACATGAGGCTGGACTGCTCTCCAGGTCAATGCGCCATCTTGAAATACAATGATTGATAAGGGACATTCAACCTGGAGAGATTACAAGATACAAGATGCGTTTAATCCTCTAGGCGCCACGGTCGACTTAAGTCGACAAGCTGCAGTACTGTTTAAAACGGCCGAGTGTGACCAACTGAGTGTCAAAATTCATTCATACTCCCTGCCACTAGTTGGCAGACATGTCAGACTACCTCCCTGGCCCCCAAAAACGTCATGCTCCCAAAAATATTCGAGCAAGACCGCATTGAACCAGTGCAGAAATCATTGTGAAGCGATGCAGCTGCGGGGCAGCCTGCGAGTGTTATAGCGCACCAAACACTAACTTTAGATACTTTTCACAGAGTCAGCAGTGGAAACGGTGTTTCTTAGAGCAAGGCAAAGTCATTGGGAGGTTCGGAGACAGGTTAGATTTGCGTAAAACAAGTCGGAGCGCAACCTCCCGCCTCCGCTCAAGTTTCCGCCAAAGTCTCCGCTAAAAGTGCTTCCCACATATTTATTTTCAAGCCTCCCGTAATCACCGGGCCAGTAACGTGTTGGAAAAGCCTTGTCTTGTGTGTGTTAGACGAGAGAGAGATCAGGGGAGATGAGAGAGAGAGCGGGGGAGACATCTGCAGCAGGAGAGTCGCGGTAACGCGCTTCACCTGGAGGTGTCTCTTGCTGAGACTCTGAGGGAGCCCAGGGACTGGCCTCCTGCTGGGACTCTGAGGAGCACAGGGACTGGCCTCCTGCTGAGACTCTGAGGAGCACAGGGACTGGCCTCCTGCTGAGACTCTGAGGAGCACAGGGACTGGCCTCCTGCTGGGACTCTGAGGAGCACAGGGACTGGCCTCTTTCTGAGACTCTGAGGAGCACAGGGACTGGCCTCCTGCTGGGACTCTGAGGAGCACAGGGACTGGCCTCTTGCTGGTACTCTGAGGAGCACAGGGACTGGCCTCCTGCCGGTGCCTCGACTCAGGACTAAACATGGGGAGGCAGTAAGTCAGATGTATGCAGCTAAAATATGAAACATCTGTATTGCTGCTTACAACTGAAGGATTGTATCTTTACTCCTTTGAATGTACTGTGATTATTTACAATGCCTTGTGTGATTTTTATGAAGCAACACCTCAATGACAACAACATACTCTGCTGTTTGTTAACCCCACATCTGTATTCACTCCGGTTTTCTCTCTTGTTTATTCCCAATCGATCCTCATTGATCCTCTCCTTCCAGTGGTCCCTCCATCGCACACACACACCGTTTCTCTCTCTTTCCGCTTACAACGGCGTCATAAAAACACCGCAACCGGCGAGAGGCCATTGATTAAAACATTACTCCGCTAATTGACTGGCAGCATCGATCAAACCAAACCAGATACACTTGAATTTGCGTAATTGCGTTTTAAACAAGACTCCTCCTTCTCTTCCTCCTCTCGCCCGTAATGTTTAATTCTATCAGTTTTAATGCATCATTCATTTGGGTCAATGGCAGCGAGATGATAAAGCGCACACCAGGGCCCCGTGCGTCTCGGCAGTTCAAATATTCATTAAAATGTAATGAACGTAAAGAAAATGATTGATTGGCTCATATTAGGCGCTCGGTGGGGATTTGAGGGTGGCCTTTTGTTAGCTGATTACTCTGCGGTAAATAGATTAATTGGATGAAGAGAAGACGCAACAATCTCTGCGTTTTTAAAGGAGGGTGTTACAGTAAAGCCAAGGGAAGGACTTATTTATTTTGTGTCTGAGGGAAAATTAAGAGTGAAAAGGTTAAACACGCCACTTGAGCACAAAGGCTTCAATCAACGACAAAGAAGAAATGAAGAGTATTTTCTGATCTCTGCATTACTTAATGTGTATGTACATTCTTGGTCTTCCTAACTGTGGGACTTGACCAGGCGTGTCCAAACTCGGGGGCCAATCGCAGCCCTTAGTGTCATTTTATGTGGCCCTCTGCCTTGCTAACCAAAAGTAGTCTTTTCAGATAATAAACGTAAGTTCACTGTGTCATCCATCCAACTTCAGCTCAGCCAATAGAGACCTTGTTCTAATGCCCAGTACGTCTGAAATCCAGTCGTTGACTTGAATTGCACATATTGTACTAACGTGGTTTTTAATCGTGTCATAATCTTGTTGGTGAGATGGTAAACATTTGTCATTCAGCCAACTTCAGCTCTGTTATAGATTATAAAGCTCAGAACAGCCCGATGCCAGTCAAGACAGTTTTTTCAGTCTGTGATGTCGGTCTCTGGACTAGTTTTGTGAACTAGTCCAGAGACCGACAGAGGTTTGGACACCCCTCAGATAGTTTGATGTATGCAGAGTCTGCTTGGTTTTGGACCATCTTCTCTGCTCGGGTTCAGAGTGAAATTCTTTGAAAAACGCTATGTTAGCTTGGTCTATTTTTTCCCATGACCAGTAAACAATAGCTAACTTGTCTTCCAAATACCTTATTATTTCCAAAAGATTTCCAAAGAGCTAAACATAATGAGTAATTATAATTAGAATAGTGATGTTTTAGTAATGCATCAGTTTTATACAGCACTTTGAACTCTCAAAGACCCATCACGTGGCAATATTCTTTCTTGGTTATAAGTTACTACTGTGCCACAGCTGCCCTGGGGCACAATGACAACCAGGCAACGTCTAAGTATAAGGCATCGTCCCATCCGACCTCCGCAATGTAGCTGAAATGTCTTGCCTAAGGACACAACGACAGCTAAGGACGCAGCCGCCCTACTGTGGCTACTGGTGTTACCAGAGGTCTCCCATCACAGTACTAACCAGACCCTGCCCTGCTTAACTTCAGAGGTGGAGCCACTTTACGCTTATTTCTCTATCTTCTCTCATACCTCTGGACTCTCACTGATAATCTGCACTGTTACAAACGTCCACTTTGTGTATTTATGAATTCACAAATTATTTCTACAACTTGTTTTTGTCGGCGTGAGCGAAGAAGCACTGACGGAGCGTGACATTTCTCCTGTTTCTCGTAACCTGCTGTGATTAGAGAACAAGATCTCGCAATGAGCAAAATCAACTGAGCGTGTAATTACATTGATTTAGCCCCTGACCTAAAACCCGCAGTGGTCAGAGAAGAGCGAGAGAGTACAGATGTAAACCTAAAACTATATATGTCTTGTACTGGAATATACAGTATTTTAATCTAAATTGTTATGCTAACGCTAGAGATTTTATAATTTGTCCTTTATTATGCTAAAGTTAGAGATTTTACACATGCTTCTTTATTATGCTTTTACTAGACCATTTATTTTATTGTATTTTAGTATAGAGTTATTGCTACTGTTCTGTAACTGGTGATGCAACACTGACATTTCCCCACTGTGGGACAAATAGAAAGTAGAACGAAATCTTTTACAGGCTGAGGTCAACCCAGCAACATAAACAGGAACAGAAGGAAGACACTAAGTTTTATAAATCCTGTCTTTTGTTTTGCTGGTTACGAAGATATTTCAAAATGTTCACCCCCAACATCACCTGTCACCCATCTAGCCTTTATCCTTTTATATTAAATCACAAAAAATCTTACTGCACATTTAAATTCTATTAAAATTGTTGACGGAAAAACCAATTCATTTCATGCATGCAATATTTTAAGTACAATCTTTTAAATTTTGAAAATTTATCAACTATAAGTATGTTTCATTTACAAAGAGCTGCATGGACTAGCCCCACCTCCTGTATCGGCCTTGTTCAAACCTAGGACTTCAAGTGGTCTGAGGACTAGGGCCTCGTCCAGAGTGAGGTCCCCTTTGAACAGAACACTCTCTCTGTGAGGGCCATGAACATCTGGAACAGTCTCCGTCGTCACTTACGGGAGAGTCCTACACTTGTCACCTTTAAAACTCAAATCAAACAATGGCTTAAAATAAACCATGTGACCAAGAGACTCTAAACGTGTCCCTGTGCTGTCTGTATTGTTTCGTTTTATTTTGGATTTTATTGTGTTTTATGTTGTCATTTCTTATGTATTTTCCTGCCGAGGGACTACAGATGAAAACTAGCTTGGTAGCTATGAGCCGGCATATTTACCTTGGTTTTATAATGATGTTCATTAATGTGCATTGTCCCTATCAAATACATAAATAAATACATGAATATTTCTGTTTTTCTTCATATTCAGTAATTTTGTCCTTTTTTTTTTTTTTAATGGAAGATATTAGATTTCAGGGAGTCACTCTGGACGTTCCATAATCAAAAACCAAATACAGACACACACCTCTGTTTCATAAAAGTTCCTGCAAATGCACTTCTGAAATCATATTGTGTGGTTTTAGTCTTGAACCTGTCTTGTTAATTGCTTATTTTTTAAAAGGATCTCTTCAATGTAAAAAGATAAATATAATGTTTCTTTGCTGCATCCCCGAGAGCTAAATGGTTAAAATACTAAATATAAATGACCTATTGCTTGAGAACAGTTCAGAGCTGATGCATTGAGCCGGAGAGAAACTTGCAAAAGTCTCAGGCAGAAAAAACAGGTGTTAAAGCGTTTACTCAGACACTGTGACAATTAAACTATTTAACATCTCGCGGGGGAACTCATTAAGACGGTTTCTCAAAATGTGCAGATTTTTTTGTGAGAATCAACAAGTTTTCGCAGCGTTTGAACAACTGAGAAAGAGAAGGCGTCAGAGCAAAAGAGAGAGGCGAGAGATGATCGGCACAGTTTTGGTGGGAATTTGGAAAAGATGGAAATTAATTGGCTTTATAACAACATGACGAGTCCCCACAAGTTGTAATGTCCCTGTGAAGGAGTAGTCCCCACTCTTCACCTCACAGGTGTATCCTTCCTGTTTTATTTTGAAATGTTTAGCCTTGTTTATTTTCCCTGTCCCTAACTTGTCCCTTTTCTCTTGGATGGTGATTGGTGGAGGTGCTGGGTTGGAGGCGCGCCCATCCCAGTGCATGCCAGGTGCACTCAACTGAGCAATCAGCTGGGCTCCACCATGATCCTCCAAGAGAGGAGGACTAAACGTTATTTAAACATTATTCACATATCACTCCCGTTAAAAAACACCACCACTAATTGTTATTATTATAATTATAATTATGTTATTATTATTATTATAACATATCTGCATACATTACACATGTAAGTAGTCATAAATATTGTAAATAGTATAGGCCTACATGGTTGTGTCCCTGGTAGGATGGAGGTCTTGGTTTGGGCCACTGTATAAAGGGACTGGCCTCCTGCTAAAGCTAACTTTATTGACATGTTTGTGATTACGACTGGCCTCCTGGGGACTGGGACTGGCCTCCTGCTGGGACTCTGAGGAGCACAGGGACTGGCCTCCTGCTGGGACTCTGAGGAGCACAGGGACTGGCCTCCTGCTGGGACTCTGAGGAGCACAGGGACTGGCCTCCGGCTGGGACTCTGAGGAGCACAGGGACTGGCCTCCTGCTGGGACTCTGAGGAGCACAGGGACTGGCCTCCTGCTGGGACTCTGAGGAGCACAGGGACTGGCCTCCTGCTGGGACTCTGAGGAGCACAGGGACTGGCCTCCGGCTGGGACTCTGAGGAGCACAGGGACTGCCTCCTGCTGGGACTCTGAGGAGCACAGGGACTGGCCTCCTGCTGGGACTCTGAGGAGCACAGGGACTGGCCTCCTGCTGGGACTCTGAGGAGCACAGGGACTGGCCTCCTGCTAAAGCTAACTGTATTGACATGTTTGTGATTACGACTCAGAATCCTATCTCTGTTGCTAATCCAGCATCTGTCATTCAGGCAACTACAGCTCGGTCAAAAACAGGAATCCAGGCAAAAAAGTGTCACAATCAGGATCAAATCTGATGATCTAAAGTCGCCCTCTTACTAACAAGGTTTGGAAACCCCTGCTGCATACTATAGCTTTAAAAGAGAATAGAAAAAATACCTTTGACCTGAACAATATAACATTATATATATCTCTGCAAACTGCAAATGTCAAGTGGACTTTGGCGACTTCACCATTTCTGACTTTTTTCCATGTCATTAACTCAAATGCCACTGTGCACGTGCTGTATGTGTGAGTGTGCGTACAGCGGCTTCAGAGGGTTTGATCTAAAATTTCACAGACAGTAATGAAAAGACGGATGTTCTTACTGTCAAAAATGTCACATAATAACAGCAGGATGCATGAGCTCATACTAACGATTGAAATACTGTATCTGTTTTCTTATCCAGAGAGTCTAAGTTTAAGTTTAAACAATTTTAAGTTTCAAAACATCTGTGAAAGCCCTCTATGCTCACTTGAATAAAGGGCCCTGCATTGTAAACCAACAGCTGTGTACAGATGGACAATGCAAATTCAGCTCAATGAAGGTTTTGCTCCAGTTCCAATTGACGTAACACTGAAAAGTCCTCTAGCTCAGAAACAATGTGTCAGATTCACTATTTTGGGCATTAAAAAAAAACATGGTCTGGCGCTCTCTATGATTCTGGAGTTTTTATTTTGAAATTGACTGTGTGAATCCAGATATGATATCATTTGCGAGCTTTAGCAGCCATGTTAGCAACACGTTTGTTAGCATCTCCGGCTGCTACGGTGTCGTGGTCGAGGTCCAATGCCCCAGAAAAAAAAAAGAAAAAAAAAAATCACACACGTTTATTGCAGTAATTTTTGTTAATACTTTTCACGAGGAATTAGTGGACATGTGTGCCTTTAATATGAGTGGCCTTTGTGGTAATGGTTATATTCACAGTATTAGAGTAAAATGAGTTTGTAAAACACCTGCGGTGCAGCGACGCGAAGCAGGAGCCGTAGTTCTGAGCGGAGCCAGAGCAGAGCCAGAGGTCTCCAGAGATCAGAGAAGTGTTTGGTACTGGCTCACTCAGATTCAGAGGAGGAAGACACGCAGGTCTCCAGTGAAGCAGATACAGACATTATTAGTGACAGGAGTCCGCGCCATAATAGTCCACAGCAGAGTTTCGTTCGGGCTTGAAAAATCAAGCCCAACCCGGCCCGAGCCCGCTAATACTAAGCCCGAGCCCGTATAAGCCCGACCAATTAAGGTTGTATAATAGGCCCGAGCCCGACAGAACCCGACACATCTGATTTCCCTTGTTGTGCGCTCTCACCTTCCAATTGAAAGTTTAGCCACTTCTGAATGTGTTTTGTTCCTCCACCTGATCCATTTCTGTTAATGTTCCAGGTGTTTGCTGTTGACCGTAGCATTCAACAGGAAAAACAGGGATGATGCGTTCATGGCTTGCTGCGGCTGTAGGACACGCCGGTTACGGTGTTATAAATATATCAACTTTTTTAATAACTTGTGGTCAATCAACGGACATTATTATTAATAAATACATATACACTGTTAAAAAAATCC
This sequence comes from Knipowitschia caucasica, assembly GCA_964034765.1. Classification (NCBI taxonomy): domain Eukaryota; kingdom Metazoa; phylum Chordata; class Actinopteri; order Gobiiformes; family Gobiidae; genus Knipowitschia; species Knipowitschia caucasica. The sequence goes on from OZ035825.1 coordinate 47,409,043, forward strand.
GTAAATTTAGGGGTCCCTTTACCGTGGATTTGCTACGGATTCGCTCCGTTTTGCGAAATACGGAAAGTTTGCCGTCGCGCAAGGCAGTATGGGTAGAATTTTCTCCCCCAGCCAGAATTTTCCGACGCCATTACACTCAGTGCGGTCAGTGGTAGCCTGAAGTTCTGCGAGTCACAGGCAAAGTTGGAAACAGGTTGGTTGGGTGTAATGAGAATAGGAATGAAGTGCCACCTCTCAAACAAAATATATTGAGCTAAACATAAGATAAGCCCGTTTTCTGTTCATTAACGTCTGCATTCCAACCGGAGCTATACAGGCTAGTGTGGCTCGCAGCTGAGCACGGGACCTTTGCTGCTAGCTGTGTTAGCATTGCATGTCGGCTGCGCTACCTAAGTACCGGGTTCGTCAAAAGCCCATTTTATGTTCCCCCTCGTACATTACATTGGTCTCGATAGGCAGTTGGTAGTCGTGTGTGTTTCATGTCAACATCTGAATGTGTGTGTTTCTCGTAGTTTTGAAGCGTGAGTGGACGTTTGCTGCTAGCTGCGTTAGCATTAGCCCGCCGCCTGCGCTTCGTAAGTACGTCAAAAGCAGGGGGTGAAAATTCAACAAAGAAAAGGCCCGGGAATTCAGATCTGTATGGATGTGTGGCGTGGGATCCAATCATTGAGGGGACTGTGTGTAGAGAAGACCTGCTGTCTAAACGAGATGACTTGAAACGTGCCTTTCAAACCCAGGATCTACAGGTGGGTCTGCAATCATCCATTATTTTCTTGTGTTGTAAGGTCATGTGAAATTGTAGGACACTTTGAAATTGTAGATCGTCTGACATCACTACGCCCATAGTCTATTGGAATTGATACCGTGTTTTATTATTTTAATTGGTTAGTTTGACTAACTGTTCAACTGTTTAACTAACTGCCTCATATCTTTAGGAGTCATCTGTTTGAAAATTGATGACTGAAACATATCCCATTTGTGAAATACTCAACGATGATGATACCCCTATTGGCGTTGTAAAGGACGAGTGGCCGTTCCTGTTTGAAGTTCCTCACCTGTTTGATCATGCATCTAAACTGCTTGGCTTCTCTGTACAAAACAAGCTGGCACAGGTGTGTTGTTACTGTTATTATTATGATTGTGCTGTGCTGCCCCATATGGAGAGAATTTTGTCTTTATTAATCAATCAAAAAAAGATTTGCAACCAAAAAGAGAGTTGAGACCAAAAAAGATAAACTGGCAACCAATCAAATATAATAAATTGGATAAACAATAAGATAAGATAAGATAAGATGAGCTTTATTTATCTCACAGAGGAGAAATGTACATGTCACATTTGGCATGGATAGGACACTCAGATTGTGCAAAAGGAGGAAATGTGCAAACATGTTACATGCAGGATATATATGTACAATAAAGTGACAATAATTATGTGCAACAAAAGTGGCAAGTGTCAATTGGAAACAGTGTCAATAGTAGTGCAGGTTTTCACACAGTGATCATTTAAAGTGACTTATTGTACAGTCTGACAGCGGTGGGGATAAAGGCCCTGCGGTAGCGCTCCTTCCTACACTGAGGGTGCCTCAGTCTTCCACTGAAGGAGCTCCTCAGCTCCTCTACAGTCCTGTGCAGTGGGAGGTGTTGTTCATGATGGAGGTGGCTAACCCTAACCCAATCAAATAGAATAGATTTGAGACCAAAAATCAGGAAGTTGCAACCAAAAAAGCAAAACGTTTGAGATCAAAACAGAACAGGTTGCAAATAAAAATGAAATTTGATTTTTTCTATTTTTAATTCTCTCCATAGCTGCATTTTTTGGAGGCCAAACGAAAATAAGTGCAAGTCTTATGTACCTGTACAAAATTACAGGTACATAATTTCCTTGACTCCAAAGGGATGAAGACTGGCGATGGTCCAATACAGCTCATCTGTGGCATTGCAAAATACTTCAAGGAAGACTCTTATAAACTCTTCGACAAAAAAGAGGTAGATGCATCCAGTGGTGAACCAAGTAACCAATCACAGTATGAAGTATAGATTCCCCTAATTGTGCTGCTGATATTCTCTATAAACTCTCTCTCCATAAACTATTTACATTAATGTCTGTGCTTAATGGCTACCTCTGTCTGATGAATCAGAATCAGAATCAGAATCAGAATCATTTTTATTGCCAACGTAAGTAACGGGAGGTCACAGACTTGGAAATTGCTTTGGCTCAGTGCAACAGTCAAAAAGAGATAATAAAAATAAGAATAAAAAACACTTCTAAAGAATAAATTTAAATTTAAAATAGAGTTACAGTTACTATTTACAATATACAAGTGCACATGGTGCACACAATGTAAGGTGACAGCAGTACAGTGAAGTAAAGTGACGTATGATGGGCAGTAAAGTGACTTTATAAAGGGCGGGGGGACAGGTTAAGAAGTGTTCAAGAGTCCAACAGCAGAGGGGAAGAAACTGTTCTTGTGGCGGGAGGTTCTAGTCCTGATGGACCGCAGCCTCCTGCCTGAGGGGAGTGGTTGGAATAGTCCATGTGCAGGGTGAGAGGGGTCGGCTGTGATACGACCAGCCCGGCCTCGAGCTCGGGCGACGTACAGGTCCTGCAGCGATGGAAGGCTGCGGCCGATCACTTCCTCTGCAGAGCGCACAATGCGCTGTAGTCTCTGTTTGTCCCTGACTGTGGCTCCAGCGAACCACACGGTGATGGAGGAGGTGAGGATGGACTCGATGATGGCCGTGTAGAACTGCACCAACATCTGTGCAGGCAGCTTGGCTTTCCTGAGCTGCCGCAGGAAGTACATCCTCTGCTGGGCCTTCTTGATGAGGGAGCTGATGGTCCGGCTCCCACTTGAGGTCCTGGGTGATGGTGGTGCCCAGGAAACGGAAGGACTCCACAGAGGTGATGGGGGAGTCCATCACGGAGGGTGGGGGCGGGGGGACAGTGCTCTTCCTGAAGTCCACAATCATCTCCACTGTCTTCTGGGCGTTCAGCTCCAGGTTGTTACCACTGCACCAGGACACCAGCCGGTCCACCTCCCTCCTGTAGGCGGACTCATCGTTGTTGGAGATGAGTCCAATGAGGGTGGTGTCGTCCGCGAACTTGATCAGCTTCACGGAGTCGTGGCTGGAGGTGCAGTGGTTGGTGTACAGGGAGAAGAGCAGGGGAGAAAGAACACAGCCCTGTGGGGCTCCTGTATTTATAATCCGAGAGTCCGAGACATTCTTCCCCAGACGCACTCGCTGCTTCCTGTCCGTCAGGAAGTCAGTGATCCACCTGCAGGTGGAATCGGGCACGTTGAGCTGGGAGAGCTTGTCCTGGAGCAGGGATGGCAGGATTGTGTTGAAGGCAGAGCTGAAGTCCACGAACAGGACCCTGGCGTAGGTCCCCGGGGAGTCCAGGTGCTGTAGGATGTGGTGGAGGGCCAGGTTAATGGCGTCGTCTACAGATCTGTTGGCTCTGTAGGCGAACTGCAGGGGGTCCAGGAGGGGGGAGGTGAGGGACTTGAGATGGGAGAGAACCAGGCGTTCAAATGACTTCATGACGACAGACGTAAGTGCTACAGGTCTGTAGTCATTGAGTCCTGTGATCCTGGGCTTCTTCGGGACGGGGACAATGATGGAGGATTTGAAGCAGGCCGGGACATGGCAGGACTGCAGAGAGGTGTTGAAAATGTCCGTGAACACAGGAGTAAGCTCACTGGCGCAGTGTCTCAGAGTGGCCGGAGACACGTGGTCCGGGCCAGGAGCTTTGCGGGGGTGCAGCCTCAGGAAGAGTTGTTTAATCTCTTTAGCGGCTATTGTTAGGCTGGGGGCAGGGCTGATGGGTGGGTCGTTAGAGTAGTGGGGGGTGGGGGAGGGAGAGGTGTCAGGGGCAGCATCAAAGCGACTGAAAAATAAGTTCAGATCGTCAGCTAGCTTGTGGTCATCAGCACAGGGGGGGGCTTTGGGTTTGTAGTTGGTGATCTCCCGTAGGCCCCTCCAGACAGAAGCAGTATCGTTGTTACCAAACTGCTCCTGTAGTCGTTCTCTGTGCCGGGACTTGGCTGCTTTCAGTTCTTTCCTGAACTGATATTTAGCTGCTTTGTAGCCGCTGCGGTCCCCCTCCCTGAAAGCAGACTCCTTTGCTTTCCTGAGCTGCCGGAGTTTAGCAGTGAACCAGGGTTTGTCGTTGTTATAGATGACCCTGGTCCTTGTTGGAATGATGCTATCCTCACAGAAGTGGATGTATGACGTCACAGTGTCCGTATATTCATCCAAGCTGTCTGTGGCAGCTCTGAAAAGGTCCCAGTCTGTAGATTCCATGCATGCGCGCAGCTCTTCCACAGCTTCATCAGACCACACTTTGGAGCTCCTCACTGCAGGTTTCGAGAGCTTTAGTCTCTGTCTGTAAGCAGGAACCAGATGTATCATGGAGTGATCTGAGAAGCCGAGGGCTGGCTTGGGAACAGCGCGAAAAGCTCCGCGCACGGTGGTGTAACAGTGATCCAGAGTGTTCTCCTCTCTGGTCGGGCATTTGATAAACTGTCTGTATTTGGGTAATTCCTGGCTCAAGTTTCCCTTATTAAAATCCCCCAGGATAATAATCAGAGAGTCCGGGTATAAGCGTTCCATACACAGTACTTGCTCTGCGAGTGCGCGCTGAGCCTCGCGCGCGTCCGCGCATGGCGGTATGTAAACAGAGGCAAGAATGAATGAAACAATTTCCCGCGGGGAGTAATATGGTTTACAATGAATGAAAAGATATTCCAGAGCAGGAGAGCAGTGCTTGGAGATCACTGTCACATCGTTACACCAGTTTGTATTGACGTAGAAACAGAGCCCTCCGCCTCTGCTCTTCCCTGAGAGCGCACAATGGCGATCCGCGCGAAACAGCCCAAAGCCCTGCAGCTCCAGAGCGCAGTCCGGGATCCGCTCATTTAGCCAGGTCTCAGTGAAGCAGAGGACACAGGATGTGGCGAAGTCCTTGTTTCTTCTCATGAGCAGGCTGAGTTCGTCCATCTTATTGCCCAGTGAGCGTACGTTGGAGAGAAAAATGCCGGGGAGAGCCGTGCGCGCTCCTCTCCTCCTAAGACGCACGAGCAGGCCTCCTCGCTTTCCCCTTTTACGGGCCCACACTTTTTTGGCTAGAACATGAACTAAATCAGCCGCAGATGCCAAGAAAACAGGCAATAGGTCCATGGGAACGGTGGGTCGGATGTTCATAAGTTCCTCACGGGTGTAGGAACAGCCAGATGCACAGTTAAAAAGTAAAAACAAAAGAAAAAGAGAGCAGCAAAGAGCCATGTCGACCGTACGAGGCGCCATCTTGAATCCAAAGATGATGAAGACACTAGCAGATAGTCAATTTGCCAGCAGGTTTGTGTGCGCTGGAAAAATTAATTCATGTGTCATGTCTGTCACCAAAACAGATCTCTGCAGATCCTGAAGTCGAACTCCCAGTGACCCCATGCATCCTAGTCAGAGGTTTGTAGTTGAATATTGTTTTGTATCCCAGCAAGCTGTTTTATAAGCTGTTGTTTTGTCGTATTTATTAAAAGAATGTTTTGCTTGCCTTTAAAATATAGGATGGTTTTTTTTGGTACATGGTGCTCAAAATAGTTTTTTTTTTCATCTGTGTTTAAGGTGACCAGCAATTCAAGATTGCTGTTGATGGGTTACTTGTCAATGACCACATCACCTCTCCCATTGTGGCCTTGAGCTACCAGGTCTTTGTCATATTAAGCCCTGACGAAGACCTGGTGGTCAAAACATGTTGGCTTGGCCATCCTAATAAAGGCCTTTTTAAGTACTTCCTCGTGCTGTGCATATTTGTTTTAGAGTGCCTGGGTTTGCTGCTTTTTTATAACATGATTCTAGTTGTGAAATGGAGCAAAAACATATTTTTCTTAGAATGGTTTCTTGACACAAAATTCGTTTGAGCTATCTCTTTAAAACCATTAGCACCGGAGACAAAGTTATGTCAGTGGTGTTCAAACCTTTTCATGTCAAAGACACACAAACTGAAATGTATTTGGCTGCAGACTCCAACCTCAAAATATGTTGTTCCAGGGACCCCCTCCAGTAGCAAAGACTAAACATATTCATTTAAAAAATAATACATGCTGGATTCATGCCCAAATGTTAATACTTTGATGTGTAACCTGCACTGAATGTCACAGTTGCTCCACTCCATGTTTGACTAACCCCCAGGACAGTCCGTGTTCAAATGTGCTGTTACACCTTTTGATAGGACGATGTCAACTGTGTTTTCTATCCCCTTCTGTGTTCTGTGCATTTATAATATCCCTACACACACGTTGAGGATGCATGCTGTCATGTGTTGGTGATAAGCGGACTTCTCGCCCTTGCAAACATTTCTGTATATGCGGCATGCGCAGTGTGAATGTATGTGTCTTGAAAAGACAAAGGAATAGATAAGCTTAGCCACTGGCACCTGCACCACAACAACATTGGGTACTAGACAGATGGTCAACTAGAATGATAGAGAAGTTCACACATAGGGGCATATTGAAGAAAACAAATGTATGATTTTATTGAACTGCTCCACTCCTGTCAAGCCACACTACATGTGCAAACTTAGTCTGCATCTCACTGTTATTATTTTTTTCTCAGAGTTGTCTTTGGGATCAATCCTGAGCGAGGCTCCAAGGCAGAGAAGAAAGGGAAGAAACGGCACTTCATTCCTCCACAGGTGTGGAAGCTGGTTTCTCAGCTGAAGGAATTTGAATGCAAGCAGAAGGAATCTGAGTGGGCCTTTTGAGCGGTTCTCTTTTTGGACACACACAGGGAGTAGAAATACAGATTTTACAGTATTATGTGAGTTCAGATGTTTTAATGGTTGTAATGTAAATATTGCAATTCATTCACCACAAAACGTGCAATAACTTTAAAGCACTGGCAGCTGTTAAATGAAATAAATAATTGTTTATTTCTACATTTCCGTCACTGTATTTGTTTATACATTTGTGCTTTATTGATGGTAAACGGTATAGAGAACTGTACGGAATTAAACATTTTAGGATGACTGAAGTGTCCGTAAATGGTACAGATTGAGTACTTTAATAATACGGAATATTCTATTTTAGGTTTGATGGAAGTGTCCGTAAATGGTAAAGAAAAACTCAGGTAAATCTACGGAAATATCCGTTTTAAGGTTTACGGAAGTGCCCGTGCAATAACGGAACTATGTATGAAATTCATAAATAACTAGAAACTTGCAATGGCTGAAGCCATTGCGATTGACTGCGGAACAGATCTAATGTGGAAATCTGCTAAAAAAAATCCTTGAAATCCTTTAAAAGGCCTTGAAACTGTTAAAATACTTGATAGATATTTGAAACTCCTGAAGTCCTTGAAATTGTTGAAACCTTTAAACTCCTGAAATCCTTGAAACTGTTGAAACATTGAAACTCCTGAAATCCTTGAAACTTTTTTTAAACCTGGAAACTGTTGAAAGTGTGGAAACTCCTGAAATCCTTGAACCTCCTGATATCCTTGAAACTGGTTAAATTCTTAAACAGTTGAAATCCTTGAAACTACTGAATGTATTGAAAGTGTCCTTGAAACTGAAAAATCCCCTCACCGCTGAAACAATTTGGTTCCTGTAACTAAGGAAACCTGGTCTGTGGTCATTATCTGGTGGTGGTCTGAGTCTTCGTTTGGGTCTTGGTCTGGTGGTATAATGCAACCTATTAGGTTGCATTATACTGGTTTACATGGAAAAATCCCTATTAAGTTGCATTATACTGGTTTACATGGAAAAATCCCTATTAAGTTGCATTATACTGGTTTACATGGAAAAATCCCTATTAAGTTGCATTATACTGGTTTACATGGAAAAATCCCTATTAAGTTGCATTATACTGGTTTACATGGAAAAATCCCTATTAGGTTGCATTATACTGGTTTACATGTACAAATCCCTATTAAGTTGCTTTATACTGGTTTACATGTAAAAACCCCTATTAGGTTACATTATAGTGGTTTACATGTAAAAATCCTTATTAAGTTGCATTATACTGGTTTACATGTAAAAACCCCTATTAAGTTCCATTATACTGGTTTACATGTAAAAACCCCTATTAAGTTCCATTATACTGGTTTACATGTAAAAACCCTATTAAGTTGCATTATACTGGTTTACATGAAAAAAACCCTATTAAGTTGCATTATACTGGTTTACATGGAAAAATCCCTATTAAGTTGCATAATACTGGTTTACATGGAAAAATCCCCATTAAGTTGCATTATACTGGTTTACATGGAAAAATCCCTATTAAGTTGCATTATACTGGTTTACATGGAAAAATCCCTATTAAGTTGCATAATACTGGTTTACATGGAAAAATCCCCATTAAGTTGCATTATACTGGTTTACATGGAAAAATCCCCATTAAGTTGCATTATACTGGTTTACATGGAAAAATCCCTATTAAGTTGCATTGTACTGGTTTACATGGAAAAAACCCTATTAAGTTGCATTATACTGGTTTACATGGAAAAAACCCTATTAAGTTGCATTATACTGGTTTACATGTAAAAACCCCTATTAAGTTGCATTATACTGGTTTACATGGAAAAATCCCCATTAAGTTGCATTATACTGGTTTACATGGAAAAATCCCCATTAAGTTGCATTATACTGGTTTACATGAAAAAAAAACCCTATTAAGTTGCATTATACTGGTTTACATGAAAAAACCCTATTAAGTTGCATTATACTGGTTTACATGGAAAAATCCCTATTAAGTTGCATAATACTGGTTTACATGGAAAAATCCCCATTAAGTTGCATTATACTGGTTTACATGTAAAAAACCCTATTAAGTTGCATTATACTGGTTTACATGGAAAAATCCCTATTAAGTTGCATTGTACTGGTTTACATGGAAAAAACCCTATTAAGTTGCATTATACTGGTTTACATGGAAAAAACCCTATTAAGTTGCATTATACTGGTTTACATGGAAAAAACCCTATTAAGTTGCATTATACTGGTTTACATGTAAAAACCCCTATTAAGTTGCATTATACTGGTTTACATGGAAAAATCCCCATTAAGTTGCATTATACTGGTTTACATGAAAAAAAACCCTATTAAGTTGCATTATACTGGTTTACATGAAAAAACCCTATTAAGTTGCATTATACTGGTTTACATGGAAAAATCCCTATTAAGTTGCATTATACTGGTTTACATGGAAAAATCCCTATTAGGTTGCATGATTACACTGAAGTCCTTGAAACTGCTGAAGTCCTTGAAACTGCTGAAGTCCTTGAAACTGCTGAAGTCCTTGAAACTGTTGAAGTCCTTGAAACTCTTGAAATCTTGAAACTGCTGAAATCCTTGAAACTGTTGAATCCTTGAAACTGTTGAATCATTGAAACTGTAGAAATGTCTGAAAGAGCTGAAGTCCTATTAAAATGCATGGGCCTATTAAAATGCATTGCAGAATTCTCAATGCAGATTTTTGTCCGATTGCGGAAAAACCGGAAATCGCTGAAGTCCCAAAAGTAATAGCAATAATCTCCCAAACATGTGGAACGTTTTGATGTATAACTTGTGGAAATTGTTGAAAATGTGAAAGCTGTGAAACGTGTCAAAAAAAATGACGGAATAAAGAAATACAAAACCAATGGTTGACTGCGGAAGGTTCCGCAGTCAATCAATAAAAAATATTGATAAAAATAAAATACAAAAAGTAAAAATAAAAAGGAGCCCGAGCCCGGAACGGCCCGACTGCTGAAGTGAGCCCCGGGCTCGGGCCTGCTCGGGCTCGGGCTGAAAAGCGAAACTCTAGTCCACAATCAGCTACAGTTTACGTCCTCCGTGCGGTAAAGAGGTCCGCACATCAAAAGCGGATGGCCGCTTTTAATGTGAGGACCTCTTTACCGCTGACTCCGAAAACCCGGACCTCTTTACCGCGGTGTGTGACCGCAGTGGAAACATTCTGCGAACACCAGACAGGAGACGTGGTGAAGGGGACAGGGGGGTCATAACACCGGGCATGTGGGTGAATGCAGCGGGGAATAAACAACCGCGGGGAACGCGGGAGACGTGGCAGAAGCCACGGAAGAAAACACACCGCTAATCTGCCTTTACGGAGATGATGATGATGAAGGCAGAGAGGAAGAAAATCCATAAAAGTGGATCAGAAGTGTTGAAGATCCTGTTGTTTATTGTTGAGACAATCTGACAAGTTCTGAGCCCATTCATTGAATCGCTCTGTTTCTAAACGATGAATTCTGGAGCCTCATTTCCACTGAGACAAACTGTATGCCACCAGGTCTTTTGAAAGGGTAATATTGAAACCAAACTGCAGATTTCATGACTGGTAAACTATAAGCAGTGCCATCTTGATCATTGAAGGTCTAATACAGAATAAAGTTCCATATGGCCGCTGACCAGTGCTAAAATATTATATATAAATTTGATCAGTGAATTTATTTCTATCCCACATTGTGTTTTCATACTAAAGATATTTCACGTAGAATGTTGACGGTATTCCCTGATCTTAAAATACACTCTCAAACTACAGCTTTTTGAAAGTACTTACTTACTTACTTACTTACTTGATGACGTCACAGTATGCAAATTAGATGACGAATCAACATCCATCCCAAAGTTTGGTTCACACCATGGATGTATTATATTAACTGGATAGGGTATTACTAGCTTGTAGCTGAATAACCCATGTGCTCAGGGGATTCTCGCGGTACTGCAGACTGAACCAGACTAAATTCACGTGGGCTACCCAGAAATTTTCCCCATAGGACTCAATGCATATTAAAACAGCTCAACCTCAGCTGACAGAGAACCTACAGCTTTAATAAAGATTGGATTTTGTGGGGATTTTAGTGTCCCTTGTCATCTTGAACTTTTTTTCTTCTTAAATCTTTCGGTTTTGTTTAAATCCACACTTTAGTGCCACAAACTCTGCTCCTCTGGCTCTCGCTCTAACTCCCGCTCTGATGAACTGCTCTGATTGGTCAGAGCGCGGCCGAGCCCCTCTGTGCACGTGCGTGAGACCCGGTGTGAGACCCACACACGCGTGTTTGGCGCAACGCATTATGGGAGATCATCCACTGCACAGAACCGGGAGGACCAGACGATGCCCAAATACAGGCGAGTTTCCCATAGATCTTTGCAAGTTTCAGGCAACTTCCGCTAATCTTTCAGCCCCCACGCCGTCACAAAGAGCCACTGAGCACAACCATTCATTTGAATAGGGCGCCATCTTGGATCGCCGGGGCTTGGTTCACACTGAAGATAGTTCTCATTTGCAAAATGCCTTTATCTCAAACTTTAAAGTTATAGCCTTTTGAAATATTGAAATCAAAATTGTAACATTTTTTGAACCAACAATGCATGAAAATCCATCATCAAAGGCCTGGGCTGCGCACCATGCTCCTCTTTGCTGTCATCGTTGCAACATGTCCAGAAGTTGTCGAGGAGAAAATGAGCATACAGCACTTAACAGTCACACTGCAATCAGACATCAAGCTGAATGCTGTGACACAGGAAACACGGCACAGAGATTACCCCTTAGCCAATCAGGACGCAGAACACATTACACTGGTTCTTCCTTAGCCAATCAGGATGAACACACCAAGTTCATATACAGTGAAAATCATGCTAAAAATAAATCTGCAAGACCGCGAAAAGAGAACCGCTATTCAGCTGAGGAGACTCCGATTCAGAACACATTTTTCCTGTATGGAAGTTTCTGATTTGGTGTTTTTATGTAATTTTTTTACTATCATCATGTTTTATATTATAGACAGTTAGCCAGATCAGATGTAAAATAATGTTTTTGCATTTTTTGATGTGAGAATTGTATACATGCATGTCTAAGAAAATTGAGGGGGGGATATCCCCCCCCAGGGTCATGGCTAAGGGGGGACTGATCCCCCCCCCATCCCCCCCTCTGGAGGAAACCCTGCACTCTGAGAAACCATAAAAACGGAAGTTCAATCATTTCAATCTACAAAAGGAGTTAACCCCTCCCACCTATGGATCAAAACAGAGCAAAAGAAATGAAATGAGTACCATGGTGTGGTAAGACCAGGCGACTGCGAAACGGACCGGAGAGGACACAGAATTCATTAACCAAAATCTCATTCATCCATAGCAATAATTACACTGAAAAAACCCATAAAGAGATGTTGTGCTTAATTCTTACTTCTTCAGGATGCTAAAGTTGGAGATTTTAGATTCCTTCCTAGCTAAGATATGTTACACTTACAAAATCTCTCTTAGTCAGAGATGTATTTTATTTTAGTATAGAGTTATTGTCCATTTATCTTGTGCTGTGTGCTCCTCATTCCTCCTGTCACTGTAACTGGTGATACAACACTGACATTCCCCCACTGTGGGACAAATAAAGGATCTCTTAAACTTTTTATTTGTTTTTTTGATTTTGTTTGAACTTGCTGTAGCACCTTGATGTTTTGTGTTGGTAATAATATCAATTAAAAAAATTATTTTGTTCTCGACACTCAAGGTCGCATTACATCACAAGTAAAACGTACATTAAGTGAAAATACAAGTTACAAGCAGCATAAACAGAGGATTGTGTGGTAAAGATAAAATGCGTCATTACTACTTATTTAATCTAGAATTCAGACACACAAAGAGCCCGTATAAGCAACAAAAATACAGGGGAAAAAACCACAAAAACAACATATTTACAAAATTCAGTGAAGACAGTTTCTCCAAGGCCTCCAGAGTTCACATAAAAACACTCATTATCACATTTAAAGAATCCTCAGAGTTTTGTGGATTTATAGATACAATTTCTGATCACAGCATTCAGACTGAGGACATTATTACTATTATTAATATTATTACTATTATTATTATTATTATTATTATTATTATTATCATTATTATCATTATTATGGGGCAGTAGTAATAACTCTATTAATTTACCCAAATCTTAAACCACATTTGATGCTCATTTCATGCAGAGGTGTCCAAATGGCTTCACACATTCTCATTCCACAGCAGAGACACTGAATCCACCTCCTGGGCCTGACCTCGGAGCACCGGTCCAGACCCGGTCCGACTCGGCTGGATTAGACCCGATCTGAATGGCTACTCTCCTTTTACATTAATCCGTCTTCGGTCTGTGTCCAGAAAGTCTCTGGGCGGCGAGTTGGCGGAGAGCCGCTCTTTCTGTCCGTCGCTCTGGGACAAGGCCGGATTACCGCTTCAGAGAATAATCCTGGAGGCTTTGAGACGAGCCGGAGCGCACATACTCAGTCCAGCAGGCAGGATCCAGGGCATGTGGAAACCAGCGGCAGGACTAATCTAGTCTTTGTTTGATTTCACCGTAGACCAGACTCAGGTGGACAGTACCGGTGAAGACACAGAGAAAATTTTACGAGATACTAATTAGGTGTTTTTGGTGTGAAAACCTATTCCTCCTCTTCTTTAGGTTTTGAAAATCACCTTATCCTCAGTAATTACATAAAATCCATAGCTAAAACATGAGAAATTAGTGGGAAAAATACCACAAATCATTATCAAGATGACTAAATAGATTTGTATTATTAGTCTGAGTATCATTTTTAAGTCAAAGATTAAGAGATCATTTATTCGTCTTACAGTGGGGAAAATGTCAGGGTTGCATGATCACCAGTTACAAAACACTAGGAATAATAATAATGAATTGGTTTTATATAGGGCTGGCCTTATCCATCCGTAATCTCCAGTCATTATCATTTCCTTATTTGTATTTGTATATATTTGATCTCTATTAGCTGTAATGTACGTCTGAGTCAGACCCTAGTGGCTGCAGTTCCCTCGGTTGAATCCCCTCCGACCAATCAGAGAGCGGGGGAGGCGGGTGTTGTGGGGAGGTGGAGGTAACGTCAATAGTTTGCCCTGAATTTGCTGATTGTAGTATGACAATGGCAGAGAATATGATAGTAAATTTATCCGTTGAGGTTCGGCTCCAAATATCAAGAAATTGAAGCCGGAGAAAGAGGAATGTTTAGCAAATTTCATTGCTACAAAGATGTTGTGGCTCTACTCCCCACGGGCTCCGTTAGTGGCAAAGGAGATGGCTAAAGCTAGGCTAAATGCTAACGACTCACTCAGGCGCTTTACATACGTCACGGTAAACTCAGATCCAATCGTTTCAATCTGCAAAAGGAGCCCAACGAAGCAAATCCAGACCTTAGTGAAGAAATGAAATGAGTACCATGGTATGGTATTACCAGGGTAGTGTGAAACAGACCAGACAGGACACATATTTCATTAACCAAAACCTCATTCGTCCATAGCAATAATTACACTGTCATAATCTCTGGTGAAGGCTTTAGTACAATCACCGGAACAAATCCAATTCTTCAATGAAAAAAAAAGGCGAGTTCAGTTACCACGACAACCACGTCTTACATTACATAACATTTCAGCTTGGACTTTTCAACCCATTAATCAGAAAAACAGGGAGATTTACATACATGAACCGAGCGAGAATCCGTTCGACAGAGTTTCACCTTTCTCTGAACCGCGGTAATTAGCGAGTCATTACAGAAACACATTACAGCTCTTCAGACGCGTTCAAGACGGAGGTAAAAAAAAATCTTCTCCGTTATGTCGTAATGTTTAAGGGACATGGCTCTTCGAATCAATGTATGTATGTGGTGTAAGTATAAGTGGAGGGTTTTTATATTTACTCTTGTTAAAACTGCCATTGACATATTTGTCTGCGACCCTCTATTTGACTGAGGATTACAGGACAATAAAAATAGCTAAAAACAAACTTATTTTTGCTGATTAAAGCAGACAATCCAGTCTTTCAGAATCTGGTTTTACATTTTACATAGTCTGAGGAAATAATATTCTATGGGTCTTGAGAATCAGTGAAATCATCAAAAATGGCTGGCAGTCAATGAGTTAATGTACGGTGATTATTTTTTTATTTAATGCCTTGTGTAATTGTTTTGTTCAGAACTTTTCCTTGTGTATGTAAACTAAACAGATAAACCTTCCTTTTTTTTTTTAAATTGTACATATGATACCCTTTTGCACATTTCTTGTTCTATACAGATAAACCTTCCTGGTTGTAATTGTACCTTAAGAGACCCTTTATCTTTTCCACAATTCCTGAGTGACCCATTGTGAGACCAAAAACGTTTTATCTTATCTTGTTATAAATATTATTACAACCATATGGCCTTAAATGTACTGTACCTTTTAACTATTTTTTTTTACACAACTCCTCCGCTTGCTGCTGTTTGTCCAAGTGCGTGATGTCATCTGCAAAATGTGCAATTTTTTTTAAAAAAACATAAAAACCCTGTTATTTGCGCTTAAGCTGTTAATATTCATGCATTGTTTTTAAAGCAGTGAAAAAACTGGACCCAATTTGACAGATTTCTGCAGTGATCTACTGTAGCTTGTGTGTGTGTGTGTGTGTGTGTGTGTGTGTGTGTGTGTGTGTACGTGTGTGTGTGTATATGTGTGTGTGTAGCCATCAGGTGCGAAAGACAGACAGTAGCAGAGATCACACATATTGATTTCCTTACTTTTAGTCGAGGTGAGAAGGCAGCCGGGATTTACCTGCTGGGAAAAAAGCGGGAGAAAAACATGGTTAGAAAACAGAGGATACAAACACACACACACAGACACACGCAAACACACACACACACACACACACAGAGAAGGGTCTGGCTGTGGGGCAGGGGGAATGACAGCTGAATTATAGATTTGTCTATTGTGGTGGACAGAGACAGAGGCTGAGAGTCGACTGGGCTTAAACTCACAAGACGCCTCTGAATGATGGCAACACACAGGCTCGACGCACAATCCGCCCAGAGCAGGAAACGCACAATACACAAGAAGAATGATAGAGAGCTTTCCAGTGTTTGTACAGAAGCGGGGACCCTGCCTTTGAACACACACATACACAGCTGCTAAGTCGAGCCCAGTTTAGAGGCTGCTCCGGTGCCAATTCAAATCCATTCAAATCTATATATTTGTGTATAGACAACTAGAAGCAGGACTTTAAAAACTGGTTCTTGCACTTGTGTTGAAACTGTATTTGTGGATCGATTTCACACTGACAATGCTTTCCCATATATGTTTTAGCTTGTAGTATTCCTGTATTATTTTAGCTTGTTTTTAGCTTGTTTTTCAGACAGACAGAGATCAGAGAGTCATAATAACAAACACAGTCATTGATCAATAGGGAGCGGGATGACCACGTTCCAGAAATGTTTGTATAAGTGCATAAAATGTCCTTAAATTTCCCGGATTGTCACCGTGTCATATGGTGAAAGGAAAAAGGACTGAAGATAAAGTGTAATTTAATCAAACAAATACAAAATACAGAAATACAGAACTGAAAACAAGCCAGAAGAAATGCGGTATAGACAATGGACGGACAACAAGAGGAGAAAGGGACAGGGAATAGTCAAACTCAAACTACAAAAAAAATTTAGTAAAATAAATCTTGGTCAAAATAATCAGAGTCCTCAGACCCTCCGGCCTCGGCAAGGAATAAAAATAAGTGATGTTAGAAGAAAATCAAAGCATGAAGGCACAACAGATGCCACTTACTGGGCCACTTCAATGTTCCCATATTCTTAACCAGGATTATATAACCCTGAATATCACTCAAAATCTTAACTCTGCTACTTCGGCATGTATCAAAACAAATATAAAATGTATATCCCAAAATCAAAATTAAGTAGAATGCAACAGTTTGTCTCTTAGAAGTAAACAGCCAGAAATGTGCCTAAAATATTATGGAAGAGTTAATGAAAAATAAGCCAAAAAGGAGAAGTGATTGTCATGAAAATATCCAAAAATTGCTTTAGCTTGTTTTCGCTCTGGCCCCTGCTAGCCTGTTGGATTAGCCGGGTATAGCTACAAAGTACTACAATCTAAAAGGTAATAATAAAAATCACATGTGGAAAATAAGTATTTTGCATTCTTTGACACACCCAATCCATGTCCTTGTTTGTATATTATCGTTAACGGCTTTAAGATCAGATATGTTTGACGCCTGCAGAGACTCAGAACTGTCTGTTGTGCATTGCTGATCAAGCCTGATGCAATTTTGTTCTAAAAAACCCAAACAAAGCTCTGCCACTTTCATCCAAACGGCCGAATTTACGGGGGGCCGCGATTCTTCCTCAGCACGCGGCGCTCAAGACAAGACCATTGCAAATTCACGCCCGAAGCCATTTCCAACATCCATTGGATTTAGGAATATGTTAGGAGAAAACTAAATGGAGGAGATGGAGAAGACTGGGCCAGAGACACATAAACCAGTACAAAATGTTTTAAAAATATAAAACATATGAACGAGCTGCTGCCTGCAGTAGAGTGAGAATGGATGGATGTTTTTTTGATTCCTCAACAACCGATCAACAAAATCAAACAGCTCGAACACAGGAAATGCAAAAATAACAAACACATACGAGCCATTGGTCCACAGGGAGAGTCTATAAATGATTATAACTGTCCTTAGACCCTCCTGCATCGGCCAGGAACAACTCAGAAACCCAGTGGGAAAAAGTGAGAAACCTCGAGGAGAACCAGATTATTATGTATACAGTGGGGTAAAGAGTATTTGGCAGAAACATATGTTGTACTCATTAAAGAAATGAAAGGAATCTTGATGTGCTTTTTAACAGTGAGACAGAACGAGAACCAAAAATCCCTTATCCCATTGTATGAATTAAAACCAATGTATAATAATGATAATAATAATGTTTACAGAGGTCTCCCATCTCAGTGCTAACCAGACCCTGCTCTGCACAGCTTCAGAGGTCTGATGGGATCTGGCTTAATATAAATAAGTATAAATAAGATATTATAAAATAAACCTTTATCCATCCCACTGTGGGGAATTTAAATGGTGCAGTATTTGACCAATGACAAGTTCAACACAATACTTTGTTGGCAATGACATGGGTTAAATGATTCCTGTAGGTTTTCACCAGGTTTCCACACACTGTACCTGGTATTTTGGCCCATTCTTCCCTGCAGATGACTCTCTCGACAGATTGTCTATTGGGTTCAGGTCCGGAGACTGGCTCGGCCGCTCCAAGTCCTTGTCTGACAACTGCTAAATACTGGATAACCTCAATATTGACGGTATAATTGGGCTTGTTTTCTTATCTTTACAGGAACGGTACAATAAACATTAATCAAAAGAGAAATGGTTTGTCCTAAGGGAGACATTTTTTGTATCTTTTTAAAACAAGATCATTTGGCTTTGTCTCATGGGCAAATCTTGTTTTAAGACAATGTTATAAGTGAATTCAGTCTACGCACTTTTATAGTCCCAGCTTTTGCGCAACGTCAATAGAACGGTGGTCACATCAGAGACATTGGATGGTTTGCCCACACCAGATATGAAGCTAAAAATTGACCTAACAACACAGGCGAACCCTCTGAATATCCCCCAATCAGATGAGAAAATGGAAACCATGCATGAATCAATCTAAAAGCAACATTTATTGGTTTTTTTATGACCAGAGGCAACTATAAAATGGTCAAAAGCTTTGGAAAGTTGATTTTGAATGTTACTTCCCCTTTAAGTCTTCACCCATCTATGCTTTTAGTGGAGTGGCCAAGCTTTGCCCCTCAAGCCAAATGCACCAGACGGATGATTCGAGGCGGTTTCGGGTTCAGACTGTTGTGGGGTTTGGCTGGAAGTGTGAGCTCTTATTGATTGGCAGAGACATGAAAACTCCAAATAGAGGAGCAGGGTCCTTGTGGAAATTTTACAGCAATTTTATGGATTGGAGTCAGTCAAATGCAACTATATGGGTTTCACACTCTTGGTTTTATGAAATTGTTACTTTCTTTTTGACTATTCTACATCTGTCATTAACTAAATGTTAGCCTGAAGCAGAAGGAAAATGTCATGCTAGAGAAAGAGAGTGTTTTTGTCTGCCAATCTATAGCCTCAATCCCACTGCACACAAACACTAGAAGTTGAACCAAAAATCCCAATATCCCGAAATGCCCATTGCTTACTGCAGCCTTAGTCCTGGATCTACAGCTTGTCCGTCTGCAGCAGTGGATTCAGTTCAATTCAATTATTTTTTGTATTGCCTTGAATCACAACAGTAGCTATCTCTAAGACTTAACAAAACCGTTGAATTCGCCAACACCGATCAAAGAAAAGCTGAGAACAGTTCAAACTCAAAAAATGCGATGATAAAAAACACATAGAGCCATTGGTCCATAAGCAACAGAGACCAATGTCCATACATGTAGATAAAGTCTTGGATCATCGCCACTGTGGGAATAAGTGTCTAAGTTGTTCTATGTTGATACAAAAGGGTCTAAGAACATTGATAAGCCTGTTTAAAGTCCAATTATTCATATTTATAATTATGTGTTTGGTTAACAATTTTGAATAACATCAATGATTTGGTGGTTTTCTTGAGGACATTTAGCTTTGAAATGAGCTTAATGTTTTAAAATGACCATGGTAGCTCATATTAATCTGTCCATTCATTTCAGGGGCCACAAGAAATGGTCTTTGGCCTTGTGTTTGACAAGAGAAAACGGAAAAGTTACATATACTGTCCATTTTTTTTTTTTTTTGATCCACTTTCAAACAGCAGAATCTGTCAGTCTTCTAGCTTCCGATCAAAGGCTAGTCTAGAATTTGCATTTGGAATCCTCTGTAAAACCTCTCTCTCTTTCACCTGCCTCCGGTCTCCACATTGTTTGCGTCCATTTGAAGCGCCTGTTAAAGCAGTAGTAGTAGTTTGTGTAGCAGCAGCAGCAGCAGCCCTGGGATACAGTGTTCCGGTGCAGATAAGCGAAAAACATTTGGATTAGCCGTATTATTCCGTTACCTGCACATAGCTTCGACTTGGGCACAATAAAACCCGTTCGCGTTTTACATCCACAATTCAATTCAACCACACACAAGCCAATAGTGAATGTCTTCGTGTATTTCTATTTCTTTTGCATTCTCCCGAGCCAGAGACCTGCCACCTTGCAAACAGCTCTTGACCCCTTGCATTCATATCGCTAGCAGCGGGGCCCGGCGTGACCACTGGACTGAATAAGAAAAAAAAAACGTATGTGTGAACGGGTAGCATTATACATACACCACAGCACAAGGTAATATATTACAAGTTTTCTGCAAGGCCGTTGAGTGTATTTAAATGCAAATACGTGGCTCGCATAGACACACAATTAACTCAGCCTTATCGGATGTGCATCTATATCTATACTGGACGTACACTTGCAAAGAAGATGCAGCAGCAGGGGCGGCTATGGCTTTGTTGTCACAGCTTTCACCTTGCCGTTTTTTTGCCGCGTGAATCAAGGTGTATCTTAGAAAGAAAGTTGGAGAATACCAAGTAAAAACCAAGCTTGGTCGAAATTTAAGACTTTGAAATGTTCAATAATAAAGAATCTCTCTTGTCTGGTGCTTTTATGTGTCACCAGACTCTCTCTCTGGTCTCTCTGGATACTCTCTATGGTCTCTGTCTCTCTGGACTGTCTCTGGACTCTTTCCCTGGTCTCTCTGGTCTTTCTCCCTGGTCTCTCTCTCACTGGTCATTCTCTTGTCTTGCTCTCTGGTCTCTCTCTCACTGGTTTCGCTCACTGGTCTCTCTCACACTGGTTTCGCTCTCCGGTCTCTTTCTCAGTGGTCTTTCTCCCTGGTCTATCCCTTATCTCGCTCTCTGGTCTCTATCACTGGTCTTTCTCCCTAGTCTCTCTCTTTGGTCAGCAGCGGCGGCAGCTATGGCTTTGTTGTCTGCTTTGCATAGCCATGGTCACTGCTTTCACCTTGGCATTTTTTGCCGCGTGGATCAAGGTGTAGCTTAGAAAAGAAAGTTGAAGAATACCAAGTAAACGCGCAGATTCGACCAAAATTCCAAGTACACAAGTTGAAGACTATTGGCAATGTATAATACTAAAGACTTTGTCAGAAAGAAGATGAAAAACTTCACATCGAGCCAAACTCACCAAACCATTGCACAAAAAAAATCTTGCTTTTGTTTTTCTCTGGGACTCTCTCTCTGGTCACTCTGGACTTTCCCTATGGTCTCTCTCTCTGATCCTTCTCTCTGGTCTGTCTCTGGACTCCCTCCCTGGTCTCTTCGGTATGTCTCTGGTCTTTCTGACTGGTCTCGCTCTATGCTCTCTCTCCAGCTTTGGTCTCTCTCTCACTGGCCTTTCTCTTTTGTCTCTCTTTGGTCTGTCTATGGTCTCTCTCTCACTGGTCTTGCTCTCTGCTCTCTCTCTTGTCTCGCTCTCTGGTCTTTTCTCACTGGTCTTTCTCTCTCTGGTCTCGCTCTCTCTCACACTGGCTTATCTCCCTTGTCTCTCTTTGGTCTGTCTCTGATCCCTCTCTAGATGGTCTTTCTCTCTGATCTCGCTCTCTAGTCTCTCTCTCTTTCTATTCAAATCTCCCATAGAACCTTATTGGGGCAGATCTAAATGCAATGATTTTCTCCAAATATTTCCTTTTTATTTCATGAAAGCTTTGCAGAGAATAAATGTCCTTGAACATGAATAGCATCAAAAAATGGTGTGATGAAAAGCCGTGTAAGGGCCTGTTATTGTTGAGTGTACATAACGGTGCCAATGACGAGAAACTCCAGCCTTTGTGCAACGTTTAATATGGCGAAAATATTCCATTATAATGAATTGGAATACTGTCAAGACTACCACATTAAATATGTTAAACTTTGTATGGGCACCACAGACATGTTGATTTGACAGATTATAGACAAACAATGACAACACACATTTTATTCAAATCAAAAATAACATTAATCTAACAAAATAATACAAGAAAA
This sequence comes from Knipowitschia caucasica, assembly GCA_964034765.1. Lineage (NCBI taxonomy): Eukaryota > Metazoa > Chordata > Actinopteri > Gobiiformes > Gobiidae > Knipowitschia > Knipowitschia caucasica. The sequence goes on from OZ035825.1 coordinate 47,430,844, forward strand.
GTGTAATGTTGAAGAAAGTCTCTGGGCAAGGCTTGAATGTCTCTGGCTAAATGGGCTGAATGAATTCTTATCCAAACCGGTCCAAACCCCACAGGAAACCAGATCAAAACCGAGACTCAGCCAAACCAGTCCATAAGCTATGGGAGACCACGTCAAAACAAGACTTTATCAAACTAGTTCAAATGCAAATGTAAAACAGATTTAACACAAGTCTTGGCCAAACTAGTTCAAACGCCATAAGAAACCAGAAGTCTTAACCAAAATGCAAATTAAATGAAATAGGATCAAACACAACATTTAAAAAGTTATGCACAAAATACTACAAAGAAAAAAAAAATCAAATCTATGATAGATATAAATCTTTATCCTCCAGTCATTCGTAAAAAAAAACTTGATTAAGCCATCATAGCGTGAGTGACCTAAATAATCATCCAATCACATCTCTGACCTGAACAAAAATCGCCTGGCAACAACAAAGTGTGGCCTGCCTTACGATTGGCCGGTTCCCCTGGTTGGCCTTGACAACGCAAAGCTGCAATTGGCTGCGCTTGTTTTTCCTTCTCACGGATTGGTCGCTTAAAATTCAGATTTGACAAAACTAGTAAATGGCAAAATTCTTCCTCAAAAGTATAGCGACAGTAGATTTAAGAAGCCAAATTATGCCTATAGGTGGTAAACGGAAGCTCTATACTGTCACCCAGTTGTTGGCTTGCAAATTACCGTCTGAAGCCTGTATGTCGTGACTTTTAAATTTAGAGGAAAAACATTATTCTTACCAAACATTTGAAAACTTACAGGTCTCTGATAACATACCACTTACAAAATTTCTCCCCCCATACGCCCCATCTCAAATTGATTAAGCCATCATCGTGTAAGTGACCTAAATAATCGTCCAATCACATCGCTGAGCTAAACAAAATCGCCCGGCAACAACATGTAATATTACTGGCCACGCAATTGGTCCGTTCCCTTAGTTGGCCCCGTCAACGCAAAGTCACCATTGGCTGCTAATTTGACCGCTTTCGTTGATCCTTCTCACGCATTGGTTGCTTTGACTTCACGCTGCGTTTAGTTTCCAACGATTGGACGGAACTGCGTTGACAAAATTCCTCCACGAAAGTATAGCAACGATAGATTTAAGAAAACCAAATTATGTCTATAGGTGGTAAAGAGAGGCGCTATACTGACACCTAGTGGTTGACTTGCAAATTATGGTCTTGATTAAGGACAGCCCAATCCACTAATCTATGTCTATGTGTGAAATTACGTCTGCCCTTTTAGACCTTGAACGCAACAAGAACAGGTTAAAATCATTGCCCTTCTTGCATGACAAAGCTTAAGAATAAGAGTTCCAGTAGGATTTAGGAGCACACAGCACAGGATATATGGACAATAACTCTTTACCAAAATATAATAACATCTCTATCATAATAAAGACGCAAGTATAGAAAGACAAGAACAGGTTAGACTCATTGCTTCTTCCGCGACAAAGACATCTCCCCTCTCTCGGTCTATTGTTCGGCCCCTGACAGGACCTTTTGTGGCTGTTGGCGTCAGACGCTACTCACTTGATAAAAGGTCTAAGGGGGAGCCGGGAATGCAGGGAAGATTAGAGTCACAAGCATTTACACAGAGAGGCGAGAAAACCTAAGACAGTATAAAAGGCCCGGGCGTGATTTCGTAACGTGTGCGAAGATAAAGGTGACAGAGTTGTCTGAAGAGAGAGGCCTTTGTGTTTAGCTCGTCGCTTGGTAATGGCGCTTTTAGAAGTTTGTGGTCGCGGCACGGAAATCAAATTAAAATCAAGAGAAGGGTATACAGCCAAGGATACTGAGGCAATGAATCAACGATGAAGATAAAGACAGGAAAGACAAGGGTAAAGTCTTAGCCGTAATAGTCCAAAAGCCTTGAGAAACTAGATCTAAAACCAAGTCTTCAGAGTCAGAATCAGAATTATTTGCCTGAGTTCTGGAGCTACAGCTTGTGTGTCCGAGAGAGCAGATCCATCTCTCAATGTGGGCCTTCCCGAGCTTTCTCACTGTTTTTTTTAGAGATATTTCTTGCAGCTGAAGGGTCTGAGGACAGTGGTGATGATCCAGGACACTCGACATTCAACAACATGTATGGAAATCTACAAACATTTATGGACATTGGTCATTTGCCCCTTATGGATCGATGGGTCTATGTTTTTTTATCATTGCATTTTATGTGTTTGAACGGTTTTGATTCTTTGATTTGTGTTGGCAAATTCAACGGTTTTGTAAAGTTGAGACCAGATCTAAACCAAGTCCTAGCCAAACTAGTCCAAAAGCCATGAGAAACCAGAAGTCTTAACCAAAACACAAATGCTAAAATAGGATCAAACACAACATTTCCAGCGTTTTGCACAGAACACTAGAATCACCAGCGTTTACACAGAAAATCATAGCAAACGTAAGACAGTATTAAATGTGTGATATAGTAGTGTACTCGCTCGGTAATGGCGCTTTTAGAAGTTGTGGTAGTTGCACGGAAATCAAATTAAAATCAAGAGAAAGGTTTACAGGCGAGGATAGTGGGTACCTCTCAAATATGAAGCTAATAAAAAGATATGCTAGCATCCACATGAAATATCCAAGAACAATATCAAACAAACAGCCATAAAATCCTACTGTTAAGTTTTGACTTGTAAATAGAAATAAATTTGTAAATATGGCAAATACTGAAGCTTGTAGATTGTATATTTATTTGCATGTGTTTGTATTTAATATAGGCAACATAATGTACAAAAGTCTATTTCCATAAACCCAGAAATGTAAATATGGTGAATACTTATGAATTTATAATTTCTGCTCGAATGAATCAATATGAAATTAATAGTAAAAATATGGAGAACATAAATATGAACCAAAACAAATTGTGCTGCAATTTTAATTTTTTTTATCTGCTCCTTTTTCTGGTGGGACAAGACTATGGACAAGTACTGTAACTGTAATATGTTGTGTATTATCATGTCCACAATTGAAATATATAATAATAACAATTATAAATGTTCAAAAATATTGTCACTACTAGATGGTTTTCAAGGAATGTGCGCTCAGGCTCAAGCTTTATCCAACCGCTTTGAACATGTAAAAATGTCAATTTGTTTGGTAAAATTATGTTCCCAGAATTAGAATCAGAATCATCTGCAGTGAACCTCGGAAAATTAAAATATCTGTTAAAAGTCCACTGAAATGTAAATGTGAAGCTAAGAAAAAGCCATGTAACCATCCACAACAATGCAATCCTATGAAATTAATAGTTAAGAATATGGAGAAAATAGATAATAGTTAAAAAAATAGAAAAATAAAAACACTTCTGAAGTCCGTCTTTAAACATTAAATTAATCTTATGGCAAAATGTAATTTCTTTGTTCTGCTGCTTTTCATTTGTGTGAAAGTACTAAAAGTATTTGAAATGTAACTGATGTTGGGTAAAGTCAAGACCACAATTTAAATAAATGGACAAACATTTAAAATCATATTCAATACAGTTTGGTGTCGTACGAAACACCAAAATACTCTTTCACATGTGTTATTGCTTCATCTCTACATTCTCTTGTACGTGTTTTTGTATCTTTCTGTTTGGTAAAATTAAAATGCTTCAAGTTTTACCGAACGATAAAGAAAAAACACATTTTGGCTGATTGATTCTTTTTTTTTACTGTGGTGATAAAAACTCAAGTAAAACTCATGAAAGTTTATTTTGGAAAGAACCTTTGAAAGAAAATATGCCCCATTATGTTCTAAAATCAAACTATAAAAGTCTAAAAGTGCACCACTAGACTGTCCAGTTTTACAAATGTTTGTAAATTAATATGATTTTTGAGATGCAAATATTCAAGAATTATATTGGTGCAGAAGGTCGGACAGGAGCCTGGACCCTTGAGTCTAGACCCTTGAGTCTAGACCCTTGAGCCCACCATGAGGAGCTCTTTTGGTCAGGACCAAGATTGTGTTCATGGAAGAGGAGCCGTAATGTCAAATAATTATGCAGTTTTTCAAAAGGTTGACTTTAGTGTCACTTGTGCTGAAAAAAATTAAAAATAAAATATGAACCAAAAAATTACAGTGTCCAGTTGGTTATGCCAATCCATTTAGTCCTTTAAGTAACAGAAAAAGGATAACAAAAGATTACTGATTTTTTACCTTTTCTGTAGTGACACAAAAACAGTATTAGTATTAGTGCTTCTTTTAACCTTAAAGGCAGGGCACCGAATTCATACAATGTTGTGCTCTTTTCTAACAGACAGCGAAGGCCGAGTTACGATTTCATAAAGTTTTGACTCAGTGATAAAACAAAGAGGCAGAAAGAACAATGCATCTGCAAAGTCTAAAACAGAAAAGGAAAGTTGCCTGAACCTTTTCTTCAAAGATTCAATGGAATCCAGTAAAAATAATCTAATAGAATCATGACCTTGCCTTTAAACAATCACACTGTTCTGGAAAATGTTTTATTAACAGTTATTTTTTTCATCAGGCTGAAACCTTAGGAGGTGACTATCGACAAAACTCTATCCATTTGGAGATTTGACAATTTCAATCTGGTAAATGATCTTCGTATGACAGAGCCCTGGATAAAAGTGGACGTTTGTAAAGGTTTTACTGTGGCATGTAATAGTAGTAGTAGTAATGGTAGCAGTAGTAGTAGTAGTAGCAGTAGTAGTAGTAGAAAACAAGAAGGCCGACAAAGGAAGCAATGGATAAAACAAATCGAAGAAGACGCAAAAGCACAAAATATGTCACTCATCGACCTGGTAGATCTGACGAAGGAAAACTGGACCACATTTCTTGAAGGAGCTCAGTGAGTTTCTTTTAGCAGGTGAGGACACTTTTAAAGAGGCCAAGTCCTGCAGTACCCGGGCCTCCCCCGGGTCACTCCCCTCCTTCTGGGTCACATCCCCAGAAGCTCGCACCTGTAAGTCCACCTGTTCAGGGAAGCGAGGCGGGATTCTCTGGCAATAAGACCAGGCCAGAGTCAACTGTAAGGCATAGCTTTTTTTCTCACTCGATAACTCCGGGCTAGGATATAAAAAAAAAAACAGTAGTAGTAGTAGTAGCAGTAGTAGTAGTAGTGGTATTAGTAGTAGTAGTAGTATAGCAGCAAAAGCCCTATACATAATATCAGCAGTAGTAGTAGAACTAGTAGTAGTACAGCAGCAGAAGTACTATAAATAATAGCAGTTGCTGTAGTAGTAGCATCAGTAAGAGTAGTAGTATTAGTAGTAGCAGCAGTAGCAGGAGTAGTATCAGTAGTGGCCTCTGCACTGGCTTCCTGTGGCTCAGAGAATAGACTTTAAAACAGCTCTGCTTGTGTACAAGTCTCTCCATGGCCTCGCACCAAAATATATTAGTGACATGTTAGTCCCATATGAACCAGCCCGGACTCTGAGGAGCACAGGGACTGGACTCCTGCTGGGACTCTGAGGAGCACAGGGACTGGACTCCTGCTGGGACTCTGAGGAGCACAGGGACTGGACTCCTGCTGGGACTCTGAGGAGCACAGGGACTGGACTCCTGCTGGGACTCTGAGGAGCACAGGGACTGGACTCCTGTTAGTGCCCAGAGTCAGAACTAAACATGGGGAGGCTGCTTTTCAGATTCATGCTGCTAAAATCTGGAACAATCTTCCTGAAGATGTGAGACAGGCCTCCTCTCTGACAATGTTTAAAACCAGGTTAAAAACAGTTCTGTTTAGCTGTGCATACAACTGAGGGACTATATATTTTTATCTTTCTTTTTAATGTTCTGTGATTATTTATTATTTTAATTTCTATCTTGTTCAGCACTTTGAGTTGCCTTGTGTATGAATTGTGCTATACAAATAAACTTGCCTTGCCTAGTAGCAGTAGTAGCAGTAGTAATAGCAGTTGCAGTAGCAGGAGTAGTAGTAGCAGGAGTAGTATCAGTAGTAGCAGTAGTAGTAGTAGTAGTAGCAGTAGCAGAAGTAGTAGTAGCAGGAGTAGTCGTAGTAGCAGTAGTAGCAGTAGCAGAAGTAGTATTAGCAGTAGTAGTAGTAGTAGTAGTAGCAGTAGTAGTAGTAGCAGGAGTAGTCGTAGTAGTAGTAGTAGCAGAAGCAGAAGTAGTAGTAGCAGTAGCAGGAGTAGTAGTAGTAGCAGTAGTAGTAGTAGCAGTAGTAGTAGTAGCAGTAGCAGTAGTAGTAGTAGCAGTAGCAGGAGTAGTAGTAGTAGTAGTAGTAGCAGTAGCAGAAGTAGTAGTAGTAGTAGTAGTAGCAGTAGCAGAAGTAGTAGTAGTAGTAGTAGTAGTAGTAGCAGTAGTAGTAGTAGCAGTAGTAGCAGTAGCAGTAGTAGCAGTAGTAGCAGTAGCAGTAGTAGTAGTAGTACTCAGGACTGAGACAGGAGCGGCAGAGCTACATGTTTGTTCCAAAAGTTCCAGATGTTAGCATCTTTTTTTAAGCAAACACTTTTATTGTGTACAGTAGTAATGTTAAGATATTTATTTTAATGCCTTTTTCTAGTTTTGCTTTTATAACTGGTTTGCACCGCGGTACGTCAAAAAACATACAATAGCAATAAAAACAATTCTGATCCTACTGAACAAATTCTGATACTGAACAAACAGAAAAATGTGTGATTGCGGAGGCTGACTACTGGAGATGTTTAGGATATTGCTTGTGTGTGTGTGCGTTTGTTGATGGTGTGCGTTATTGTCGTGTGTGTTGGCGTGTGTGTTGTCGTGCTGTGTGTTGGCGGGTGGAGGGCGTCCTTGAACGGCTGGGTGGACGTTTGGAGGACGATCGTTAGAGCTTCCAAAACAGAGGTGAGGCCACACGAGGGGGTTCTGTGTCTAATGTGTCGGTGTGAGCGACAGGCTGGAGGTGTGAAGACTGCGGCTGTGAGAGAGTAATCCTTACTTACTTACTTACTTACAAAACCAACAAGAATTACTATGGATACAGCCACACTCATTGACAATATATTTACAAACATACTTGAGCACAAAGTTACTGCTGGATTACTTATAAACAACATTACTGATCATCTTCCTGTTTTTTGTATTTTTTTACCAGCTCCTTAAAACGTATAAATAAAGAATGATTAGACAAAAAACACCTGAGGCACTAGCAAATTTAAAAGTAGAACTATGTAATCATTCCTGGGAAGAGATATATGATGCTCCTGACCCTGACAAGGCGTACAACGCTTTTCTGTCTACAATCATTGGCCTCTATAACAAACACTGCCCAACAAAATTAATTTCTATTAAAGATGTAAGCGGTCATGAGAAACCATGGATAACCAAAGGCATAGCAAATGCATGTAAAAAGAAACAAAATTTGCGTGCCCCTAGCTTGCGTGCCCGTAGCTTGCGTGCCCGTAGCTTGCGTGCCCTTAGTTTGCGTGCCCTTAGCTTGCGTGCCCCTAGCTTGCGTGCCCGTAGCTTGCGTGCCTGTAGCTTGCGTTCCCTTAGCTTGCGTGCCCCTAGCTTGCGTGCCCGTAGCTTGCGTTCCCGTAGCTTGCGTGCCCTTAGCTTGCGTGCCCCTAGCTTGCGTGCCCGTAGCTTGCGTGCCCGTAGCTTGCGTGCCCTTAGCTTGCGTGCCCTTAGCTTGCGTGCCCGTAGCTTGCGTGCCCTTAGCTTGCGTGCCCCTAGCTTGCGTGCCCGTAGCTTGCGTGCCCGTAGCTTGCGTGCCCTTAGCTTGCGTGCCCTTAGCTTGCGTGCCCGTAGCTTGCGTGCCCTTAGCTTGCGTGCCCCTAGCTTGCGTGCCCGTAGCTTGCGTGCCCGTAGCTTGCGTGCCCTTAGCTTGCGTGCCCTTAGCTTGCGTGCCCGTAGCTTGCGTGCCCGTAGCTTGCGTGCCCGTAGCTTGCGTGCCCTTAGCTTGCGTGCCCGTAGCTTGCGTGCCCGTAGCTTGCGTGCCCGTAGCTTGCGTGCCCGTAGCTTGCGTGCCCTTAGCTTGCGTGCCCTTAGCTTGCGTGCCCTTAGCTTGCGTGCCCTTAGCTTGCGTGCCCGTAGCTTGCGTGCCCGTAGCTTGCGTGCCCTTCGCTTGCGTGCCCCTAGCTTGCGTGCCCGTAGCTTGCGTTCCCGTAGCTTGCGTGCCGTTAGCTTGCGTGCCCCTAGCTTGCGTGCCCGTAGCTTGCGTGCCCTTAGCTTGCGTGCCCGTAGCTTGCGTGCCCGTAGCTTGCGTGCCCGTAGCTTGCGTGCCCTTAGCTTGCGTGCCCGTAGCTTGCGTGCCCCTAGCTTGCGTGCCCGTAGCTTGCGTGCCCGTAGCTTGCGTGCCCCTAGCTTGCGTGCCCGTAGCTTGCGTGCCCGTAGCTTGCGTGCCCGTAGCTTGCGTGCCCCTAGCTTGCGTGCCCTTAGCTTGCGTGCCCCTAGCTTGCGTGCCCGTAGCTTGCGTGCCCGTAGCTTGCGTGCCCTTAGCTTGCGTGCCCTTAGCTTGCGTGCCCGTAGCTTGCGTGCCCTTAGCTTGCGTGCCCCTAGCTTGCGTGCCCGTAGCTTGCGTGCCCGTAGCTTGCGTGCCCTTAGCTTGCGTGCCCTTAGCTTGCGTGCCCGTAGCTTGCGTGCCCGTAGCTTGCGTGCCCGTAGCTTGCGTGCCCTTAGCTTGCGTGCCGTTAGCTTGCGTGCCCTTAGCTTGCGTGCCCGTAGCTTGCGTGCCCGTAGCTTGCGTGCCCTTAGCTTGCGTGCCCTTAGCTTGCGTGCCCTTAGCTTGCGTGCCCTTAGCTTGCGTGCCCTTAGCTTGCGTGCCCTTAGCTTGCGTGCCCTTAGCTTGCGTGCCCTTAGCTTGCGTGCCCTTCGCTTGCGTGCCCCTAGCTTGCGTGCCCTTCGCTTGCGTGCCCTTCGCTTGCGTGCCCGTAGCTTGCGTGCCCTTAGCTTGCGTGCCCTTCGCTTGCGTGCCCCTAGCTTGCGTGCCCGTAGCTTGCGTTCCCGTAGCTTGCGTGCCGTTAGCTTGCGTGCCCCTAGCTTGCGTGCCCGTAGCTTGCGTGCCCTTAGCTTGCGTGCCCTTAGCTTGCGTGCCCGTAGCTTGCGTGCCCGTAGCTTGCGTGCCCGTAGCTTGCGTGCCCTTAGCTTGCGTGCCCGTAGCTTGCGTGCCCGTAGCTTGCGTGCCCTTAGCTTGCGTGCCCCTAGCTTGCGTGCCCTTAGCTTGCGTGCCCTTCGCTTGCGTGCCCGTAGCTTGCGTGCCCTTCGCTTGCGTGCCCTTAGCTTGCATGCCCTTAGCTTGCGTGCCCTTAGCTTGCGTGCCGTTAGCTTGCGTGCCCTTAGCTTGCGTGCCCTTAGCTTGCGTGCCCTTAGCTTGCGTGCCCTTAGCTTGCGTGCCCTTAGCTTGCGTGCCCGTAGCTTGCGTGCCCTTAGCTTGCGTGCCCTTAGCTTGCGTTCCCGTAGCTTGCGTGCCCTTCGCTTGCGTGCCCTTAGCTTGCGTTCCCGTAGCTTGCGTGCCCTTAGCTTGCGTGCCCTTAGCTTGCGTGCCCTTAGCTTGCGTGCCCTTAGCTTGCGTGCCGTTAGCTTGCGTGCCCTTAGCTTGCGTGCCCCTAGCTTGCGTGCCCTTAGCTTGCGTGCCCTTCGCTTGCGTGCCCTTCGCTTGCGTGCCCTTCGCTTGCGTGCCCTTAGCTTGCGTGCCCCTAGCTTGCGTGCCGTTAGCTTGCGTGCCCTTAGCTTGCGTGCCCTTCGCTTGCGTGCCCCTAGCTTGCGTGCCCTTAGCTTGCGTGCCTGTAGCTTGCGTGCCCTTAGCTTGCGTGCCCTTAGCTTGCGTGCCCTTCGCTTGCGTGCCCCTAGCTTGCGTGCCCTTAGCTTGCGTGCCCGTAGCTTGCGTGCCCGTAGCTTGCGTGCCCGTAGCTTGCGTGCCCTTCGCTTGCGTGCCCCTAGCTTGCGTGCCCTCAGCTTGCGTGCCCTTAGCTTGCGTGCCCTTAGCTTGCGTGCCCTTAGCTTGCGTGCCCTTAGCTTGCGTGCCCTTAGCTTGCGTGCCCTTCGCTTGCGTGCCCTTCGCTTGCGTGCCCTTAGCTTGCGTGCCCTTCGCTTGCGTGCCCGTAGCTTGCGTGCCCTTAGCTTGCGTGCCCTTAGCTTGCGTGCCCTTAGCTTGCGTGCCCTTAGCTTGCGTGCCCGTAGCTTGCGTGCCCGTAGCTTGCGTGCCTGTAGCTTGCGTGCCCTTAGCTTGCGTGCCCTTAGCTTGCGTTCCCTTAGTTTGCGTGCCCTTAGCTTGCGTGCCCTTAGCTTGCGTGCCTGTAGCTTGCGTGCCCATAGCTTGCGTGCCCTTAGCTTGCGTGCCCGTAGCTTGCGTGCCCTTAGCTTGCGTGCCCTTAGCTTGCGTTCCCGTAGCTTGCGTGCCCTTCGCTTGCGTGCCCTTAGCTTGCGTTCCCGTAGCTTGCGTGCCCTTCGCTTGCGTGCCCCTAGCTTGCGTGCCCGTAGCTTGCGTGCCCGTAGCTTGCGTGCCCTTAGCTTGCGTGCCCTTAGCTTGCGTGCCCTTAGCTTGCGTGCCCTTAGCTTGCGTGCCCGTAGCTTGCGTGCCCGTAGCTTGCGTGCCTGTAGCTTGCGTGCCCTTAGCTTGCGTGCCCTTAGCTTGCGTTCCCTTAGTTTGCGTGCCCTTAGCTTGCGTGCCCTTAGCTTGCGTGCCTGTAGCTTGCGTGCCCGTAGCTTGCGTGCCCTTAGCTTGCGTGCCCTTAGCTTGCGTGCCCTTCGTTTGCGTGCCCTTCGCTTGCGTGCCCTTAGCTTGCGTGCCCTTCGCTTGCGTGCCGTTAGCTTGCGTTCCCGTAGCTTGCGTGCCCTTAGCTTGCGTGCCCGTAGCTTGCGTTCCCGTAGCTTGCGTGCCCTTAGCTTGCGTGCCCTTAGCTTGCGTGCCCTTAGCTTGCGTGCCCTTAGCTTGCGTGCCCTTAGCTTGCGTGCCCTTAGCTTGCGTGCCGTTAGCTTGCGTGCCCGTAGCTTGCGTGCCCTTAGCTTGCGTGCTCTTAGCTTGCGTGCCCGTAGCTTGCGTGCCTGTAGCTTGCGTGCCCTTAGCTTGCGTGCCCTTAGCTTGCGTGCCCTTAGCTTGCGTGCCCTTAGCTTGCGTGCCCTTAGCTTGCGTGCCCTTAGCTTGCGTGCCGTTAGCTTGCGTGCCCGTAGCTTGCGTGCCCTTAGCTTGCGTGCCCTTAGCTTGCGTGCCCGTAGCTTGCGTGCCTGTAGCTTGCGTGCCCTTAGCTTGCGTGCCCTTAGCTTGCGTGCCTTTCGCTTGCGTGCCCTTTGCTTGCGTGCCCGTAGCTTGCGTGCCCTTCGCTTGCGTGCCCTTAGCTTGCGTGCCCCTAGCTTGCGTGCCCTTAGCTTGCATGCCCCTAGCTTGCGTGCCCTTCGCTTGCGTGCCCTTAGCTTGCGTGCCCTTAGCTTGCGTGCCCCTAGCTTGCGTGCCCTTCGCTTGCGTGCCCTTAGCTTGCGTGCCCCTAGCTTGCGTGCCCGTAGCTTGCGTGCCCTTAGCTTGCGTGCCCGTAGCTTGCGTGCCCTCAGCTTGCGTGCCCGTAGCTTGCGTGCCCGTAGCTTGCGTGCCCTTCGCTTGCGTGCCCTTAGCTTGCGTGCCCTTAGCTTGCGTGCCCCTAGCTTGCGTGCCCTTAGCTTGCGTGCCCTTAGCTTGCGTGCCCGTAGCTTGCGTGCCCCTAGCTTGCGTGCCCTTAGCTTGCGTGCCCTTCGCTTGCGTGCCCTTAGCTTGCGTGCCCTTCGCTTGCGTGCCCTTAGCTTGCGTGCCCTTAGCTTGCGTGCCCCTAGCTTGCGTGCCCTTAGCTTGCGTGCCCTTCGCTTGCGTGCCCTTAGCTTGCGTGCCCTTAGCTTGCGTGCCCTTAGCTTGCGTGCCCTTAGCTTGCGTGCCCCTAGCTTGCGTGCCCTTAGCTTGCGTGCCCCTAGCTTGCGTGCCCCTAGCTTGCGTGCCCTTAGCTTGCGTGCCCCTAGCTTGCGTGCCCTTAGCTTGCGTGCCCTTCGCTTGCGTGCCCTTAGCTTGCGTGCCCCTAGCTTGCGTGCCCTTAGCTTGCGTGCCCCTAGCTTGCGTGCCCGTAGCTTGCGTGCCCTTAGCTTGCGTGCCCTTAGCTTGCGTGCCCTTAGCTTGCGTGCCCCTAGCTTGCGTGCCCCTAGCTTGCGTGCCCTTAGCTTGCGTGCCCCTAGCTTGCGTGCCCTTAGCTTGCGTGCCCTTCGCTTGCGTGCCCTTAGCTTGCGTGCCCTTAGCTTGCGTGCCCTTCGCTTGCGTGCCCTTCGCTTGCGTGCCCCTAGCTTGCGTGCCCCTAGCTTGCGTGCCCCTAGCTTGCGTGCCCCTAGCTTGCGTGCCCTTAGCTTGCGTGCCCCTAGCTTGCGTGGTTAAATATCCATGTGTTGTGAATTATACAGCACACAGCCCTTGGTGTTATTAAGGCGCCCTGGAATAGGCCTGATCTAGAAACAGTGATTCTAACCATTTCCCGTCGGGCACATAACCCGGACACCTATAGAGGAGCACACACAACAGACCGAAACAGGTGATAGATATAAAAACCTCGTGTTCAGAAGCAGCTGTGAGAGCCGTGTGCAAATCATCCTCTCATTACAGACTCTCCGATCAGCGCTGATGGTAATGATGATGAGAATAATAATAACGATTACGTGACAAAACATATTCTCTGTGAAGCAGCGGCAGGTTCAGAGAGGTGAAGGTGCAAAAACAGCTGCTCGAACTCAAGAGGACGCCGTTGAAAAAACAAATAGAAGTAACTCCAGGTTTGGATCGAGCGGTTTGTTCAGGCTTCACCTCGAATCAAATATGTAGGAAATGTGTGAGGCGCATTAAGAACGGTGTGATCCAAATGTGCAGAGAATGAGTCTTTCCAATGAGAAGTGTATGATACAGATAATGATAATAATAATAATGATGTTTATTCTGGACTCAAGGACGGTACAAAAGACAATACAATGACACTACAAGACACAGAGAAATATGAAAAGAAAAAGAAAAGAAAGTCTAACTAGAAATGGTACAATGGCTGAAGCCATTGTGAGTGGCTGCATAGATGTTGGAAAGGTTAGGATGAAGAAGGAAGAGGAAGGGGAAGAAGGAAGAAGAGGAAGAAGGAAGAAGGAAGAAGAGGAAGAAGGGGAAGAAGGGGAAGAAGGGAAAGTAGGGGAAGAAGGGGAAGAGGGAAGGGGAAGAAGGGAAGAAGGGGAAGAAGGGAAGAAGGGGAAGAGAGGAAGAGAGGAAGAAGGAGAAGAAGGGGAAGAAGAGGAAGAAGGAGAAGAAGGGGAAGAAGGGGAAGAAGGGGAAGAAGGGAAGAAGGGAAGAAGGGGAAGAAGGAAGGGGAAGAAGGGGAAGAAGGGAAGAAGGGGAAGAAGAAGAAGAAGGGAAGAAGAGGAAGAAGGGGAAGAAGAGGAAGAAGGGGAAGAAGGGGAAGAAGGGGGAAGAAAGGGGAAGAAGGGAAAGAAGGGGAAGAAGGGAAGAGGGGAAGGGGAAGAAGAGGAAGAAGGGGAAGAAGGGGAAGAAGGGGAAGAAGGGGAAGAAGGGGAAGAAGGGGAAGAAGGGAAGAAGGAGGAAGAAGGGGAAGAAGGGGAAGAAGAGGAAGAAGGAGAAGAAGGGGAAGAAGAGGAAGAAGGGGAAGAAGGGGAAGAAGGGGAAGAAGGGAAGAAGGGAAGAAGGGGAAGAAGGGAAGCTGTGGCCGCCGGTTCCCGTACTTTTCCGGAGCCTGTCCGCCGTTCCTCCCGTCCGCCTTGCCGCCGGTCCTCTCGTGTCCGCCTGCCCTCCCTTTGGCCTCCGTTTCCTCCTTTCCCTCCGCGGCCTCCGTTGCCTCCTCGTCCGCCGTTCCCTCCTTTTCCTCCTTGCCCTCCCTTTTCCTCCGTTTCCTCCCTTTCCTCCTTTGCCTCCGTCTCCCGCCTGTCCTCCTTTCCCGTCCCCCCGGTTCCTCCTTTTCCTCCTGTCCTCCGGGTCCGCCGCTTCGCTCCCGTTTTTTCCTCCGTTCCTCCGGTGCCCTCCTTGTCCTCCTGGTCACCGGTGCCTCCTGGTCCCTGCCATCTGTCCTCCTGTCCTCCTTTGGCCTGCCGTTCCCCTCCTTTCTTTGTCCTCCGTGTCCCTCCTGTGCCGCCTGGTCCTCGCTCTTCCTCCTCCATTTTCCTCCGTGGCCGCCTGGGCCTCCTTGGGCCCGCCTGGCCGCCGTTGGTCCTCCTGGCCCCTGGCCCTTCCGTTGGCCTCCTGTTTCCGGCCGTTGTCCTCCGGGGCCGCCTGTCCCTCCTGGGCCGCAGCGGCCGCCCGGCGCCGCCGTTTCCGCGCGCTTCCTCCAGTGGTCCTACCTGTTGACTCCCTTGGCCTCCATTTTCCTCCTGTCCCTACTTGTTCCTGCCGTGTCCTCCTCTTCCGTCCTTCGCCTCCGAGTCTCCTTTTCCTCCTTTTCCTCCTTTCCCTACACTGTCCTCCTTGGCCTCCTGCTCGCCTTCTCCTCCTTCTTCCGTCCTGTTTCGTCGGTGTCCGCTCGTTTCCTCCTTTTCCTCCTTTCCCGTCCCGTGGTCCTCCGCTGTCCTCTCGCTGTGGGCCCCGTGTTGCCTCCGTTTCCTCCTGGTTCCGCCGGTGTCCGCCTTGCCCTCCGTTTCCTCCTCGTCCGCCTTCTCCTCCTTTTCCTCCGTGCTTCATCCCATTATCCTTCTCCGTGCCGACCTTTCCCGACTGGAGGCCTCCTGTTCCTCCTCTTCCGCCTTCTCCTCCGCTGCCTCCCTGTCTGCCGTTTGCCGCCGGTTGCCTCCGGGCCTCCGGGCCCGAGCGGGTGCCGCCTGGTCCTCCGGGCCCTCCTCGGCCGCCCTTCCCCCGCCGTCCGCCCTTGTGCCATCACTACGTTTCCTCCTTTTCCGCCCGGGTTCCGCCGTTCCCTCCCGTGTTCCTCCAGCGGCCTCCTTGTGCCGCCTGGGGCCTCCTGGCCGCCTGGTGCCTCCGTGTTCCGCCGGTTGGCCTCCTTTTGTCGCCCTGTTCCTTCCTGTTTCCTCCCTGGTTCCGCCTTGCCCGATCCGGTTTCCTCCTGTGTCCGTCCTTTCCCGCCTCTTCCTCCATTTCCTCTCTTCCTCCGTCCGCCTTTTCCTCCTTTCCCGCCGTTTCCTACCCTTGTGCCCGCCTTTCCGCCGTGTCCTCCGTCTGTCCTCCTTCCTCCTGGCCCTCCGGTTGCCGCCTGTTTCCTCCTGTCCTCATTTGCCGCCGCTTCCGCCGGGCCTCTGGGTCCCCGCCGTGTCCCTCCGTTTCCTGCCTGTTTCCTCCGTGTCCTCCTGTTCCTCCTTCTGCCTCATTGTTTTCCTCCTTTCCCAGACCTGGTCCGCCGTGTCCGCCGGGGCCCGCCGGTGGCCTGCCGGTCCTCCTGGCCTCCTTTTCCTCTTTCCTCCGTTTCCGCCGGTCCTCCTTGTCCTCCATTGCCTCTCCTTCCCGCCGGGGCCTCCTGGTCCCGTCCTTTGCCTCTTGTTCCTCCTGTCCTCCTTTTTCCTCCTTCTGTCCTCCCGCGGCCTCCCCGGGTCCTCCCTCTTCCGCTCCGTCGCCGCTGCGTGCCGCCTGTCCCGCCGTTCCTCCCTTTGCCGCCGCGGCGCTCCTTTTCCTCCCTGTTCCCTCCGTTTCCGCCGTGCCCGGCCTTGTTTCCTACCTTTTGCCTCCTGCCCGCCTTTCCTCCCGTGCCCGGTCCTCCTGTTCCGCCCTTTCCGCCTTTTGCCTCCTTTCCTGCCTGGTCTGTCCTTCCTCCTGTGGCTTCCGGTGCCTCCTTTTCCTCCTGGCCCCTGTCCTGTTGCCTCCTTTTCCTCCGTTTCCGCCGGTTGCCTCCGTGTCCTCCCTTGGCCGCCCGTGTCCGCCCATTTCCTCCTTGCCCTCCTGGCCTCCTTGCCTCCTTTGCCTCCTTAGCCTCCGCTTCCTCCTTGGTCCTCCTCTTGTCCCTGCCTTGTCCTACTTTCCGCCGTTTGCCCCTTTTCCTCCCGTTCCTCCTTGTCCTCCTGCTCCTCCGCAGTCCCTCCTTGTCCTCCTCGTCCTGCCTTCTGCCTCCGCGTCCCGCCTTGTCCTCCCTTTCCCGCCTCTGCCCCGTGTCCTCCGTGCCTCCGTTCCCGTCCTTTTCCCCTCCTGTTTCCTCCTGTGCCTCCCTGGCCGACCGGTTCCGCAGCTCCTGGTGCTCCTCCCGCGGCCTCCCTTTCCTCCGGTTCCTCCGGTGCCTCCTGTGCCCGCCTTTTCCATCCTGTTCCTCCGGGCCGCCCGGTGCCTCCGAGGTCCTCCTTTCCGCCTGTGCCTCCCCTGGCCGCCTTTGCCCCTCCTGTTTCCTCCTTGTCAGCCTGTTCGCCCTCCTGCTCCGCCCGCTTCCTCCGGTGCGCCGTTCCGCCGTTGCCTCCGGTGTCCTCCCTGTCCTCTCCTGCCCCGTCGCCCTCCACTTTGCCTCCCCTTTGCCTCACCCCGGTGGCCTCCTGTCCCTCCTGTCCCTCCTGGTACACTCCGTTTCCTCCTTTCCTCCTTTCCGCACTTTCCTCCTTTGCCTTCCTTTCCTCCTTGCCCCTGTTGCCGTCCGGTGCCCTCCTGTCCTCCTTGGCCGCCGGTCCCTCCTTTTTCCGCCTGTCCCCTTTGTCCGCCGCTTCTCCTTGTTCCCCTTGTCCTCCTGGCCTCCTTGTTTCCTGTCCTGTCCCTCCGGGCCCTCCTGTTTCCGCCCGGTGTCCGCCGGTTCCTGCCTTGTGTTTACTCCTTGTCCGCCGGTGGCATCCTGTCCCTCCATTTTCCTCCGTTTTCCGCCAGGCCTCCTTGCCTCCGCGCCGCCGCTGCCTCCGTGGTCCTCCTTTTCCGCCGTGTCCCGCCTTTTCCTCCTTTCCTCCTTTGCCGCCTGTGCCTCCTTTCCGCCAGCTTCCCTCCCTTTCCCCTCCCGGTGCGCCCTGTGTTCCGACCTTGTTTCCTCCTGTTCCCCGCTCCGCCTAGTCCTCCCTGCGCCTCCGCGTCCTCCTTCTCCATCCGCGTCCGCCGTTTCCTCCTCGACCGCCGTTCACCGCCTTTTTCCTCCGGTGCCTGCCTTTTCCTCCTCATTGACGCCTTTTTGCCTCAGGGGGGGGGGGGGGGGGGGGGGGGGTGGGGGTGGGACGCCTGTCCCTGCCGGCCCTCCCCCTTTTCCTCCGGTTCCGCCTTTCCTCCGTGGCCAGCCGCTGCCGTCTTTGCCTCCCCGCGGCCGCCTTGGCCTCCTGTTGCCTCCGTGGCCGCCTTTCCTCCTTTGGCCTCCTTTTCCGCCCCTTGCCGCCCGTGTGTCCGCCTGTGGCCGCCGTTCCGCCTTTCCCGCCGTGGTCCTCCTGGGTGCCTACCTTCGCCGCCTGCGTCCCTCCTTCTCCTCCATGCAGCCTTTTCCTCCGTGCCTCCTGTGTTGCCTCCCCGTTGCCCCGGCCTCCGGGTCCCGCCTGTGCCCTCCCTTGTCCTCCTTGCCTCCCCCCCCCGGGGCTGGCCGTGGTCCAGCCCCTTGGTCCGTCCGGGTCGCCTGTGCCCGCCTTGAGCCTCCCTGGTCCTCCTGTGCCGCCCTGGTGTCCGCACGGGGCCTCCGTGCCGCCTGGCCCGCCTGGTGTCCCTCGCCGTATTCCGCCGGGTCCGCCCTGGGCCGCCGGGCCTCACCGGGTGTCACCTGGGCCTCCTTGCCGCACGCCTGGGCCGCTTGGCCCGTGCCCTGGGCCTGCCCTCCTCGCCGGTTCCTCACTTTTCCTCCCGTTGCCTCCGTGTCCTCCGGCCCTCCTCTTGCCTGCCGTTGCCCTCCCCTGTGCGTCCGTTCCCGCCGTGTCCGCCTGGTCCGCACGTTCCGCCGCTCGCGTCCTCCTGGTTCCTCCGTTTCCGCCCGGTTCCTCCGGGGCCCTCCTTGGCCGGCCTTGTACTCCCGTGTGCCGCCTTGCCTTCCGTGTGCCGCCGCTGTCCTCCTCGTCCTGCTTCGCCGCCGCCTGTCCGCCGTCGCCGCAGCGGCCTCCTTTGTCCTCCGCGGCCTCCCGGGCCGCCGTGCCAGCCTGTGTCCGCCCCCCCGTGTCCGCCTTTGCCGCCGGCCGCCGTGGGTCCGCCGGTCCCCTCCTGTTGCCCCGTTGCCTCCGTGCCTCCCATCGTCCGCCGCGCCGCTGGCGCCGCCGTGCTTGCCGCCCGGCGCCCTCCTCTCGCCGCCTGGCCGCCTCGGCCGTCTTGTGGGCCGTGCCCCTTGCCCCTTGCGCCGCCTGCGTCCTCCTTGTCCATCCGCAGTCCGCCCTTTGCCGCCGTTGGGCCTCTCGTCTCCTTCTCTCCGCTTCCCCTGGCTCCGCCTCTTCCTCCGTGGTCCGCCGTCTGTGTGCGCTCCTATCTCCTCCGCGACCTCCGTTTCCTCCGCGGCCTCCGGCAGACCGTTGGCCGCCGGTCCCGCCGTTGCCTCCTTTGCCTCCGTTCCTCCCTTTCCTCCCGGAGTGTCCGCCTGTGCCCGTCCGGTGCCGCCCGGGGCCTGCCTGTGTCATCGCGCCGTCCCCTCTCCGCCTGCTCCTCCTCGGCCTCCGTCTCCTCCTCGCCGCCGGTTCCTCCTCTTGTCCCGCCTTTTCCTCCTAGTTCCCCTTCTCCTCCGCTGCCGCCGTTTTCCGTCCTTTGCCTTGCCTCCCTGTGTTGGCCTCCTTTTCCTCCGCTGCCTCCCGTCGCCTCCCTCTTCCTCCTGCTCCTCTCTTCCCGCAGGTGTGCCGCCTCTTTCCCTCCCTTTGCCGGTCCTTGTGGCCTGCCGTCGCCTCCCTCTTCCGCATGTTGTCCTCCTGCTTCCTCAGGTCTCCTTCCTCTTCCGTCCTTTGCCGCCGTCGCCTCAGCTGCCCGCATGTTTCCGTCCCTCTTTCCTTCCCTGTGCCTTTCCGGCCCCTACCCTGCTTCCTCCGTGCCTCCGCTGCCTCCTGTCTCCTCACTCTTCCTCCCTTTTCCGCCGCGTCCTCCTGTGCGGTTCCTTCCTGCTCTCCCTCCCTCCCGGTCCTCCTTTGCCGCCTCGAGCCGCCCGTGGTCCCCCCGTCCACCTTTCCTCCGCGTGCCGGCCGTTCCTCAGTGTGGCCGCCTCTGCCCGCCCTTGCCTTCCCTTTCCTCCCGTTTCCTCCGCGTCCCTCCCTGTTCCGCCTCTTGCCCCTCGCCTGCTCCGCCTCTTCCCCGTTTCCGTCCTTTCCTCCTCCCGGCCCTTCCCTCCCCGTTGCCGACCTGTCCGCCGGCTCCGCAGCCTGCCTCCCACGCGTTTCCGTCCGTCGGCCGCCCCCGCCCGGGGCAGCCGGCTCCGCCGGGTCCGCCCCGCTGCTCCGGCGTGCTCCGCCGCGGCCTCTCCCAGTTTCCTCCGGGCCCCTCCAACGCCCGCCGAGTCGGCCGCCGGGTCAGCCGCGCAGCAGCCGGGGCCGCCCGGCGCCCCCGGGGCGTCTGCCTCCTTTCCTCCGTGGCTTCCTGCTCTCTGCCCTCTGCTCCTCCCCGGCGCCTCCTGTGCGCTCCCCTGGCCTCCTCGTCCGTCCCCGAGGCCGCCCTGCGACCGCCGCCGGCCTCCGTGTGCCAGCCACGGTCCACCCCCCGGTTCCTGCTCCGTCCGCCGGGTCCTCCTGTCCTCCTCGGCCTCCTCTTCCAGCGTGCCCCGCTTCCGCCGCGGCCGCACGACCTCCTCGGCCTCCGGGGCCTCCGCTTCCTGGCGCGGCCTCCTTGTTCCCGCAGCTGCCACCTTTAGCCTCACCCGAGTGCCCCCTCGGGGTCTCCGTCGCCTCCTCTCCCGCGGCCGCTTTGCCGCCTTGGCCGCCTGCCATTCCGCACGTCGCGCTCCGCGTGCCGCCTGTTTTCCTCCGCTTTCCTCCCTGCCCGCCTGTCCGCCCTGCTCCGCCGCTGGCCCCTCGCCAGCCCTGTCGCCCGTCCCTGCCTCCGTGCCTCGGTCCGCCTGCGCCTCCGCGTCCTCCGGGGCCGCCGGCCGCCGCGGCCGCCCCCGGCGCCGCCGGACGGCCGCCGGGGCCGTCCCGTGCCTCCTCGGCCGCCTTGCGCCGTCCGCGTGCCGACGCTGCCTCCGCTTCCGTTCGCTTCCTCCTTCCGGTCCCCCGCTTCCACCATGTTTCCTTCCCCGCCGCCGCGGTGCCGCCTCGTCCAGCCAACAACCCCCCAGCGAACCAAGCGATTCAGCCACGTACCTCAGCAGCCCCACCCATCCACCAATACCCTCCGGCCCAATACCCCCCTTGTATACCCCGGCCTAAGTAGTCTCTAAGGGTGTTAGCACCCCTGACCACACCTTCACACCCATACAACCCCACTTATAGAATCTACACCCGACTTGTACCCACCGAGCGAATAACTGAACAGTGCATTTAATGATAATAAGGCACCTTTTTTTTTATACTGGGCGACAGTGGCTCAGTTGGTAGAGCATTGGCCTTTGGACCTGAAGGTCGTGGGTTCGAGCTCATCGTAAGACCTACTTCACGACCACCCACTGATGACTGCTGTCGTTGTGTCCTTCGGTTGTTGTGACACTTGACCCCACTTTGCCTGAAGCCCCCGCTGAAAGATCTCAGCTTCTGTGGACTCACCACCTGCAGGAGGATCAGTGAGGGGCTGGAGCTAAGTGTACTGGATGGACGGTTTTATAAAACGCTTTTTTGGACTCTAAAAGACATGTTATTATTCATTCGCTCCAAACACAAAGGGTATAAACTACTACAGTAGCCACAGCTGCCCTGGGGCACACTGACAGAAGCCCCTCCCACCACCACCAACCATTCACACACACACCAGACTTCAGTGTGTTCATTCTGGTTCTCACAAACGACTCGATCGCTTGAGTCGATCCAAGCTTTTTTAACAGCATCCTCGTTGAAAGCTACCTGCAGTTTCTGAAGACTAACTTTTTATAGTTCAGCCATAGATGTGTAGTAGGAAGTAAGTAAGTAAGTTTTTATTTATATACCGCCTTTTCACTGCAGATCTGAGTCTCAAAGCGGTTTACAATTGTTAATTTTGGGCATTTGTCTCTCACTCCACACAGAGATGGGAGCGGGGTCGCCAGTACAGGAGGCACATGCCAGAACTATTGGTAGGGGAAACCGGAGTACCTGGAGGAAACCTACGCAGACACGGGGAGAACATGCAAACTCCACTCAGAAAGGCCCTGGTCCGACCGGGATTCGAACCCAGGACCTTCTTGCTGAGAGGCGAGCTTAACCCTTTAGGCGCCAGAGTTTTTTCAAGAAAATATATAATTTTGATTTCAAGATTTAAAAAGGCTATAACTTTAAAATGGTTTGAGATAAAGGCATACTGTAAATTAGAAATATCTTCAGTTTGAACCAAACTTTGGGATGGAAGTTGATTCGTCATCTAATTTGCATATTGTGACGTCATCAAAGTGGCGGCCATTTTGGAAAATGTTAATTATTGTATAAAGACTTCAAAAAGCTGTAGCTTGGGAGTTATTTGAGATCAGGGAATACTATAAACAGTCAATGTGAAATATCTTTAGTATAAAATGAATTTGAGATAGAAATAAATTCCCTGATCCAGATTATAGATAATGTTTTAGCACTAGTTCGCGGCCATATGGAATTGTATTCAACTCAACTCAACTCAAAAACTTTATTGTCCCCAAGGGGAAAATTGTTTGCATGTGGTGGAGCAATACAAATAGCAATACAATACAATAATACAAAGATCTCAGTGAGTATGGCACATATCAGGGAACATCACAACATAATCAAGAGGAAGCATGTCTAGATCTTTAAAATTGTCTGTTCAACAGATTAACTGCGGAGACCACAAATGAACATTTGAAACGGTTTGTTCTAGCCCTGGGAAGCCGATATCTTCTCCCAGAGGGGAGCAGTTCGAACTCCAACCTCAGGGGGTGGTCACAGATGGACAAAACAGACTGAACTTTGTTCAGGACCTGTCTTTCATATATTTGTGTCAGAGACATTTGTTGTTGGCCAATTATACGATTGGCCTCAGACACAATTTTTCCCATGCGACTTCTGTTTTGGACAGACAGGTTTCCGTAAAAGGAAACTAAACAGAAGGACAGAACAGACTCGATAAAGGACCTGTAAAAAAGCATAATCAGGGACTTGTCAACATCAAAAAACTTTAGTCTGCGTAAAAAGTACATTCGTTGTGCCCCTTTTTTGCAGATCTGGGAAGTGTTCTCATCAAACCTCAGACGGTTGTCTATGATGGTTCCCAGATACTTGTATGACTCCACTGTCTCCACTGCACAGCTGTGGATGACAGTTGGGGGCAGTGAGAGTTGTGGAGCCTTCCCAAAGTTAAGGACCATTTCTTTAGTCTTCTTCACATTCAGAGTGAGGACGTGCCTGTCACACCACTGGACAAAGTCCTCCATGACTGGTCCATGCTCCACTTCTCCATCCTGCAGCAGACTGACCAGGACTGTGTCATCTGCAAACTTCAACAAATGTCTGTTTGGATGCTTGCTCTGACAGTCATTTGTGTAGAGTATGTACAGAAGGGGTGAGAGGACGCACCCTTGTGGAGATCCTATGGATGACTCTTTTTTCTCAGACATTATTCCATTCACTCGAACTCTCTGCGGCCTGCGTGTTAAAAAGTCATCAATCCACTTCACCAAGTTTGGATTCAGATTAAAATCAGCCAATAATTTAGAAAATAAAATATGTGGCTGAATAGTATTAAAAGCAGAAGAGAAATCAGCAAAAAGCAGCCGAGCTTGAGTCCTGCAACCTTCCAGATGCCTGGAGACCAGGTGGAACAAGGTAACGGTTGCGTCCTCCACTCCTCTCCTGTCGCGATATGCAAACTGCATGGGGTCCAGTCTCTCCTGAACTTCTGTTGTTAAAAACTCCTTCACTAGACGTTCAAAGCTCTTCATTACTAGTGAAGTCAGAGCGACTAGCCGAAAGTCGTTAAGCTCTCGTGGAGACTTTGTTTTTGCCACTGGCACGATCACTGACTCTTTCCACAGTGATGGAACTTTGTGCTGTGAGAGAGAGCAGTTAAAAATATCACAAAAAACGTCACAAAGCTGGTCAGCACAGGACTTCAAGAGGTTCCCAGTGATCAGATCAGGACCTGGACTCTTCCTCCAGTTGCATTTTAAAAACATGCCTTTGACATCTGATGCACTAACGTTGAGAGCAGGTGATGCCATGTGATCACTCAGTATCTCCCTAGTGGCATCTATTTGTGCATTTGAGAGAGCAGTGTCAGTATTAAACCTTAAATAAAAGTCATTCAAAGCATTTGCACTCTCTGCACTGTCTTTTAGACCCTCAATGTTCTCAGTTTTTCTTTTTGACTGACCCGTCATAGCTTTCATGCCCATCCCACACCGCTTTCAGGTCATTGCTGTGGAATTTGGCCTCAATCCTATTTTTATATTGAAGTTGGGCTTTTCGCATTGCCACTTTGGCTTCTTTCTTGGCCTCCCTATATTCATTTGTATCCCCATGGAGGAAAGCAATATGTTTCCTATGTAGGGCCTCTCGAGCATCTCTGTTAAACCAGGGTTTGTTATTAGGAAAGACCTTGACTTCCCTAACTGGTATGATGCAGTCTTTTAAATAGTTCACATAGGAAGAGACAGCAACTGTCCACTCATCAAGATCGGAGGAGACAAAGACACTCCAGTCTGTTGTCTCCAGTGCTCCCTTCAGTTCATCAATAGCACTGGTGCTCCACGTCTCTACTTTTTTGACCACTTTCTTTCCTCTTTTCAAGAGTGATCTGTAGATGGGGCTCAGAAACACAGAATTGTGGTCTGAAGACCCAAGAGGAGACAAGGCAGTAGACTTGTAGGCTCCCTTTATGTTGCCATAGCATAAATTGATGGTTTTGTTGTGTCTGGTTGGACAAGAAATGTACTGATAAAAACTATTCATACACTTTAGGTTACAATGATTAAAATCTCCTAACACCAGGCATGGGGCATCGGGACAGTGGGACAAGAGTTTATCTGTGACCTTATGAATTGTTGACGCTGCATTTTTAGCATTGGCCTTTGGGTGTATATAGACCAGTGTCAAGAATATTTGTGGAAATTCTCGTGGGAGGAAGAAGGGGCGCACAGAAATGGATAGAAGTTCTATGTCTTCAGTGCACAGTGATTCTTTCACTGTAAAGTTGTTACACCACTGCTGGTTGATAAAGAAGCATAACCCGCCTCCTTGGGATTTCCCCGTGACGTCAGGATCTCTGTCTAAGCGAATTGGCGCACCAAAACCAGGCAGCGATAAATCCATCTCTGAATCTGCAGACGTGATCCAAGTCTCACTGAAGGCCAGAATGCACGCATTTTTGAACTTCTCCTGGTGGACAACGTTGCCGTGCAGTTCATCCATCTTATTTCTGATGGACTGAGCGTTGCATAGAATGATAGATGGGAGTGGTGTACGGCGGAATCCCAGCCGCTTGAGTCTGCGTCTGACTCCTCCCCGGCTTCCGCGTTTCCGTGGTTTATAATTCTTTATTTCACAATAATCCTTTGGATCACTGTAGATGCCCACTGAAGACAGAGTATCTGTTAATATGTCCGACAGCGGCACATTGGAACCTCTCCGGTTGAGTAAAAAGTCTCGGGAGTACAGAACCATGACACTTGTTTAAGAGCCAGGTCGTAAGTGCTCCACAGCGTAATGTCACAAACTCCACGTAATCCAGAGGAAAGTAATACTCTCCAACGTTTGCAAGATGCACAAGCATCACTTGACAGGCTGTATGTTGCCCCGATTGTCCATACATGTACGTTAAAAGCAGTAAGAAACCAAGTTAAAAGAGCGCACCACCACTGCTTGTCGCCACTTGCGCAGCGCCACTCATTATTTTCAAAGACCTTCAGTGATCAAGACAGCACTCTTTATAGTTTACAGTCATGAAATCCGGAGATTGGTTTCAATATTTCCCTTTCAAAGAAGTGGTGGGCATACTATTTTTCTCAGTTGAAATGAGGCTCCAGGATTTATCGTTTAGAAACAGAGAGATGAAATGAATGGGCTCAGAATGTCACGTGGGTGAAAAACAAATGAGGCCCAAAATGCAAAACTGCAAAAAAATTATGGTTTAATAAAAAGATAAAACAAATCCAAAACCACAGAACGAGGACATAACTAAAACAGACTAGGAAAGACAATGATGGAACAGGGAGTGAAGGAACACACAGGGCTAAATACAAGACTAACGAGACACAGGTGATACACATGAGGGCAGGGCTGGTAAGACAGGAAGAGCAACCAAAGCAGACACAGGGATATAACTACAAAATAAAACAGGAAATAAATCTAAACCATGACACAGAACTTGTCAGATCGTCTCAACAATAAACAACAGGCTCTTCAACACTTCTGATCCACTTTTGTGGATTATTTTCTCTCAAGAACTGCCTTCATCCTCATCATCGCTGTTGGTAAAGGCAGTGAACGCGATTAGCGATGTGTTTTTTTCCCGCCACTTCTCCCGCGTCTCCCGTGTTCCCCGTGGATGTCTACCCCCGCTACTTTCTCCCACATGCCCGGTGTTATGATCCCCCTGTCCCCTCGACCCCAGCCCCTGCTTGGCGTTCACAGAATGCTTCTACCGCGGCCACACGGAGGACAAGCAGCCGCTGTACTGGGGCTGATTGTGGACTATGGAGCGCGGTCTCCCCGTCACCAATAATGTCCGTGTCTGCTTCACTGGACACCTGTGTGTCTTCCTCCTCTGAATCTGAGTGAGTCAGTACCAGACCAAGTACTTCTCTGGTACTGAAGACCTCGTGAGTAAAATAAAAAAACACTCTCTCCCTCTGCTCTGCTCTCGCTTCTCTCAGCTCTACCGCTGCTGCTTCGCCTCCGCGCCGCTGCGCCGCAGGTGTTTTACAAACTCAATTTACTCAAAAACTTTCAATGTAACCACACCCACAAATGCTGCTCATATTACAGGCACACATGTCCACTAACCCCTGGTAAAAAAGTATTAACAAGCTTTTTGCACCACATTTTTAGACACAGCCTGTTTAAGTGAGCAATGTTGCTTGTCGCAATATTGCGACTTTGGCGCTTAAAGGGTTGATATGGCATCTTGTTCTTTCCGGGAAAAATGTAAGAAAATATAAAGGCATTTTCAAACAACAAACCCGGGACAACAGAGGAAAAGGTTGGTGTTTTTCCCACTTCCTTCGTTCCTTGCCAATGCAGATGATCCGGAACATTTGCAGACATTTATTAACATTTCTGGACAGGGGTTATCCAGGTCTCTATGGACAAATGTGTTTGTTATCATGACATTTCCTCTGATTCTCAGTTCTATTGTTGAGGAATCGGCAACATTGTAAAGGCCTCCGACATGACTTCTGTTGTGATTTAGGGGCAAAAACGGAACTTTTACGAACATTGGTGAAAAACCTTTGATGTAATAGCTTCACTCTTGTTACTCTGCTTGTTAGACCAGAGAGAGAAAGACCAGAGAGAGAGAGACCAGAGAGAGAGACCAGAGAGAGAGAGACCAGAGAGATAGAGACAAAATGAGAGCACAGAGAGGCCAGAGAGAGACCAAGGTTGCATGGCGGGTAAAATGGCGAGTTTTTTCGACCAGAAAGAGAGAGAGACCACAGCACACAATTCAATTCAATGTATCTGTTGTCGATTCACAAACAACAGAGAATCAAACAGGAAATGCAACTAGAAACTTGCAATGGCTGAAGCCATTGCGATTGACTGCGGAACAGATCTAATGTGGAAATCTGCTAAAAAAAATCCTTGAAATCCTTTAAAAGGCCTTGAAACTGTTAAAATACTTGATAGATATTTGAAACTCCTGAAGTCCTTGAAATTGTTGAAACCTTTAAACTCCTGAAATCCTTGAAACTGTTGAAACATTGAAACTCCTGAAATCCTTGAAACTTTTTTAAACCTGGAAACTGTTGAAAGTGTGGAAACTCCTGAAATCCTTGAACCTCCTGATATCCTTGAAACTGGTTAAATTCTTAAACAGTTGAAATCCTTGAAACTACTGAATGTATTGAAAGTGTCCTTGAAACTGAAAAATCCCCTCACCGCTGAAACAATTTGGTTCCTGTAACTAAGGAAACCTGGTCTGTGGTCATTATCTGGTGGTGGTCTGAGTCTTCGTTTGGGTCTTGGTCTGGTGGTATAATGCAACCTATTAGGTTGCATTATACTGGTTTACATGGAAAAATCCCTATTAGGTTGCATTATACTGGTTTACATGGAAAAATCCCTATTAGGTTGCATTATACTGGTTTACATGGAAAAATCCCTATTAAGTTGCATTATACTGGTTTACATGGAAAAATCTCTATTAAGTTGCATTATACTGGTTTACATGGAAAAATCCCTATTAGGTTGCATTATACTGGTTTACATGTACAAATCCCTATTAAGTTGCTTTATACTGGTTTACATGTAAAAACCCCTATTAGGTTACATTATAGTGGTTTACATGTAAAAATCCTTATTAAGTTGCATTATACTGGTTTACATGTAAAAACCCCTATTAAGTTCCATTATACTGGTTTACATGTAAAAACCCTATTAAGTTGCATTATACTGGTTTACATGAAAAAAACCCTATTAAGTTGCATTATACTGGTTTACATGGAAAAATCCCTATTAAGTTGCATAATACTGGTTTACATGGAAAAATCCCCATTAAGTTGCATTATACTGGTTTACATGACAAAAACCCCATTAAGTTGCATTATACTGGTTTACATGGAAAAATCCCTATTAAGTTGCATTATACTGGTTTACATGGAAAAATCCCTATTAAGTTGCATAATACTGGTTTACATGGAAAAATCCCCATTAAGTTGCATTATACTGGTTTACATGTAAAAAACCCTATTAAGTTGCATTATACTGGTTTACATGGAAAAATCCCTATTAAGTTGCATTATACTGGTTTACATGAAAAAAACCCTATTAAGTTGCATTATACTGGTTTACATGGAAAAATCCCTATTAAGTTGCATTGTACTGGTTTACATGGAAAAATCCCTATTAAGTTGCATTATACTGGTTTACATGAAAAAAACCCTATTAAGTTGCATTATACTGGTTTACATGTAAAAACCCCTATTAAGTTGCATTATACTGGTTTACATGGAAAAATCCCTATTAAGTTGCATTATACTGGTTTACATGGAAAAATCCCTATTAAGTTGCATTATACTGGTTTACATGGAAAAATCCCTATTAAGTTGCATTATACTGGTTTACATGGAAAAATCCCTATTAAGTTGCATTATACTGGTTTACATGGAAAAATCCCTATTAAGTTGCATTATACTGGTTTACATGGAAAAATCCCTATTAGGTTGCATTATACTGGTTTACATGTACAAATCCCTATTAAGTTGCTTTATACTGGTTTACATGTAAAAATCCCCTATTAGGTTGCATTATACTGGTTTACATGTAAAAATCCTTATTAAGTTGCATTATACTGGTTTACATGTAAAAACCCCTATTAAGTTCCATTATACTGGTTTACATGTAAAAACCCCTATTAAGTTCCATTATACTGGTTTACATGTAAAAACCCTATTAAGTTGCATTATACTGGTTTACATGAAAAAAACCCTATTAAGTTGCATTATACTGGTTTACATGGAAAAATCCCTATTAAGTTGCATAATACTGGTTTACATGGAAAAATCCCCATTAAGTTGCATTATACTGGTTTACATGGAAAAATCCCTATTAAGTTGCATTATACTGGTTTACATGGAAAAATCCCTATTAAGTTGCATAATACTGGTTTACATGGAAAAATCCCCATTAAGTTGCATTTTACTGGTTTACATGGAAAAATCCCCATTAAGTTGCATTATACTGGTTTACATGGAAAAATCCCTATTAAGTTGCATTGTACTGGTTTACATGGAAAAAACCCTATTAAGTTGCATTATACTGGTTTACATGGAAAAAACCCTATTAAGTTGCATTATACTGGTTTACATGTAAAAACCCCTATTAAGTTGCATTATACTGGTTTACATGGAAAAATCCCCATTAAGTTGCATTATACTGGTTTACATGAAAAAAAACCCTATTAAGTTGCATTATACTGGTTTACATGAAAAAACCCTATTAAGTTGCATTATACTGGTTTACATGGAAAAATCCCTATTAAGTTGCATTATACTGGTTTACATGGAAAAATCCCTATTAGGTTGCATGATTACACTGAAGTCCTTGAAACTGCTGAAGTCCTTGAAACTGCTGAAGTCCTTGAAACTGCTGAAGTCCTTGAAACTGTTGAAGTCCTTGAAACTCTTGAAATCTTGAAACTGCTGAAATCCTTGAAACTGTTGAATCCTTGAAACTGTTGAATCATTGAAACTGTAGAAATGTCTGAAAGAGCTGAAGTCCTATTAAAATGCATGGGCCTATTAAAATGCATTGCAGAATTCTCAATGCAGATTTTTGTCCGATTGCGGAAAAACCGGAAATCGCTGAAGTCCCAAAAGTAATAGCAATAATCTCCCAAACATGTGGAACGTTTTGATGTATAACTTGTGGAAATTGTTGAAAATGTGAAAGCTGTGAAACGTGTCAAAAAAAATGACGGAATAAAGAAATACAAAACCAATGGTTGACTGCGGAAAGTTCCGCAGTCAATCAATAATAACACACACCTAGGAGCCATCGGTCCAGAGGGAGCGGGACGACCACTGTCCAGGAATGATATTCAATTAGAGCAACCCACTGTCCTTAGACCCTCCTGAATCTGCAAGGAAGGACAACAACAAAAAAACCTAGAGGTGCAGCTCACGAGCCCGGGGAAGACCAGTTCACGGATGCAAAACCAGAGAAGATTAGATTTTTTTTTTGAATCTGACAAAGGGGAAGCAAGTACAACATTGACTTTGCATGTTGCATTCTCTCTAATCTCTTTTATCTTCGCTCTTGTCTTTTATCGATTGCTGCTCTGCTCCTATCTGACTCTGTATCTAAATCCTGCCTCACTGCACCTATGGCTTATCAAGTCCTACTTCTACGTCGCCTGTCTCTGTTCGTCTGCGTGTCCCCGAGAGACTCCACACAAAGTATCGTTATCGTAGACCCGCGCTGAAATGGCCTGTCCACCCAGGACAACAGGGGGAAAGGTTGGCGTGTTGTTTGGACTCAGCTTTACACCACGGGGAAGACTTGAAGGTGTCAAAAAAACAGGTTCAAAACACTCTTCTGACTTTAGAAAATAGGTCATCAATGCACCCAGGACCAGAGGGAGTTTGAGGGAGAGACCAGAGAGCGAGAGACCCAGAGAGAGACCAGAGAGAGAAAGAGCACAGAAAGACCAGAGAAGGACTTGAGAGAGACAGATGAAAAAGCAGAGAGAAACCAGAGAAAGACCAGAGAGAGAGACACACAAGAGAGATCAGAGAGAAAGAGAGAGCAAATAGAGAGACAAGACACAGACCAGAGAGACCAGGGACAGACCAGCGAAAGACTAGAGAAAGACCAGTGAGAGACTAAGGAGAGAAAGACGAGAGAAACCAAAGAGAGAGGAGCACAGAGAAACCAGAGAGAGAGAGCA
Source organism: Knipowitschia caucasica (assembly GCA_964034765.1). Taxonomy (NCBI): domain Eukaryota; kingdom Metazoa; phylum Chordata; class Actinopteri; order Gobiiformes; family Gobiidae; genus Knipowitschia; species Knipowitschia caucasica. The sequence goes on from OZ035825.1 coordinate 47,461,249, forward strand.
GATAGGGAGACAAGACCAAGACCAGAGACAGACCAGCGAAAGACTAGAGAAAGACCAGAGAGAGACCAGAGAGAAAGACTGGAGAAACCAGAGAGAGAGAGACCAGAGAAAGATCATGGAGAGACAAAGCAGAAAACCAGAGAAACCAGAGAGAGATCAGACAGCAACCACTTCTCAAGTCCTACTTCCACAGCGTCCGTCTCTACCCCTCGGTGTCCTCGAGAGACCGCAGAACTCCACACATCGCATCATTATTTGCGCTGCCTCAGTCTCTTTGTCTAAACCCCCAGAGCGGGCAGAGTTCGACATGTCCACTACAGGAGCTGTCCCTTGTTAGGTTCATATCCAATCTGCCCTCCAGCTCCGAGCCACTGGTGTGACTTTATCGACTGGCCAGACTCTCACGGGTCAATAAACACACAATCTGAGCCCTGTGCGCCACCAACAAGTGTCAACAGGAATAAGGCCAATTGCAATGTCACAGAGAGAAAGTTTTTCTGCGTGTGTTTTTGTGTGAAAAATCCGTAGGTGGATCTAGATTGATTTGTCTGCATACTGCAAAAAAGTGAGGATAAATAAGTGAAAGGGACAAGAGAGCAGAGAGAGTCAAGAGAGAGAGACCAGAGAGATATGCCAGAGAAAGACAAGGGAGAGAGAGATAAGAGAGATACCAGAGGGAGAGACTAGAGAGATATACAGTACCAGAGAGAGACAAGAGAGAGAGCCAAGAGTGAGATACCAGAGAGAGACAAGAGAGAGAGAAGGGAGAGATACCAGAGAGAGAGACTAGAGAGATATACAGTACCAGAGAGAGACAAGAGAGAGAGCCAAGAGTGAGATACCAGAGAGAGACAAGAGAGAGAGAAGGGAGAGATACCAGAGAGAGAGACAAGAGAAAGAGACCAGAGAGGGATACCAGAGAAAGACAAGGGAGAGAGAGACAAGAAAGAGGTACCAGAGGGAGAAACTTGAGGGACATACAGTACCAGAGAGAGACCAGAGAGAGATAACAGAGATAGACAAGAGAGAGAGACCAGAGAGATAACAGAGAGAGAGAATAGAGAGGGACAAGAGAGATACCAGAGAGAGAAACTCTAGAGAAAAGAGTGAAACCAGAAAGAGAGGAGAGACAAGAGAGATTTCAGAGAGAGACAAAGAGGGAAAAAACAGAGAGACATGATAGAGAAACAAAAGCGACACCAGAGGTAGAGAGAATAGAGAAAGACCATACAGATTCTAGTAAGAGAGAGAGCCACAGCTGCTCCAGGGTTTCTCACCACCGTGTATGAAGTGAATGAACAATGACAGCGTCTTTGAGAGTCCTGAAAAGGTCTGTATAAAACCAATGCATTATTAATATTACTGCAAAAATCCAAAAACATATGAGTTTAAAAAAAATTCACTTCTACAAAGATTTCAAAGTATATTTTTTCAGCATAGAGGATTCTACTCATCTCTCTTATTTAACTTTTACCTGTGTGCATAATCTAAACTTATAATCAGATCATATAACTGCATCAAATACGATTAAAGAGTACATTAAAACCCGTGTGAAAAAGTCTAAAGGCACCATTACAGCTGCATAAGGATCATCAAAGCAGCACATTTAAGCATAATTACATTTTCCACAAATCTTTTATTAGCCCGTGCCATTTCATTGCTTTAATTACAGAAGAATTAAGGCATTTCTGAGACAAGTACAATATTATGGCGTAAAAGTGATTATAGGTTGCGAATAATCTTTTCAACCCAATACACGACTGAGAATTATGTTATTATATCAAATGCTAAGTGCAGGCTTTCATAGCGGCTTTGTTCCATCACGGTTCTGGTTCAAAAACATGTTAAAATATGTTCTATAAAGCTATCTGTGCCGACATCCACGCTGAGACCAGAGAGAGAGAGAGAAACCAGAGAGAGAGAGAGAGAGACCAGAGAGAGAAACCAGAGGGAGGGACCAGAGAGAGAAACTAGAGGGAGGAACCAGAGAGGGACCAGAGAGAGAAACTAGAGGGAGGAACCAGAGAGGGACCAGAGAGAGAAACTAGAGGGAGGAACCAGAGAGGGACCAGAGAGAGAAACTAGAGGGAGGAACGAGAGAGAGAGACCGGAGAGAGAAACTAGAGGGAGGAACCAGAGAGAGACCAGAGGGAGGAACCAGAAGGAGGGACCAGAGAGAGAAACTAGAGGGAGGAACCAGAGAGAGAGACCAGAGAGAGAAACCAGAGGGAGGGACCAGAGAAAGAGACCAGAGAGAAACTAGAGGGAGGAACCAGAGAAAGAGACCAGAGAGAAACTAGAGGGAGGAACCAGAGAAAGAGAGACCAGAGAGAGAAACTAGAAGGAGGGACCAGAGAAAGAGACCAGAGAGAAACTAGAGAGAGGGACCAGAGAGAGAAACCAGAGGGAGGAACCAGAGAAAGAGAGACCAGAGAGAAAAACTAGAGGGAGCGACCAGAGAGAGAGACCAGAGAGAGATAGAGGGAGGGACCAGAGAGAGAAATTAGAGGGAGGGACCAGAAACAGAGAGACCAGAGAAAGAAACTAGAGGGAGGGACCAGAGAGAGACCAGAGAGAGAAAGTAGAGCGAGGGATCAAGAGAGACCAGAGAGAAACTAGAGGGAGGAACCAGAGAGAGACCAGAGAGAGAAACTAGAGGGAACGACCAGAGAGAGAGACCAGAGAGAAAAACTAGAGGGAGCGACCAGAGAGAGATAGAGGGAGGGACCAGAGAGAGAAATTAGAGGGAGGGACCAGAGAGAGAAACTAGAGGGAGGGACCAGAAAGAGAGACCAGAGAGAAACTAGAGGGAGGAACCAGAGAGAGAGAGACCAGAGAGAAAAACTAGAGGGAGGAACCAGAGAGAGACCAGTAGGGAAAAAACTAGAGGGAGGAACCAGAGAGAGAGAGAGAGACCAGAGAGAGAAACTAGAGGGAGGGACCAGAGAGAAACTAGAGGGAGGGACCAGAGAGAGAGACCAGAGAGAGATAGAGGGAGGGAGCAGAGAGAGAAATTAGAGGGAGGGACCAGAGACAGAGAGACCAGAGAGAGAAACTAGAGGGAGGGACCAGAGAGAGACCAGAGCGAGAAAGTAGAGGGAGGGACCAGAAAGAGAGACCAGAGAGAAACTAGAGGGAGCGACCAGAGAGAGAGACCAGAGAGAAAAACTAGAGGGAGGGACCAGAGAGAGAGAGACCAGAGAGAGAAACTAGAGGGAGGGACCAGAGAGAGAGAGACCAGAGAGAGAAACTAGAGGGAGGGACCAGAGAGAGAGACCAGAGAGAGAAACTAGAGGGAGGAACCAGAGAAAGAGAGACCAGAGAGAAAAACTAGAGGGAGCGACCAGAGAGAGAAACCAGAGAGAGATAGAGGGAGGGACCAGAGAGATAAATGAGAGGGAGGGACCAGAGAGAGAAACTAGAGGGAGGAACCAGAGAGAGAGAGACCAGAGAGAGAAACTAGAGGGAGGGACTAGAGAGAGAGACCAGAGGGAGGGACTAGAGAGAGAGAGACCAGAGAGAGAAACTAGAGGGAGGAACCAGAGAGAGAGAGAGACCAGAGAGAGACTATAGTGGGAGGGACCAGAGATAGAGACCAGACAGAAACTAGAGGGAGACAAAACAGACCAGAAAGAGAGACAAGAAAGAGAAACCAGAGGGAGAGGCCTGAAAGCAAAACCAAAAAAAGAAACCAGAGAGAGAGGCTAGAAAGAGTTTCCAGGGAGAGAGAGACCAGAGAGAAAGACCAGAGAGAGAAACCTGAGGGGGACAAGTCATAAAGCCCAGAGAGAGAGAGAACAACAAGAGACCAGAGGGAGAGGCCAGAAAGCAAGACCAGAGGGAGACAAAAAAAGAGAGACCAGAGAGACAAAAAAAGAGAGACCAGAGAGACAGAAACCAGAGAGAGCTGACGGCTTGTACCACATAGTTCCATTGCTTTTAGTTCAGAGTTAGGTACCCCAGCTTTCAAGTGTCCAAACAAGTGAAACAGAAAACCTTTCCATTGTTATCGTAATTATTATTAGCATTAGCACTTTTCCTCAGCACAGAACGCTAGCGGCAACAGAGGTAATTGTCCATCCAACTTTGAGTGATCTTATTCTCCCCAAAAGCTGTGAAAAGTGGATGTTGTATGTTATTTCTCTCAATAATAATTTCAGACGATAACAAAAATCATCAATGCATAGAAATGAAGAGAAATTGTGTTCTCAAAGTAAGTTGGGAAGAAACCAAAGCGACGTCTGCAAAGAAGTGAAGTACAGTAGTTTGGACTTGGTATTTTCGGACTTGTTTATGGTCTTAAACAAAACAAAAAAAAGCCTAAGACCTGAAGTTGACATTTACGAACGATTCTATAGCGTGAGGCCCTGTGGAGAATCATTGAACAGGGCTTTTAGTGCAGCCACATAAAGTGCAGCGGAAAGGTTTGAGAAGCAGGACATTTCAAAGACTTCAATAGGAGACTGTGCCAAGGCTCCGGAAATAGTTTGGAGAAAGTCTTGTGGTTAAAACAACTCTGTCTGATTATGTTTCTCTGCATTCAACATTGAAGACACAGCCGCATCTGTAGACTGCGTATTTTTCTGTTATTATTCTTTAAAGTCCTGGATCTACAGCTGATCCCTCTCGATATGGGCCTTTCCGAGGTTTCTCACTTTTTTCAATATTTTTGTTGTTCCTCGTCAAACTCCCCTTCAAACTAATGGGAGCAGTCAAGTATTTTTCCCCTGTCACTACGAAACATGCAAAAAAGTCCGGCCTGTACCTCCTGTATGGGGATCCCACTTCCATCACTGTGAGAAGAGAGAGGAAATGTCCAGAATAATTGTAAAAGTGCGCTATATGCATAAAGAGGACTTACTTACCATCTGGATACAACAACGAGAAGAAGAGCACTGGGCAATAACACTAATATTACAAATGCATATTATTATATTATAATACATAATATTACAAATTATTACTGTTATGCACTGCAAAAAGTAATGAAAAATATTTTAAGAATTTGCTCAAATTTGGCAAAATGTATACTCATTTGAGCACATTCGAACTGCCTTAAAACAAGATTAAAAGCAAAATTATATTGTTTTAAAACGATACAAGAAATGTCTCCCTTAGAATAAAACAACAATTCTTGAAATAAAACTAAGTGGCTTTGTCCCTTTGGAGAATCTTGTTCACAGTCAGAATGTGCTCAGATGAATGAATTAAGATTAATTTGGTTACAAACAACTCAAAATCTACAGTATACAGGTCTATTTTGTTGCAACTAAGGAAGGTAACCAAAAAAGGTGTCGGTTGAAGCCGTAGCTAATGCCAACCCTAAGATGAAAAAACACTTGCATTTACACAAGCATTTATTACGCAGCAGGAAGACGGGAACTTGTCAAAATAAACTTCTTTTGAAATCAGTCTTCTAACTTCCCAGCCTTGTAAACCCTCGACCAGAGAGAACCACATTGTTATGAATTAGAGCAGATTTATCATGAACATGGAGCAATACCAACGTTTTCAAATATATTTTTCACGTTAACAACTTTATAAAGGAAAGCAGTGTTTCCGCCAGGAATTTGTTTGAGGGGGGGACCGCAAAGGGGGGGGTCGAGGTACCCCAGAAAAAAAATTCACACGTTTATTGCAATAATTTTTGTTAATATTTTTCACGAGGAGTTAGTGGACATGTGTGCTTTAATATGAGCGGCCTTTTTGGGAATGGTTATATTCAAAGTATTAGAGTAAAATGAGTTTGTAAAACACCTGCAGTGCAGCGACGCGAAGCAGGAGCCGTAGTTCTGAGCGGAGCCAGAGCAGAGCCAGAGGTCTCCAGAGATCAGAGAAGTATTTGGTACTGGCTCACTCAGATTCAGAGGAGGAAGACACGCAGGTCTCCAGTGAAGCAGACACAGACATTATTAGTGACAGGAGTCTGCGCCATAACAGTCCACAGTCAGCCACAGTTTACGTCCTCCGTGTGGCCACCGCGGTAAAGAGGCCCGGCTTTTCGGAGTCAGCGGTAAAGAGGTCCGCACATTGTAAGCGGATAGCCGCTTTATGCTGTTAATTACAGTAACATTGGAAAGAGAAGACGCGGGGGCCGCCACAATGCACTTTTTAACATAAAGCGGCCACCCGGACCTCTTTACCGCGGTGTGTGACCGCAGTGGAAACATTCTGCGAACGCCAGGCAGGGGACGTGGTGAAGGGGACAGGGGGGTCATAACACCGGGCATGTGGGTGAATGCAGCGGGGAATAAAAAACCGCGGGGAACGCGGGAGACGTGGCAGAAGCCACGGAAGAAAACACACCGCTAATCTGCCTTTACGGAGATGATGATGATGAAGGCAGAGAGGAAGAAAATCCATAAAAGTGGATCAGAAGTGAAGAGCCTGTTGTTTATTGTTGAGACAATCTGACAAGTTCTGAGCCCATTCATTAAATCGCTCTGTTTCTAAACGATGAATTCTGGAGCCTCATTTCCACTGAGATAAACTGTATGCCACCAGGTCTTTTGAAAGGGTAATATTGAAACCAAACTGCAGATTTCATGACTTGTAAACTATAAGCAGTGCCATCTTGATCATTGAAGGTCTAATACAGAATAAAGTTCCATATGGCCGCTGACCAGTGCTAAAATATTCTATATAAATTGGATCAGTGAATTTATTTCTATCCCACATTGTGTTTTCATACTAAAGATATTTCACATTGACTGTTGACAGTATTCCCACATTTCCCAGATCTCAAAATACACTCTCAAACTACAGCTTTTTGAAATCTTTATACAATAAACATTTTCCGAAATGGCAGCCACCTTCATCTCAAACTACTTTAAAGTTATAGCCTTTTGAAATCTTGAAATCAAAATTGTAATTTTTTTTTAAATAAATGGGCTTAGTGCTGTATGGAAGTCCCTCGCCAATGGCCTGGGCTCCGCACCGTGCTCCTCTTTGCTGTCGTCGTTGCAACATGTCCAGAAGTTCAACTTTTTAGCACTAACCATCTTGTGGGTTTAGTCCATGGTTTTGTCAAGGAGAAAATTAGCATACAGCACTTACAGTCACACTGCTAGCAATCAGACATGGATTCACATTTGTCAGTCTGAATGCTGTGATACAGGAAACACGGCACAGAGATTACCCCTTAGCCAATCAGGACGCAGAACACAGTACGCTGGTTATTCCTTAGCCAATCAGGATGAACATTGCAAGTTCATATACAGTGAAAATCATGCTACAAATAAATCTGCAAGACCGCAAAAAAAGAAACCTCTATTCATCTGAGGAGACTCCGATTCAGAATAAAGAATAACACATTTTTCCTGTACGGAAGTGTCTGTTTCGGTGTTTGTAAGTAATATTTTACTATCATCATGTTTTAGATTATAGATTAGACAGTGCGCCGGATCAGATATATCCCAATGAAAATAATGTTTTTGCACTTAATGATGTGAGAATTGTATACATGCATGTGTTAGAAAATTGAGGGGGGGATATCCCCCCCATGGGCCATGGCTAGGGGGGGACTGATCCCCCCATCCCCCCCTCTGGAGGAAACCCTAGAAAGAGCAGCACGTGCAAAAGCCCAGACTTTGACGATTTGAGCTTAATTCACCCAAATTCCACGGCTCGTTACGCCGCCATCTCGCAAAGTGTTTTTCCTGATGTGACTTATTTGTAGTTTTATTCTTGACCTGACTCACTTGTAAGCAGCACGATAGAAAAGTTTGGTTGAATTATGTCTAAATTACCGCTATTTTTTGTCGTAGTTTTATTGGTTGTTTGGTCAAAATTCCCATGTTTCTTTGGAATATGAGGTTATTTAACTTAAACCGTCAAATCTGTCCCATCCATCCAATGCTTTTCACCCATTATCAAGAGAATGGCTAACTTTGCTAACTTTCCAGAAAGATACGCAAAGCACAAACTTCTTTCAAAGCACTTTACACTATTCTTTACCTGCTTTGCTATGTATATATATAATTATATTAATACACATACATTTAACCACCACACAGTATATGCATCATTAGGCCTGTATCGAGTAGTTTTCTGTTGATCTTTAATCAAAAGGATCCATATGTGATGAGACCGAGCTGTTTTAGAACTTCAAATGGCGCTTATGCTTCTCTTTTATCAGACCGGGGCATATGGTCTGAATGTGACCAGATCTGAGAAGCAGCTTTCGTAATTGGTGCGTTTCAAAAGGACCGGTTATAAAACGACACTAAACTCTTTAAATTAACATGGTTTTAATGGAGTTTGAATAGCTCTCAGAAACCCTTTGGTATGCTAACATGACAGTTACAGTTTAGAGAAGGCATGTTTTGTTTGAATTAAAGTTGTTTGGATGTCCCACCTGGAGAGCAGTGGAAGAAGGGGAAACATAAAAAGACATGGGGAGAACATGCAAACTCCAAACATTAATTTTCATCCCCTTTATTAATCCATTTCTGTGGCATTGAGTGGCAATCAGAGCTGCCACCCAATGCTTATAGCAAACAGTCACTTGCTGATCATCCGGGCTGATCAAGTGGTAGGTCGGTCCAGCGTGGGGTTCAGGCAAAGTGGGGTTAAGTGTCTTGCCCAGGGCCACAACGACAGTAGACTTCAGAGGGAGCAGATGGAGTAGCATCGTCCCTCTCCGAGATCGACAAGGATCATTATCGGTTCATATCTCAATCCATCCATTTTGTTCCCCTTTGTCCATTTCAGCAACAGCAGCAATATAATAAGATAAGATAAGATAAACCTTTATTAGTCTCAAAGTGGAGAAATTTCAGTGTCATTGTTGCGCACATTACAGCAGAGAAAGGAAATAAGAGCACTCAGATGCACACATCAAAGTCTATTATTTAAGATAATAGACAATAAATGTAAGATAAAATAAAATAAAATAAGATAAACTCTGGGCTATAATTGCACTTGGTTCGGAGTATTTACAGATGTCTATATTATACATTAGCAGCGGAGAAAATGAGAATATGAGCAGAATAAATATCAGAAATAATATCAACAGGTAAAGTGACTTGAATGGGAGAATTATCAGATGGATATGAATAATACAGTAAGATATCAACAGGTAAAGTGACGGTGAAAGGCAGAAATATCAGATATGTAATACTGTAGTAGTACTGATAACAGGTAAAGTGACTAGTGACAAAGTTACTAGTGAATTATCAGTGACACTTGTGCAGACTCAGCAGATCCTGTTACAAGTTCTCGTTGTACAGTCTGACAGCAGCAGGAAGGAAAGACTTGCGAAACCTCTCCTTCACACATCGAGGGTGAATTAGTCTGTCACTGAAGCTGCTCTCCAGCATCATTTAATGGAGCAGTATGTACAAATCTGGCCAAAAGTGGTACTGCAGCCTCTCCCACTCTCCCTGACTCAGGTTGCCAGATATGCAGACGAATCCAGCTGGGACCATAACAGCTGAATAGACAAGAGTTTTGTCAAAAACAAATCTATAACCAACACCTTTTTCACAAAGACAGAAATCCTGGTTTTATTCCTTGTTTTGTCGTTAATGATTTGAGAACCATAACGAGACCTTTTTTTAGTTCTGCGCCACATGGTACTTTATCAGTAAGATTAGCTTGACGCGGTGAGTTCTGGCGCCCGGATCACAGACTTTCTGATTGGTGAAACGGTGGAGGGCGGGACATCGAAATGAAAACAAGATTTAGGATCTGGAAAAGTAATTTAGAAACTCAAATATCTCTGAACTTCTGTTATCAATTAAAAAAGTATTGGAAAAGACCATGTTTTATTAAAAGCCTGTTGACAGATTAGGGCCCTTTAATGATGTCTTGACACACAAATCTTACATATTGCTACTTAAAACTTATAACTAGACCAAATTATACGACAATAGACAAAACATAGAACCTTGGAATCCTCTTTGGAGAAATTGCGGATCCGTGTCATCTCTGTATCGCCCTTTCTTGTTTTGAGCCACTTGCAGTTATTCTTTCTGACATATTGGAAGCTCTCTGAATGCACCCAGGGCATTGTTCATGTCCAATAACTATGTGAAATAACTTCCTCTATGAGCACATCCCTGTCACACTGAGTTAGCCCGGGTTAAAAGCACGAGGGATGCATTTCCTTTTTGACATTTAAGCTCCACAAATCTCTCTGAGGGAGGTCAGCGCAGGACATAACCCACAATTTCAGTAAAAAGTCTTATCGGCGATTGGACTGCCGGATCCTATGGGGCTGCAGCAAAACACTACTACAGATGCCCAGGCGAGGTTTTTCTATCGATCCAATTTATTTTTGATGGAATGTTTTGAAGCAATTCTCCAAGTGAAGATTAGAGATGCCTTCATTTAGCCGCTGTTTAACACCAAGCCGTGGAAAATTCATTTAAAGCTGCGTATGGATGCATAATGTTTATTAAAGTGAATTTCAAGAGAGAATCGTGGATGTTTTTAGTGGTAGGAAAAACCGGAGGACCTGGAGGACACCAATGAAACAAAGAGAGAACAAGAATACTTTACACCAGCTCTCTCTCTGGTCTCTCTGGTCCTTCTCTCTGCTCTCTCTTTGATCCCTCTCTTTTCTCTCTCTCTGGCCTCTCCTTTTTGCCTTTCTCTCTCTGCTCTCCCTCTGTTCTCTCTCTCTGGTCTTTCTTTAGTGTCTCTCTCTGGTTTATCTCTCTGGCCTCTCTCTCTGGTCTCTTTCACTGGTCTTTCTTTAGTGTCTCTCTCTGGCCTCTCTCTCTGGTCTCTCTCTCTGGTCTTTCTTTAGTGTCTCTCTTTGGCCTCTCCCTCTGGCCTCTCTCTCCCTCTCAGGTCTCTCTCTGGTCTCTCTGCTCTCTCCCTCTTTTCTCTCTCTCTCTCACTGCTCCACCATGCCCTTATTTACACAATCGTGAACAAACAACCATAGCTTTCCTGGTTACTCAGTGCTACCACAATCATTTTGCTCTATCTTGTGTATATAATGGAACCCAAGCTTTTCGACCGTCTCTCTTGATAACTCATTACGTTTTACTTCCATCAGAGACACTCATGATGCAAGACACACGCAATAAGGGAAGCCTGCTCTAGCGGAAACTGTAGATAGAGTCTGGTTTCGAGATTAGCCCGGTACACATTAAAAAGACTTGGGTAAATATTGCATGTGGAATGGGCTGTTAGGCTCTTGATCGTAGAATCAAAGAACATTTTTGCAAAAACAGGACGAAAAGGCTTCTTGCTCGAGCATCAAATACAAGCTGTTAGATTTGAGTTTGTACCAAGAGTGGAGTCATTGATCGACTAGTACTGCTGCTGGTGAGGCTGCTGATCGAAAGTAAACCTCAAAAACGCTCTTGACCAGATATAGCAATAATTTAGACAGCGATAAAACTGTTTTCTAGACGTATACATGTGGCTCAGGTGGAGAAGGCTATAAAACTACACACGAGTCACACAAGACACAATACTTTGCATAATACAAGCGTAACAAGTGAAGCTCTATCATGGAGAATATGCTTGAAAATGTCCATTATAATGTGACTGCCACATGGTCTCTCTCTGATCTCTCTTTCTCTGGTCCCTCTCTCCCTCCCTCTCTCTTTTGCTGGTCTCTGTCAGGTGTCTTTCTTTACTATCTGTTCTCTCTCTGGTCTCCTTCTGGTGTCTCTGTCACTCTCTCTAGTCTCTCTCTGGTCCTGTGTGCACTGCGCTGTGACTATAGAAGACGGAAAGTCGGAAATTCGCAATATCTCTTATATTTTGAATCATTTATGTCTTCCCTTGTTAGATCGGTACTAAAAACATACCTGGTACCAGTTAAACAATTGAGGCAGAGTAGAGTAGAGTAGAGTACGGCCACGTAGGTCTGGTGGGAACGGGATTAATGTCTTGAGTCTTTCCAGATCGAAACATTCAAACAACCCAGTGGATTGAGTGTCCCCTTTAAACACATCTTTTGCACCACACAGCCCCAAAAAAATAGTAATAACACACAATTTCCTGCAGATGAAGCAAAGAGCGATCCTTAGAGATACTTTTCTTTCAGTACAACTATCTCCTTTCCACTAAACACCCTCCACATGTCGCTGCCTGCTTGTCTTGAGAACATAAAAAAGAACAAAACAGGTCTTACATAATCCACCCATGGAACAAGTGCACTTAGCCCGAAAAAGAGACAGGGAGATCCAAAAACGTTAGAATTAGGAGTCCCATTTAAAGGCTGCTCTAAGATTAAAATTATTTTGTTGGTCCCACAGTGAGGAAATGTCAGAGTTGCATCACGAGTTACAGAACATTAGGAATGAGGAGCACACAGCACGAGATGAAAAATCATTCTATACCAAAATAAACTAGCTTTAGCATTATAAAGAAGCTAGTCTAAAATCTCTAGCTTTAGCATAATAAAGAAGCAAGAATGACATAAAATCCCTAGCTATAAAAAAGCAAGTATTAGCAAGAATTAAGTATAAAATCTCTGAAACATATCACAACATAGACGAAGGTTGGAGACCCCAGCTCTAAAGAGGATTACCGGCTGCGAGACGTGGTTTGAAAGCTGTATTCAAGCTCCTCATCTTTAAATCTGACAAGACACTTTCCAAAGTCCATCTCGGTCCGTCATTCAACATGTCACTGTCTGAACCTGTGTAGGCGAACAAAGCACTTTCACCTCACAGCGAGCACGTCATTCTGAGGCGTGTCTGTGTGTGTGTGTGTGTGTGGGGGGGGTGTAGATCTATGTGTGTGTGTTAGCCTTGAGAATGTTTCTTTTTTTTCACAAACACAATCAATCTGACTGACAGGTGACATAGAAAGTTAGATGCAGGAAGCAGGTCAGTTGTTCAGATTCTGTGTCCTCTGAGTTGAAGGTTGCAGGTTTGAATCCCACTACAGTACAGACATAAATAAAATTGGTCGAGGGGTCAAAGTGAATGGGCGAATGCTGCGTGTCTTCAGGCAAGACAATCCCTGAGCAGTCGATTTGACAATTTTTAGTTTTGGAAGTGTAATTACTCAACGTATGTCCATTAGCGCTTTTCATAACTTCATGACTTTTTCCGTTTCCATATGTGGTTTATTTTATGTCTGTAAAGTTAGCCCCTAGCAGGATCGTTAGACCTGCTCCCGACCACATCTTAGCAGACCATAGATGTGTTAATGAGTTACCCTCAGGATCAGGGGGTGTCTAACCGCACTCACAGGTTATAAATCTCCAACTCGTGGCTGAGCTAACTATGAATAACTATGTAAATAACTATGAATTTTCATGACCGACCATCGAGCCTCATTAACCGGTTGAAACCGGTTAACCGCGTAGTTTAAAATATTCCACGTTCTTTGAAATAACAGCCATTTCGAGCCGCGTACTTCTCATAAGTGCAGCTCTGCTTTCTACTGGATCAGAGCCGAGACAGCGGCGCCAAAACCCGCAACACCTTTGCGCACAGAACTGCATTTTTAATCTGTGCTGCGGGTTAAAGCTTTTAGCAGCAAAGACGGCTCGTCCACATGGTCAGGGCAGCGAGTGACGTGCCGCGTCGCGCAGGTCTCCGCTAAAGTTTAAATACAAGTGATGTGTGTGGAGCTGATGCCAAGGACCATAAACACATGCCAGTTCCATATGGTTTGACTGGAGCCGCTTATTTGCGAGGATCCTTTGGTCTCCGTGACACAGAGGAGCGTGACGGACCGGTATGTGTGTATATTTACCTGTATGTGTGTACATGTATGTGTGTTTGTTCATGTATATATGTGTGTGTAAATGTAAGCTCCAATGTAGTTTTGACCCGCACCAGTGTGCAACTTTGGCGGACTAGTAACAGAGGGGAGAGATGCGTGTGGATGTTACGTATCAAGGGCGTTTGCGGCATGAAAGTCGGCCCGGAGTTTACTGATACATTGCCGCACACAGCTCGAGAAGACCCGCTCGTCACATCGTGCAAATAGGGCTTAAAATAGCGTTTTGAAGAGACCCTCCCTCTCCCCCTTTTCTTTTTTTTAACCGACAGCTTTGACCAGTTAACGCTGTGATCAACCACCGGTTAAAACGGTCACCAATTTACATCCCTACTTGAAAAGAAAATCCCAATTTCTCCCATGGGTTTTCAGAGTTGTTCTTTGCAGATGGAGGAGGTTCTAATGACAGTGGTGATCCAGGACACTCAACATTTAACAACATTTATGGACATTGATCTCTGCCACTGATAGATCAATGCCTCTATGTGTTTTGTATCGTTGCATTTCCTGTGTTTTAACCGATTCTCTGATCTGTGTTGACGAACTGACAGCTTTGTAAAGTCCTCCAAGAAAACTACTGTTGTGATTTAGGGCTATACAAAATGAATTGAATATGGTTAGCCTTTCTTTCATACTAGTAAATGACACTACTACAGTACAATGTTGCCTGGGATGTTTTGATGTATGGCTTTGAACATCTGTATTTGAACCTTAAAATAAATCGCATATTGACACAGATAAGTTCAGCTTGCCCTCTACGGAGTGCCAATGCAGACAGACATTTAGTTAATTCAAATAGCAATCATTCCTGTCTACTGTCCCTGATCACAAAAACGAATCCGACAATGAGATTTTACGCCAATCAGTGTCTCTGGAGCTCGGCATGTGGCAAAACCCTCCGCAACAGGACTGGTATACACGGTGCACTTTTGGAGATTACATATTGATTCCAAAGAAAAACTCTCAGAAGCAGAGGGCGATCACAGAGCAGCACTCGAGGACCCCTCTCCACATCTTGAAACAGGATCTAGCTCAAAAATAACAGCATTGGCCCAAGGTGTGTGTTTTGGGTTTGAGGGGATAGACTAGGGATTGTACGTCAAAATAGAATCCAACCAGACACAGAAGGCACACAATGAGAAAACCCAGCGCAGTTAATATTTACGACCGATTTTGGTTTCAATTTGCTAAGAAAAGCTTATTATGTTTTGTTAAAGCCATTTTTGGATTAGTTTAGCAGTTGATTTTCAGTTTCTTTCACAATGTGGGGAAGCCCAAAGAAGCAAACCATGGAAAAACGCAATGTAATCTACCTTTTCATTTTTCAAATCCAAAGTTTTTCTATTTTTGCAATGGCCAAGTATATCTGGACATCTAACAAATGTAAATCTCATGTTAGTGCCATATGAACCAACTCTGAGGACCACTGGAACTGACCTCCTGCTGGTGCCCAGAGTCAAGACTAAACATTGGGGAGGCAACGTTTCAGAATCATGCAGCTAAAATGTTCTAAAATGTGAGACAGGCTTTTTCTCTAACAATGTTCAAATCCAGGTTAAAACAGTTTTGTACGTGCCGTGCCGGTTGCTGAGTGGATAGCACTCTCGCCTCTCAGCAAGAAGGTCCTGGGTTCGAATCCCGGTCGGACCAGGGCCTTTCTGAGTGGAGTTTTCATGTTCTCCCCGTGTTTGCGTAGGTTTCCTCCGGGTACTCCGGTTTCCCCTACCACTAAAAATATGTACAATAGGTCTGACATGCGCCTCCTGTTCGCCGACCCCGCTCCCATCTCTGTGTGGAGTGAGAGGACAAGTGCCCAAAAATAACAATTAAAACCGCTTTGAGACTCCGATGTGCAGTGAAAAGGCGGTATATAAATAAAGATTACTTACTAATAAATAAAGATTACTACTTGTATATATCTGCATACATGTGATTAGTTATGATTTTAATGCCTTGTGTGATTGTTTCTGTCTTGTTTTGTGTTGCCTTGTAGATAAACAGTGCTATTAAAAAAACTTGCTTTGCCTTACATAATAGTACAGTGTCCCATGGCCATACAAATACAATTGAAGTCGCTACCCTCACGTCTAAACCTTACTCCAGATCATCCCTGTACTTCTATTCTCTGAAACAGACATATTCGTAAAAACAATGTCCACAGGATTTTTAAGAGCTGTGATTCTACTGCAGGAACATAACTACAGCAACTGCCAAACGCATTATCTCTGCAGCGAAATGTGCAATTAGCATTAATGTAAATGGGGGCTTTGAGCAGTGCTGGATGTAAACACAAGTGTGAGTATTTAGCGCAGTGATTTCTCATATTGTTTTGCCCTGAAAAACTCTCATAGACGTCATCATCGTTTTTCCCACGGGCGAAAAGCGGCGCTCTCTCTATGTGAATGCATTAACTCAACCTGCCTTTTTATTTATGGAAATAAAAACAGAAAAAAAATATGAAGTTTATTCAAAAATCCATCTGTTCGCTGAATGGTTTTTATGTTGTTTTCATTGTGCCGCAAACAATAGTTGGATTTCAAGAGAGATAAGCCTTTGTGTTGCTAAAGTTCTGGGGTATAGACGTAAGAAAAGTTATCTTAATTTTTTTCAAGTCGAGGGTCTGCCACCTGCTCGTATCCATTGGGATGAACTAACAATATCTTGTCTTTTTTACATGTGTTTTAATGGGAACAGTGGGAAAGGTTGTCGTGTTGCTTGGACCCATGTCGGCTTTTCATCACGGGAAAGACAGGAAACATAATAAATAAAACTTCTGACCATAAACCGCATTTTAGTAGTGGACTGACCATAGTGGAAGAGGCTGATTTGACCATAAGGTAGCTGGAGCCAACTCACTTCAACGGGCAATTGTTCTGCGGATAACAGGGAAAGACGTGTTGCTAAGACGTTGCTGAATTTACAAAGACATGTCATGACATGTCGCAATATGAATTTATGAAGCTAAAGCTAAAATCTGGAATTCTTACTGAAAATATGGGGCTTCTACTCTGTCAGTGTTCAAATCCAGGTTAAAAAAAGTTCCGTTTCAAAGTACATACAACTGAGGAATTGTATTTATGGCCCGGTGATTATTCATTATTTCTGGGGAAGACAGGAAAAAAAATTAAAGGTCCCATACTGCACTCTTCTGCATTGGCCGGGACAACGTAACTTCAAACCTGAGAATAAACTTTTTTCCAACAATGACAATTTTCGGAAAATCTAACCCCATCTCCTCGATCCAAATTTGGACGCTAATTATTTAGTTAAAAATGTTATATACGGTGAGTTAGCATCACTGTACTTATAGATCTATGCTCCTCATTATTGTCTTTTATTGTGAGAGGTTTCAAGATCAGTTTTTGAGTAAGTCCTGTTTCAAGGTGTTTCAACTGTGGTTAAGTCGAAAAGCGCACAATAGGACCTTTGAACTGAACGTGTGTCTTCTTTCTTGCCTATGAATCTACATCTCTCGCAGCCAAAAAGAAAAAACAGCTCATTCTTAGCCTATTGATTCCCACCCATTTCCTCTTCCTCCTGTGGAAACAATTACCGTCTCTCCCACATTCGACAGGACGAACAAAAACGAAAGACCAGAGACACTTCCACCTTTTCACGGCGTCATTAAATTTTCATCACAAAAATAGCGCGCATGTAGCATTCTTCATTCTTATTTGGCCCAGTAGGGAGCCACAGCCGGTTGAGGCTAGATGCCAGAGATTAGCACAACAAAGATTCCCACCCTCTCGCGGCAAAGGCACGAGAGCTAGCGTACGGTTTGGTCCTGGAGAGCTCGGCACAGCGTGGTGCAGAGCCGCTGACAGCTGACGGGAGCGAGATTCGAAGCCATGGAGAGGCCAGATACTGGTCGATCAATGCACAGTGAACAGGTTATGGACTTGTCATGGAGGCAGTCAGGTTAAGAATAGGAAATATGGATTGACGAGAGCGGCATGTCTATTTTAAAGGCTGTCGGACCACCCATTATCGACGCGGGTGCATGTGTTTGAGTGATATGTTTTTAGGGCCTATGGAAACCACAGAGAGGTGAGAAAGGGCCTTAAGGCGGACTTTAAATAGCCTATATCTCAGCTAAGTCATCCTCAGGACGTCTGGATATGCTAACAGCTTCTTTCCACAAGCTGTTATCAGTTTGAACAAGGCACTGTAATGAACTTGAATGTTTTGTTGATTTGGTTCCACAATAATAAATTAGTTTGCCCTCTCTGCACACCTGATTCTGAGTTTAAAAGCCTCAGCTCCTCATCAGTTCATGGCTGCATTTAAACAAACCCTCTCAGTTCTCTGCAGCTTCAAACTGTGGCTCGAGCAGCAACCCACCTCTTCCCCACCCCCACCTCTTCAGTGTAGCATCATGTCATGTCTTTGGCTCAGCTTCCTTCACCAACAGGTCTTGGCCCCGGGGGTTCGCAAGCTCATCATTTCTATTAAAGTCCCAGCTGCCAATGTCATGTAGTTTTCCTGCCCGGGTCTAATTGCTTAATCAACAAGTTTAAATGCAATAAATACACCCAAGCAATCTGTCTGCTAGGTTTAATAGTCATTTGTTCTTAATTTTAAGTATATTCTAATGCAATCTTTGTCTTACTAGTCTACTTTTTTCAGCTTTAGATTCCTGTACTTGTCTGGCGCACGCTGGAGACTTTTGCACATGTATTCCAAAGTGGTTTTACTGCAAATGGCAAATAAATCTGAATCTATTATGGCATCATCGCTTCAATCAGAAAAGTTGAAATATGACTTGTACATGTTATCTGGGGACACAAATAGGCAACATTTAAGGTTATGGCAAAAGAAGGACTTTTTGGTTTAATACATTAACTAACCCAAGAATGCAAACAAGCTAATATGCTACATCACCTCAAGAAATAGTGAGAGACAAAAATACATTGAACATTTGAAATTAAAATCTGTTTTTATTTCCCAGTTTTCTGCATAGCCCATAACCCACATAACTCTCTCATAAACACGTCTCCGAAATTAACTCGGGTTCGGTAATTCAACATTCAGCGAGTCCTTAAGATGCCGAGAAATCAAAACAAATGGGTTTTTATTATTTCCTAGCGTTAAAAAAAAAACAATGTAAGTTAATGAGCCTGGCCTCGACGTGCAGAGTAGCCTCCTCGTGTCCGCCTCAACCCTACCTGATCCAGACAACAGGCTTCTCTATGAAAAGATGAAAAAAGCCTGAGGACGTACGAGGACAAGTTGTCAGGGTAACGAGGAGATGCGAGAAAATTGAGAGGGTTTAGAATAACATACAGAAGGTCAGAAGCAGCACAATTAGACAAGACTGGATGGAAGATCTGTGGTATAGATCTGTTGGTAAAGAAATGGAACTTAACGTAACTTTTAGAGAGGGATGAGGCATAAGTTAGGCATTGTTTTGAGATGGATACAGTGCCTTGCGAAAGTATGCAGCCCCCTTGAACCTTTCAACATTTCACCACATTTCAGGCTTCAAACATGAAAATATACAATTTTAATTTTTTGTCATGAATCAACAACAAGTAGGACACAATCCTGAAGTGAAACGAAATGTATTGGATAATTTAAACTTAAACTAAAAAAAATAAAAAACTGAAAAGTGGGGCGTGCATTATCTTTCGGCCCCTTTACTTTCAGTGCAGCAAACTCACTCCAGAAGTTCAGTGTGGATCTTTGAATGATCCAATGTTGTCCTAAATGACTGATGATGATAAATAGAATGCACCTGTGTGTAATCAAGTCTCCGTATAAATGCACCTGCTCTTTGATAGTCTCAGGGTTCTGTTTAAAGCGCAGAGAGAACCATGAAGAAAAAGGAACACACCAGGCAGGTCCAAGATACTGTTGTGGACAAGTTTAAAGCCGGATTTGGATACAAAAAGATTCCCCAAGCTTTAAACATCTCAAAGAACACTGTGCAAGCAATTATATTGAAATGGAAGGAGTATCAGACCACTGCAAATCTACCAAGACCCGGCCGTCCCTCCAAATTTTCATCTCAAACAAGGAGATGACTGATCAGAGATGCAGACAAGAGGCCCATGATCACTCTGGATGAACAGCAGTGGCAAGATGAAAGCCATTTCTCAAAGATATCCATAAAAAGTCTTGTTTAAAGTTTGCCACAAGCCACCTGGGAGACACACCAAACATGTGGAAGAAGGTGCTCTGGTCAGATGAAACCAAAATTGAACTTTTTGGCCACAATGCAAAACAATATGTTTGTCATAAAAGCAACACAGCTCATCACCCTGAACACACCATCCCCACTGTCAAACATGGCGGTGGCAGCATCATGCTTTGGGCCTGCTTTTCTTCAGCAGGGACAGGGAAGATGGCAAAAATTGATGGGAAGATGGATGGAGCCAAATACAGGACCATTCTGGAAGAAAACCTGTTGGAGTCTGCAAAAGACCTGAGACTGGGACGGAGATTTATCTTCCAACAGGACAATGATCCAAAACATAAAGCCAAATCTACAATGGAATGGTTCACAAATAGACGTATCCAGGTGTTAGAATGGCCAAGTCAAAGTCCAGACCTGAATCCAATCGAGAATCTGTGGAAAGAGCTGAAGACTGCTGTTCACAAACGCTCTCCATCCAACCTCACTGAGCTCGAGCTGTTTTGCAAGGAAGAATGGGCAAGAATTCCAGTCTCTCGATGTGCAAAACTGATAGAGACATACCCCAAGCGATTTGCAGCTGTAATTGCAGCAAAAGGTGGCGCTACAAAGTATTAGCGCAAGGGGGCCGAATAATATTGCACGCCCCACTTTTCAGTTTTTTATTTGTTAAAAAAGTTTAAATTATCCAATAAATTTCGTTCCACTTCACGATTGTGTCCCACTTGTTGATGATGAAATGTTGAAAGGTTCAAGGGGGCCGAATATTTTCGCACGGCACTGTATATGTATAGATATGTTGATATTGAAGCATTTATAGCAGCTACTTATTGTATATTTTGTGTGCTCCCTGTGTGCTCCTACTACTGACCAGTATGTACGCTGCAACATTAAAATTGAGTTTCTCTTATCTCATGAACCTGAGTCCTTGTTCTACAGCGTGTTGGATGTACAGCCTGTCTTTCCGTAGAAGCGAAACCCTCTCCCAATTTGGGCCTCCTCAAAGTTTCTCACTTTTTCCCATTTAGTTTTTTTTGTCATTACTTGCCGATACTGGAGGGTCAAAGGACAGTGGACAGGTAAATTTACGAACATTTATGGACAGTGGTCATCCCGCTCCCTATGGACCAATGTATTTCTTGTGGTTGAACTGTTAGATTCTCCGATCTAATGTTGGTCAATCGACAACTTTGTACACCGTTGACCTGAAAACCCATGAGACATACTCACACAATCACAAAAAATTCCTCCATAAGCGCTTGCATTACAAGCCATCCCAGAAGAAAGAGCCTTAAGCTTTGACCTTAGTCAAGATCAAACAGATAAGTCCACTTAAAGCTGCCCGCAGTTATAAAAAGGTGTTTGTTTTTTTTGGAGCTACAACGCATGGATTCGAGAGAGTGCAAACAATTGGGACGGTTCCAGTTGCGATACAGATATGCCACTAATTCAGAGTTCAGAGAGAAAAAAACGTTCCAGAGGGTCGAAAGTAAAACTGTTTCAAACTCATCTTTGCATCTGTGGATATTTGTATCTGTATTTGTATCTATAAAAATACAGATTGTCACAGCAGCAGAGGTGGAGTAGCCTCTGAATGGAGTAGCCTCTGGGTGGAGCAGGACGGGTCACAAGGTGGAGCAGCCGCTTGGTTCGGACCATTTTCTCTGCTCAAAGTAAAATGCTGTATGGTTCATCAGCATCTTTCAAAAAGATAGTTCCTCCAGTGCATTTTCACCTGATCCACTTGGTTCGGACCATAAATCCTCTCTGCTCCGGTCTGGACCAGTGTAAAACCATGAACACTGTACTGGAGCAACATCTTAGGTAGAATAAAGCAAGAAAAATAAAATGTATAAAGCACCAAACAACAACCTTCGGTTCAGAGCTACTGAGGAGCTGCCGTTTTCCAGCGCATTCAAAAGTGACATGTATATTTTTCCTTAATGAGATCAATAAAAATGATCTTTATCATTGTGACAAAAGGAAAACTTTAAGGTTGGGTGTTAGTTTCAGGTTACTTTTTGGAAAAAATCAACAATTGATATAACATGCTAGGTTTGAATTTTTGATTAAATAAGCTATATGGTTGTTATCTTGAGAAAGAGAGCTTTAAAATTTGGTAAAACACACCATGGAAGCTCATTTTAACCTCACCACAAACGCTGCAAGTGAATAGTAATACGTACAAACTATTAAAACATTTCAGGGGAAACTAAAAAGTTTGACGGGCCGCATTTGGCCCCTGGGCCTTGTGTTTGCCACCTGTGCTCTGAAGGTTCCCCTCTATATTTTTGTCCAAATTCTAAAAAACCCAAATGGGACAAATGGGAGCGGCATTCAACTTGAAACCCATGAGACAATGTCACGGCATCACAAAAACGCAGATGAAAGAGCCTTAAGCTTCGACCTTTGTCAAGATCAAACAGATAAGTCCATTTAAAGCCGCCTGCGGTTATAAAAAGGTGGTTTTGTGGAGCTTCCGACACGTGTATTTGAACCAACGGGACTGTTCCAGGTGTGCGGAGGAGAACAGAGATACAGATATGCAGCTAATTCGAAGATTTTTAGAGTTTGGCTCACGCCGTGGGAGGGCTTTGTCTGCGGCTAGCTTTGAAGTGGGCGGTTTTTTGCCAAAGATTCACTCGGAGACAATCACCTGGTTGGTAAATGTCACCAGGAAAAGGCCAGAATAGAATTGATAGATCTAAATTAGAGGAGCGCCGAAGTGTGGTATATGAAATTACAGTGATTATCAGATATTCAAAAAACCGCATTGGTTTTTCTTGCCTTTTCCGCAGTAATAACAGTAGGGCTGCCTGAATTCTGAAACTACTAGAACTCCGGCATTATTTAGAAGTAAAATCCTTAATAGACACAATTTAGATCTTTTTATTTCGTATTCTAAAAATGTACACGATCTTTTAAAACATGACACCTGAGATCTAATGGCCAAAGAAAATAAACTAATACGACTACTACTTGTAATTATGTAATTCACAAGATTTTTTTGTCTTTTATATATGCTAAAATTATTAATGAAACACAACAAAATGTATTACTAAAGTAAACAGTGTGTCGCTATGGTAACTAGCTAGCTCTGAACCAGGTCAGGACCAGACTAGTGTTATAAAGACCACACTTTTTACACTAATACCAAGAAAGATTTGAGCTACATTTTTCAGTATTATGACATGGGATGGCTGCAGCTTAAAATTAGGTGGTCTCTCTCTCTGGTCTTTCATTGGTCTTTCTCTAGTCTCTCTCTGGTCTCTTTCTGCTCTCCCTCTCTGGTCTCTCTACTATCTCTCTGGTCTCTCTCTGGTCTCTCCCTGGCCAATCTCTGGTCTCTCTACTCTCTCTCTGGTCTCTCTCTGGCCTCTCTCTGGTCTCTCCCTGGTCTCTCTGTGGTCTCTCTCCAGTCTATCTCTGGTCTCTCTACTTTCTACTCTCTCTCTAGTCTCTCTCTACTCTCTCTCTGGTCTATCTCTAGTCTCTCTCTGGTCTCTCTCTGGTCTCTCTGAAATATGCACATGTGTCTGCAGAGGAGATGAAGGCTGTGGACTCAGGTCTCTGTCTGCTCTCTCTCTCGTCTCTCTCTGAAATATGTTCATGTATCTGTGGAGGAGATGAAGGCTGTGGGCTCATGTGTACCCCTGTGTCCTGCTTGTGGGGGCGTTCTTTGAGCAGAAGTTAACTTAACTCCTGGTAGACCATAAACAGATGGAAGCACAAGCCAACGCAAACTCGCCAAACAGCCTTTAACTGTCTCCGCTTTCTACTGTCCAGAAGGTTTCAGAGATCTTAACCGAAGGAAAGGGAATTGCGAGAATACAAAGGTGTACCCACAGTCTGTTCGACGAACCTTAAAAAACTTCTTCTAAAGAGCAAAGAGTAGTGATGACTAAATTGAAAAAATTGAAAAGTCTTAATCAAGTGGTTTCAAACAGATGCTTACAATAATTATGGTTTGAATTATAATTACCTTGAATTATAAATATACTCCAATACTCAAACAACACCATAGTCCACATAAAAAACTAACATATTTAAAGTTAGATGAGAACTTCTGTGGACTGGTCTCTTTATCTATCTTTGGTCTCTCTCTAGTCTCTCTTTCTGGTCTAACTCTGGTCTCTCTCCAGTCTCTCTGCTCTTTCTGGTCTATCTCTGGTCTTTCTCTGGTCTCTGTCCAGTCTCTCTGCTCTCTCTGGCCTCTGTAATGTCTCTTGCTGGTCTTTCTCAAGTCTCTCTCTGCTCTTTCTGGTCTCTGGTTTTGTCTCTGGTCTCTCTAGTCTCTTATCTGGCCTCTCTCTGGTCCCTCTCTTGTCTCTCTCTTGGGTTTCTCTCTCTTGTCTCGCTCCCTGGTTTCTCTCTCTCTTGTCTCTCTCTGGTCTTTCTGGTCCATAACTTAGTCTCAGTCCAATGTTTTGATTGTCTAGAAGTAAACAATATTGCCGTTATGTGGATCATTCAATGCAAAGCAAACCCTGAAAAACGCAAACACACAAAGAATATATACAGCAGCTCCAGCTAAAGCAAAACTACAGGGGATTAGGAACCTTCAATGTTACTCGCAGACTCTTAACACCGATGAAAACTTGACTTTCATTGAGCTAAGACTTGTACAAAATGCATTAGAGTGCTTTCGACACGCAGAAAGTTGTTCATTGGCCTTGAGTGAAGGCGGCTTGGGTCTTGTCAAGTGCTGACCCTGAGGGAACAAACAGGTGGATCGAAGCCTCGCAGGCGGAAAATGAACTGATAAAAAGTCTGTCAAAAGATGCAGCAGCGCGGCTTGTAAATGTATTAGGTGCTTTGTGATGAATCGCCATCGATCGGCCCTCATCAATATTCTGGGGATCAGCGCGGAGCCAGAGGTGAGGAGCAGGTGGCTCAGTGGGGCTTCTGAGGACCAGGGGAAGCCGGGGCACAGCTGGGGGCAGATTATATTGCAGAATAACTACACTCACTCACCGCGGGCCAGTCCCATGCCTCTGCTCTGACGAGGCTACGTGCTAATGCTAATGCCGCATGCTAATGGGAAGGAAAATCTACATGAATTATTTATTTTTTAACCAGTTTTATTCATGTTACATTGTTTTCTCAATTTCTTATGATCCAGAGCATTTTGACAACATTTATCGACACTTAAGATGAGATAACTTTATTGATCTCACAATGGAGACATTTACATTCACATTTAATAGACATTCAATAAAGATTTAATAAATAGAATAAATAGAATATGGACTTTTATGGACATTGGTCATCTGCCTCCTATGGAACAATGACTAAGTGTTTTTTATTGTTGCATTTCCTGTTTGATCATTTGATCTGTATCGGCGAATCAACAACTTTGTAATGTCCTCCGAGAACTACTATTACTGTTAGAACTACCGCTACAAAAATAACAAATAACTTCGGAGGACTTGTCGATTCACCAACAATACATCAGAGAATAAAACCGTTCAAACACAAGATAATAAGAATAATAAACAACCTCCCCACTGAGGCTAAAACATAAAACTTCGGGCCAAAGCATGTCCTCCCACCCGTCTTACACTCTGTATCACGCACAGGGAGTTCAAGCCGTTTCAGATTTTCAAGAGTCCTGATTCTATGTATTCCCATCATCCATCCTTAAAATACACTTTAAATATGGTTTATTTTTTACCTTTAAGTAGATACACAAACTGTTGCATCACGAAACGCCTCTGTCTTGGTGCGGTGCCCAGAACAATCACAGTCAAAACACCAACTTGAATTCTGACCAAATTACTGCCTTTTCATGGTCTGTCTGTTTTATAGTCTCTCTTTGAAGTTGTGCTTTACAAATCTCCAAACGTCGTCCTCTAAGTCATTTACTATAATCGTGTGGATGGGACTTTATGGCTGAGTTTATTTTAATTATTACATTACATTTAATACACATTGTTGTTAAACACCTAGCGTGGCCTTGTTGTTATGGTCCCAAGGCCATTCTCTTTGAATTGCGTTATTTTAACACAAAACCATATTAAATTACATCACATTATAAGTTATGTGTTACCAATTTTATACAGATTTTAATGGCGATAAAACACTTGACTTTCATTGAGCTAAGACTATCCAATCCAATCCACTTTATGTTTTTCACAGAGATAAAAGTAACACATTTAAATATACAGATTTAGGCAAGACTAGAACACCTCATCAGATCTCTGAAGCTAAGCAGGGCAGGGCCTGGTTAGTACTGTGATGGGAGACCTCTGGGAAACACCAGGTGCGACAGTGGGGCGGCTGCGGCTGTAAAGTGCCAAACTGTAGTTGTGTCCGTATGCAAGACACTTTACCCACATTAGAATGCGTCTGGTGTGTGTGTGAATGGTTGGTGGTGGACAGAAGTTCAGATGATACTTACTGGTCAGTGTGCCCCAGGGCAGCTTTGGCTACTGTAGTAGTTTGTCACCACTGTGTATGGAGTGATGTGATGCGTCTTAAAGAGTCCAAAAAAAAAATAACGCTGTACAAAACAGATGTGTTACATGAATTTGAATTATTTTGATACCTTTTGAAATTTTAAAAATACAAGTAAGTCACAATCTTGGGCAACAAATATACAGAATTAAAAACAATACAAAACCAAAAAGGTACAGGAATAATCTGTACAACATATATGACTATTATTACACAAGGTTTGGCTTATTACAAAATGAATGAAAGTGGTTTTGACACTCTCTCTCTTTGAAGTTTCGCCTTCAACAACCCCAAACGTCATTCACTATTAGCATGTGAATGGGCCTTGATAGCTAGCTCATGTTAATCACTGAATGATATAAGACTCCCCATGTTCTGTGGAGGAGATGGGTGTTCGAAGCCGGGCGAGGGTGACAGGCCCAATCAGTCACCCAATAGACGTGACATCGCTAATCAACGAACGCACAGAGGGGGAGGTAGGGGAGAGGCGGCGTCGGCAAATCAACAACGAGTCCATTTGTGCGTCTCAATCGCCAGAGTGCTTGCGCGTATAAATAACTCTCGCGGCCCATTAGAGCCATCGGGGGCCGACGGGGAGGCTCCACCTGTCACCGGCAATTACCACGGCGACGCGGGCGAACGGGGAAATGTTCGGGAGAGCGTAGCAAATGTACTGAGGTTCTGGATGTTGATGTGTTTTGCGGAGATACAGAGACACACACACACACAAAGAGAAACAGAGAGTGAGGGAAGAGAGAGGACGGCAGATGTCAAGTGGGTGTGTGTTCTGTTTTGTTTTGTCACGTGATTTATTGTGATGCAATGTTGAAGCATTCCAATAAACAAAAAATAATGTGATTTTTGGGTAGCGCTTTGAGATGCTTTGTGTCTGTTACAGATATTGATAACCACATTTTCTAATTTCTAAAGCGCCTCCCTCTCTGCTGCTGTCACCTGCAGGCTGTTGCGTATTGTTAGTACTGTTAGCTTTTTAGAATAATGAAATGTATTTATTTTTTTTTTTTTGCTGCTACTGGCCACCTGAATTTAGTGTATATCTATCTATGTCCAGCATTAACAGTGACCTACACGTATGTATACTTGTGGTAGTAGTAGTTTATTTCTTCGGCCATGATGTACATTAGATCTCAGGTCACATGTTTTTAAAGATTGTATAAATGTTACAATCAGAAAAAAATAACTAAATTGTGTATGTCAAGAATTTTAGTGCTGAAAAATGCCACACACACACACACTGCATACACTAATACACCGACACTCACTACACCTCAAAATCCATTAAACCAGATTATAACCCCCCGCACTACTTTATTTTATTCCTTGTTGGTTTAAATCCTATTAAAAATTGTGTTGCATGTTTCACTATAATGCCATGCCACTGTTTCTATGCCACTTTCTTGCTTAAGCTTCCAAAAAAGATAATTAAAAAAACAATGCATTGATCCAATATGGAAAGTTTGAAATGGGTCCAATCGTCCTTGAGGTGATAAAAGTAAAAAAACAAACACTAAGTTACTAACCATAGTTATAAATGACAACAGCAGATGATGAGCCTGAGTCTGCTTGGTTCGGACCATTTTCTCTGCTCTGGTTCAGAGTGAAATTCGATATGCTTGTTTAGCTTATTTTTTTTTAAGTAATTCCCAGTGGATTTCCGCTTGGTTCTGACCGTGCATCGTCTCTGCTCTGGTCTGGATCAGTGTAAGAGTTATTTAGGGAATTGCTGCCGTAATAACTTTGATCCTGACTTTTGTGATTTCATAAAGACAAAAATTGGATTTGAATATTGTAATTGAACACATTATTAATTGTTTTAAAAGTTGTTTGCTCCTGAGTTGAACCCTGCGGTGGTGCGGACCATAACCAGCCTCTGGCCCATAACAGACGACCCACTGGGCTAATTTAATAAAGGCCTTTAGAAATGTTTCCACAGAGACACGCCGAGTAATTACACACACATCCCACCTGCACGCTCCTCTTATTATGGGATGCGGGAGTGATCGCGGGGTTGCCACAGGAGACCAACTCCGACGCAAGCATCCGATCGTGAAGGAGAATTTGTGTTTAAGGCCGAGTTGTAATATCGTTAATACAGGAGTGTAGGATAAATTAAAATGACCTCTTTCCTCAATCAAAGACATTTTGTTGTATATTGAGACATATTATAACTTCTGTCTCCACTGTGTGTAAATCCTTGTGGTTCAGGTTTTATTGTGGGCAAGAATGTCCGAAGATAAGTGCCATGGCAACACCCTTCCCCCAACAACTCTACAAGAGGGAAGACAAACCAGTCTGCTTTGGAACCACGGAGTGACCAGACCTACCTTAGGTCTGCCCTGGGCTCTGCTCAGGCAACCAAGGGGCCTTGGGCCTCTTAGATGGCCTCAAACCTCAGCTCCACGTTTGAGAGGACTTCCACAACCCTTCAATAGCCTCCAGCTTCAACCTGAAGAAATTGCTGAGTTTTGGCACCTAGACTGTGGATCGTGGGAGGACTTGGTTCAGCCACATGATACAGCCGCATGGTCCAGGCCCCGTGGACAAGAAGCCTCCATCCAACACCATCAAGACCCAAGGACTGCTATTCAGCAAAGGCTATTCTGGTTGTATGATCTGCTCTCTTGCTACACACAGCTGTTGGCTTTATTAAAACCTATACTTCAAAGAATACTTCTCCTACCAAGGCTGAACACATGCAGGCCTCAGCCTATACCAATCCATTCATAGACAAAGGTCTTGCTTAGCTCACTTTAGCCTAGCATTTTAACAATGTATCTTGAAATCAACGTTTCCTTCAAGTTATTCTTGACAATTTGCATATTTCATATCTAGTGTGTATTGTGTATACTTCATTAAATCTACAAAACCATCTTTGTCTGAAAGTGATATTTGTACTTTTAACTCCAGAAATTGGGTCACTGATTTGTAAAAGAATTCACTACCTTCAGATTCTATTGAAGAGAATTGGACAAATTAGCTAATTAAATAATGAAAGGACTCATGAGATTACTTAATCAATAAATGAGCCAATTAATTGATATTGTGACGTCATATGCACGTTATCAGTTGGGAGTTATTCCCTGGTGCCCCTAAATAAAGCTATTATCAATTATTGTATTTATTACATGGTTGTTTTTTATCCAATTCACCGATATCAGGTACATAACTTAAGTTATGTGTGATATCGACATTTTCTCACCCTACAGGAGACATAATAAATAAGCTTAACTTGTATCAGCTTTCATGAATAAAACTACAAGTAAAAGTATATATACAGCACATTACAAAATCCATAGTTTCCAAACTTAAAGATGCAGTCAATGATTTATCCAGACGCGATTTTTTAAATACCGTGGGGAAAAGTCCCTGAACCAGAAAAGTAGTCAGGTTATAAGGTGTTTTCAAATAGGAATGGACCAGATGCCTGTAACCTCAAAAAAGAAATACATATTTTGGAGCGGACTAATAGAACAAAACCAATGGGATGCGTTCTCTGATGGAAACCTAAGCTGACTCTGTTCAGAACCAGAACCAGTCCAGGGCATTGGAAAAGGGGTTTTAACTACCACAGAACAGCCATGTTTCTGTAAGTCTCTCCATGGCCTCGCACCAAAGTACATCTGTGACATGTTAGAGCCATGAGAACCAACTCGGGTTCTTAGGAGCACAGGGACTGTCCTTCTGCTGGTCCTAGGGTCAGAACTAAACATGAGGAGGCAGCTTTTCAGATTTATGCAGCTAAAATTGACAACAGTCTTCCTGAAAATATGAGACAGGCTTCTTCTCAGAAAATGTTCAAATCAAGGTTAAAACAGTTCTGTTTAACTGCAACAACTGAAGGATTGTATCTTTTATGTAATTGATTATTAATTGTAAATGATTATTTATGATTTTCAAAGTGCTTCTATCTTTTTTTTGCTTGGTTCGGACCATTTTCTCTCCTTTGGTTCAGAGTGAAATTCTATATGTTTGTGAGATTTCATAACACTTTTAAGCAACTTTTGTTAAAGTTAAACTCATCATTCTATCAATGTGCAGAAGCCAGCTACAAGCACACCGTGGAAGCTGCTGATTGGAGGTCTCCATGCCTCCGCTCTGTATAATACACTTGCATTCTCTTGTATCTGTGCTTGTGTGCTTTGTTCGTGCTGTCTCTACCATCGACAATAAAACATGTCTTCTGTCTGAATTTAAGACGCGATCCCAGACTTTGTCATCTTCTTCAGGTGGTGGAAGGATGCGGGCCTTGTCTGTAACATCTAGAGAACAGAAGACTCTCTTTTTTTTACACAAAAAGTGTTTTTTTTTTTAAGCCAAAACGGAGAAACCTCAAGAGAATGCATCTGGACCAGCACTTGGACAATCTGCACAGCCCCTGATTCCAGTCAGGCTGTGAGCTGCTGAGACATGGACAATACCAGCGTCCTCTTTTGCATGGACATAATTTGGAACAATTGGATTTCTGAATTTGGACATCATTTGGACTGAATTGAATTGCTGAATCTGGACACTAAAGCTGAAACGTGTGATTGAAAGACACGTCACAGAAGAATTCATGGCTCGACACAAATGCAGCCTGAAGAAATCAACACGGAGAAGTGGGAGAGACTGTTTTCAAAGCAATATCTGGAACCACCATCGACTGATGAAGTTTGGTATTTTACTGAAGATTGTTGACAAGTTTTATGAAAGATCTGAAAATGTTTTATGAGTTTTCTGAGTTTTTGAAGTATTCCGAGTTCTGAGTTTTTTGAGGTACCGAGTGAAGTACAGAGTTTATGAGTTTTTGATGTTATGTTGCTGTTTATCGATCCTGATGGTCACACGTGAATGTATGACCAGAGGGGGCAGTGTGAGATTTCATAACACTTTTAAGCAACCTTTGTTAAAGTTAAACTCATCATTCTATCAATGTGCAGAAGCCAGTACTTTTTCCTTGTTTTGTCTATCTGAAGGCCAAGCTACAAGCACACCGTGGAAGCTGCTGATTGGAGGTCTCCATGCCTCCGCTCTGTATAATACACTTGCATTCTGTTGTATCTGTGCTTGTGTGCTTTGTTCGTGCTGTCTCTACCATCGACAATAAAACATGTCTTCTGTCTGAATTCAAGACGCGATCCCAGACTATGCCATCTTCTTCATGCTTAATCAGCATTTTGCAAAAAATAATTCCCAGTGGATTTCTGCTTGGTTCTTACAGTGCATTTTCTCGGCTCTGGTCCGGATCAGTGTTTTTTATCTAGTTTTGTAAGTGTGTATGACCTGTGCTCTACAACAACACTTGCCTTTCCTTAATCTTTCAATTAAAATACATGAACAAACAGACAGCGATTTTCCCGACTTTAGCACAGCCCTGGTTAAAAGCTCACATAAGATGCATATATATTTCTACTATACAAGTTGCCCCTCAAAAATCACTAGCAATTAAAAATTGAGATTCCAACTTTATTAAAAGCTTAAAAAACACAAATTAACCACTAGCATCAGTCGCTAGCAGTGGCCGCCTCCTGCACCGCGGCCTCCCCCTTGTTTAACCCCAGTGTCATCGCCGTAGCGCTTAAACGAACCCATCTGCTTGAATTTGGCCTCCGAGTGTACTCCTGTTTGTTTATCCCCCTCACTTTTTTATTTTTTATTTTTTTTCTGGCTGCAGTGGACCACAGGGGAAATGTAATGCTAACAGGTTCTAAAGCGCGCGGATCCCCAGCTAAGACATTCATGTAAGAGCTTAATTAAGGCGACAGCAAGGAGAGCCATTATAGGTAAGCCATTAGAAATTACCAGTCAATCCGCGGGTTGACTAAATTGAATTTTTGCAGAAGCGTCCGGTGTTCGACTCAAGGTATCTCATCTCCTCTTGACCCCCTGGGCTCCATTTAGCTGTGCGTAGCATTCTGTGTGTGTGTGTGCGACGGCGTAAGCAACATAAAGACGTACACTTTTATATTAGCCGAATACAAAACTCAATTAAGAAGGTGCTTTAGCGATCCAATTAAAAGTCTTTGGACAATTCATGCCTCGCTCCCTCTTCCCCTCTCATAATGAAATAACGCTCGCATATCCTCTCTCGAGCTCTCCACCTTGTCTCAATAATGAAACAAGTTAAAAACACGCCGGGGTTTTAAATGAAGGTTTTAAAAGGTTGCCGCGCAGTTCTTCACTCGCCTCTCCTCTCGCTATTGCTCTTTTCCATTAGTTTCTCCCCGCGCTAAAGGCCAGGAAATTGACTGGTTTTGTTAAACAGAAAATTCGAAATAAAGTGAGGGGGGAAAAAACAGGTCGTTATTGAACCGGAGTAATGTTTGTGCGTCCAATATTTGCACATAATGGTTTTAGTCTTTCTCAAATGTGGTTTGTTAGAATGCAAGGAAGTTAAGTTGGTTTCCATGTGTATGTTGCCATATGGACCAACTGGGACTCTGAGGAGCACAGGGACTGGCCTCCTGCTGGGACTCTGAGGAGCACAGGGACTGGCCTCCTGCTGGGACTCTGAGGAGCACAGGGACTGGCCTCCTGCTGGGACTCTGAGGAGCACAGGGACTGGCCTCCTGCTGGGACTCTGAGGAGCACAGGGACTGGCCTCCTGCTGGTCCCAGAGTCAGGACTAAACATGAGGAGGCAGCGTTTCAGATTTTTGCAGCTAAAATCTGGAACAGTCTTTAGCTTCCTGAAAATGTGAGACAGACTTCTTCTGAGACAATGTTCAAATCTAGGTTAAAAAAAGTTATGTTCAGCTGCAAAAACTGAGGGATTAGATTTATTTTTTTATGTAATTTTTTTTATGATTTGAATGCCTTTTTCACCTATTCTTTCTATCTTGTTCTGTTCAGCACGTTGAGTTTCCTTGTGTACAAACTGTGCTATACAAATAAACTTGCCTCGGTAATTTTATTTACCTCTGCATTTGACCCATGTTGTGGACATATCATAATGGTCAATGGAAACAAAGTTGTATTTTGTGTTGTTTAATGAACTAAAAAAAGCAAAAGACAGTATAATTTTGCAAAAGAGAGTCCCTTTCCTACTAGTCTCATCACAGTAGGAAAGGGTGAAGAACACAATACAGTGGGGAAATTTCAGTGTTGGATTGTAAGTTAGAGAACAGGAAAGAGATCAATGAACTCAATGATTCTACCAAAAGTAACTCATTTACTTTTTTTTTTTTTTAACCTCAAACCCAGTACTAACTTTTGCTAACTGCTAAAATTGCTGAACATAACTGAAAATACAATTAGTAGAAAAGCTACCAAATGCTAACTGCTGCAAGTAAACAGTGTGGTGCTATGGTAGCGAGTACTGGCTCTTCGCTGAGAGTTCAACTGAGAAATAGTAGGTCCCTGGGGTCGAATCCCGGTCGGAACAGGGCCTTTCTGAGTGGAGTTTGCATGTTCTCCCTGTATCTGCGTAGGTTTCCTCCAGGTACTCCGGTTTCCCCTACCACTAAATCCATGTACAATAGGTGCCTCCTGTACTGGCCCCGCTCCCATCTCTGTGTGGGGTGAGAGACAAATGCCCACAATTGTAAACCGCTTTGTGACTCTGGTCTGTGAAAGGTGCTGAATAAATAAAGATTACTTACTTACTTTTATAGTCCAGAACTAGTCCAGACCCAGTCCAGGTCTTTGGAGACGAGGACGTTAACTGCCATGTTCTACTTTTAATCTGTGTATTTTTTGTTGAAAAATGTAAAAAAAGCAAATTGATGATAAAAAAAACCTTGATTATTATTCCATCTGTAAAGTATGCTCAAGCAGTGATCTAACCCACAAGGCCTCCACACAAGAATAAAAATCCAATCTTGTTCCTCCATGATTGTGTGGGCTCTGTCTTACATGTATCCGTGTTACTACTAAACATAATTATGTCAAGAACTGAATGTCTTTGCTCTGACCCATATGGCTACTAGCACCAATATCTTAAGCATTGGGATTCATATCTGGAAGGACTTGGAAATAAACTGAGTTACAAGAGGGAGAGAAAGTGGCTCATTGTCTCATTTTTCGACAGCTCCACCAAAAGTCTCATAAAAGATCCATACAAGCTTCCTTTCTCCCCTGTTTGTTGCCTGAAAGTGAGCAGCGGGTGAAGAAAGTGCTGACAAACTACCTGTAGGCCAAACACGCACAGCATCTGCCACTGCGCGCTAAAACATGAAATTCAATCTTGTTCTGGGGGTGGAGCGGTGTCCTCGCTCCGCTGCCTCGATCGTGGGTTTGCCGAGAGTAAAATAAATAAATAAATAAGTAAGTAAGAAGCATTCGCCGGCGTTGAAGCAAACTGGGGAATGCAAAGCAGCCGGGATTGGATCTGGATTGGTTTCGCCGAAGGAGTTAGCGGCAGACTCCATTTGGAACTTGTTGGCGCGGTGTATTAGCATCGTATTAGCTTCGTATTACCACTTTGCGCTAAAGAGTATGAACTGATCAAGTGGCGGTAATGAGTTTGCGTCGTCTCCTCACCAGCTGAGAGCCAAAAAAACACTTCACAAAAGAGCTGGCGACGAAGCAGACAAGATGAAGAGGTGCCAACGGAATTTGTGTAGTAATGTGAATGAGTGCAGAAGAAAAGGTAAAGAAATCTTGTATGTAGAAATGACAAGAACTTGCTGGATTCTCTGCTAGATTTGGAACTAAATGTAACATTGAATGAGGTGTAATATCCACCACTATATCCAATTACACACTGATATTTACCTATTTACATTAAAAATCAATATAATACTATTTCTATATTTTCTTCTGTCTCTGTGTCTACGTCTCTACGTCTCTGTGTCTATGCCTCTGTCTGTCTCTCTATGTCTCTCTATGTCTCTCTATGTCTCTATGTCTCTATGTCTCTGTCTCTCTGTCTCTCTGTCTCTCTGTCTCTCTGTATCTCTGTCTCTCTGTCTCTCTATGTCTCTATGTCTCTCTGTCTCTCTATATCTGTCTCTATGTCTCTCTGTCTCTATATATCTGTCTCTATGTCTCTCTGTCTCTCTATATCTCTGTCTCTATATCTCTGTCTCTCTATATCTCTGTCTCTATCTGTCTCTCTATGTCTCTCTGTCTCTATGTCTGTCTCTCTATGTCTCTCTGTCTGTCTCTATGTCTCTCTGTCTCTCTATGTCTCTATGTCTCTATGTGTCTCTGTGTCTCTCTGTCTGTCTCTCTATGTCTCTCTCTATGGCTCTGTCTCCATTTCTCCGTGTGTCTCTTTCTCGCTCTCTCTCTCCCGCTCTTTCTCTACAATATAATTTTGGAAAATTCAATTGAACATGTATAGACTTTTTAAAAGACATTTTGTGCAATTATCTTTCTTTCAGTCTGTATGTCTGTCTCTATGCCTCTATGTATCTATCTCTCTCTCTGTCTCTGTCTTTTTCTCTATGTCTCTCTGTCTCTATGCCTCCATATATCTGTGTCTCTGTCTCTCTCTATATATAATTCTGTTTTCCTCTCTTTTCTCTCTCTACAACATACTTTTGGAAAATTCAATTGAACATGTACAGACATTAGCTCAGTTGGTAGAGCAGTAGCCTTTGAGCCTGGAGGTCGTGAGTTCAATTCCCACTGATGACTGTTGTTGTTGTGTCCTTGGGCAAGACACTTAACCCCACGTTGCCTGAAGCCCCCCGCTGAAAGATCAAGGCTGTTTCACAACTGACGGAGCAGCCATCTTCCTGTGGACTCACCACCTGCAGAAGATCAGTGAGGGACTGGTACTATGACCGTTGTGTGGCAGCTCTCATTGCCACCCCCCCGACCCAGAA
Source organism: Knipowitschia caucasica (assembly GCA_964034765.1). Lineage (NCBI taxonomy): Eukaryota > Metazoa > Chordata > Actinopteri > Gobiiformes > Gobiidae > Knipowitschia > Knipowitschia caucasica. The sequence goes on from OZ035825.1 coordinate 47,497,311, forward strand.
ATGGACAAAGGGGTTGAAAATGAAATGAGATGAAATGAAACGTGTATAGACTTCTTGTGCAATTATCTTGAGCTGGTCATTACAACAGATGCAGACTTTTCATTTGCTGTGGTTTGGTTACTTAACGGTCAAAGAAAATGATTACCTTGGTATAAAACCATGTGAAACCTTGGTCGTGTTGCTTACTCTATACATCAATAAGGCCAGTTTTTCTGCTGTGACAAAACCTCAGACCATCTCATCTTTTGTATAGCAAACTCAAAACTGGCATTGGATGGGAAAAGCTTGTCCACAAACTTCTATCCATTTTCAGACAAAGCAGAGACACCAAGACTTCCCTATCCACACAAACTTCCTTTAACAAACCACAACAAACAGCTAATCCTCTCTTCTTCACACTCTGTCTTCCCGTGTTTGCCGGCGGACGCCTGGTTCTTCCATTATATTACGTTAGGGCCTCTTTGCCTTCAGCCTCAGCTCTGGGCCTCATGTGCTAATGCGAGGCCTTTGTGGGTGCTCCGCTGCGCTTTCTCTGCTGCGTGTGGGTGCTGACGGGTGCAGGGAGAGTGGATCGACACTGACGTAAATCTGGGAGCGTGCTGTCATGGAGGCTAAAGAGAAACCAGGCCTAATCCATTGGGTTTGGACAAGTGTGTGTTTGGTGCAATGGGAGGACTTTTAGCTGAAGCCTAGACGTCTGAGTAAAAGGAAATAGGGGTTTGCCATGTAGTGTGTAACATTTATATAACTTATGAAAGCAGTTAGCCTCGTTGGAATCATCAAAATTGTATCATGTCAAGTTATACAGTACATACACATTCAGGAGGATTTCAGATCTAAGATTGGAGGAGCAGCCTTCCAGCTTCCCCATCTGGACTCCCTCCCCCACTTAACCCTTGAGCTTCTCTTGAGTTAAAGCTGCACTAACTGACTTTGGGATTTTGAAGCCTCGCTGGCCTCGCTCTTTCTGCTCCCCTCACCGCACCCACGAAGCTATCGCCCCTCACACACACGCACTGTTGTTGACGGAGCTAGCGTCTCCCAATATGGATAATACATGGACATGGATTTGCACGTGGATGGCGTGACCATACAACGATAGAACCGGGAAGCGCGGAGGAACGAGACTTTCTTTTGGATGGCTGTTTCGCTGAGTAAGCAGTAACCAGTGACGAAGACACACAAAGCTTCAGGTTAGCTCCGCCGCTTGTTGTGCTAACTCAGCTGTCTGTGCTAACGGATCTGTAGATTTCTCACGAAAGTGGGGGCCAGTGGTCCGCTGTGATTGGTCACAATCTGAGACCCGAAACACATCTCTTCCTTGTTTCATCAAAACTCGATCTAAAATATAATGTCACGCCAGCACAAATCTGCGCTACTTTAAAAAATGCGGTAATTTAAAAAATCTAATTGTCAATCATTCTGGTGATATGTGCTCGTCAAGAGGGTTTTGTTAAAAAAGTGGAGAGGGCGGTTCTTTCCTAAATCTTGGGAAAATCCTCATATATACCGCTAATTTAAGGTTATGTTGTGACCTGCTGCTGCATTAACTGTGTTTGTGAGTTCTGCTTTGAGATTGTGCTGATCAATGAAGTTTCCTGAATCTATTTTCTGTCTAATGTCTGTTTGTTTTTTTTTTGTACCTATTTTACTTGTGTCACAGGGACGACCAAACATATTTCTTGAGCTTTGGTCTTTGGCTTTAATTTCATCCAAAAATGCTACTCAAAAAAAAAGAAATGGATCCTGAACTGGACTTGCTTCTCTTTCAACACCACTAATATTCACCACATCATTTGAAATCCTACTTCTGACAAGTTTCATTTCTAAAACACTCTTCCAAGAACTAAAATAAAAAAAATCGTTGGTGAAATCTCGACCTAATTACGCTGATTTAGTCTGACTTCTATCCGAGCATGTAAAAATAATGTGACTGATATGAAATATACGCCCGGGAGGCTTAAAAACTGCCCAAAAAATGCAAGAATCACAATCTGAAATTTTCTCTGATTGCTCCATTAGCTCGGTTTAAGGTGTAATTACAGAAAGTGCTAATCTTTAATCATCTTTTAATTACCATATCGTGTAGTCGTTACGGCACTCCTGGAGGGAAGAAGAGAAACTTTCTTCTTTGCCGTTTAAGGCTAATTATTTTGGCCCTGGCAGCCGACACACCGATACACATCTGCTGCACCGTCTCTATTAGACAGAGCTTTGATTTTTGCCGGTTTCTCTCGCGCAGAAATTCCACCTAATCACACACTCGCATTATCTGCAGCCGGTTTAATAACTAGTTTTTTATGTTATTTCAACGTCTGATATTGCTGTTTCAGATGAATAGATCTGTATGGAGTTTAGGGAGCCAAAAAGTGGTGGAAACTTTTGGATAGCTTTCAAAGAGTGCACTTCATTTATCCTCGTAGTGCAATTCAACCTCTGTATTTGACCCATCCTGATGCAACTAGGGCGTCTATCTTGTTTTAAAAAGATACAAGAAAAGTCTCCCTCGGATTGAGAAAATAAAGCAACAGTTCTTGAAATAGCACTAACTGGCCTTGTCCCATTGGTAAATCTTGGTTCAACACAGTCAGAATGTGTCAGATTAAGACAATAATCACTCGATACAAGCATTAATTAGCATGTTAGCAGAATCAATCCCGGGTGAACACAGCTAGCTTACATCGTGTCCTCTGGAGAGACTTGTCTATGCGAGAGACCTGCGGGACCGCCTCGGACTAGCTATGTTTGGACTATCTATGCTCAGACTACATTCGGACGCGGAACAAGCGGTAATCTTTCAGTTATATATTTTGTTGGCAGTGCGTTGCTTTTGTTTTGCAGCTTACAATAAGTTGCGCTCATGCTAATTTTTGCATATAGATCGCAAATAAAACTAGATGGCTCCGTGGGATGAGAGCGTAGGGGAAATGAGAAGCCATTCAAACCTTGCAGAAACGGGTATAGCTCCTTTAAGGTTTCAAAATCTCAAGGTCTCAACGACGGTCAGCTCTCCTAAAATACATGTGTCTCCCAAGAGTGTTGCCCGGACGTCGCACCGCTGTTTTATTGGCCATGGGCAGATCAGCTGGTGATGGAGATTGATTCAGCCGGAGCTCCTATTGGCCATACAGGAGGGTTCCGGGCGAATGGCAGTGTCCGGGAGGCGGGCCCAAGTTCTGACAGGAACAAGACAGACACCCACAGAGACGTGAGAGGAGAGGGATGGGATGGGATGGGATGCTTGTGCCAACGGCCCAGACCCGGAGCCGTAACACAGCGTACTTCTAAGAGTGCCCTGTAAGTCACTATTTTACTCTTTAGGTTGAAAGCTGGAAGGCTGTCTGAAAAGCTCACCTAAAGTTGTGAGATTGGGTAAAAAACATGACGTGAAGTGAACTAGTGATAGAAGGTCATGGATTGTATCACATAATTCTAAACTCAGTTACGTGAGCCATGAGTTTCAGGAAAATAATCACGATTTTGTTGGATTCAAAGTTCAAGAGGAAACTAAATCCATCTTTAACTCAGAGCTCATGTCACAGTGAAGCTCTAAAGTCCTCCTGTCTCTCAGTCCTGTCAAAGACTGATCCAACGAAGGAGTGAGAATATATGGATGGACAGATTGTATGGGGTTGCAGAAAATATAAAATAAATTAAACATTTATTTGTCCCACAGTGGGGAAAATTAAAAGTCAACGTTGCCCACATTACAGCAGAATATAAGAAAGGATGAAATAAGACTAAGATAATATATTATAAAATGTTTCAAATAAACATATATTAAAAAAATAATATGTTTAATCCTTGTTTAAGTAGCTCTGAAACAATTGTTTTGTGCTTTTGAATTTAAATTTGTATTTCTTTTTCCTACCTGAGGTGTTGCTGCAGTACAGCGTTCATGGTTTTGCACTGGTCCAGACCAGAGCAGAGAGGATTCATGGTCCGAACCAAGCGGCTACTCCACCTGGTGACCCGTCCTGCGCCACCCAGAGGCTACTCCACCTCTGCTGCTGTGACCCGTCCTGCTCCACCCAGAGGCTACTCCACCTCTGCTGCTGTGACCTGTCTTGCTCCACCCAGAGGCTACTCCACCTCTGCTGCTGTGACCCGTCCTGCTCCACCCAGAGGCTACTCCACCTCTGCTGCTGTGACCTGTCTTGCTCCACCCAGAGGCTACTCCACCTCTGCTGCTGTGACCCGTCCTGCTCCACCCAGAGGCTACTCCACCTCTGCTGCTGTGACCCGTCCTGCTCCATCCAGAGACTACTCCACCTCTGCTGCTGTGACCTGTCCTGCTCCACCCAGAGACTACTCCACCTCTGCTGCTGTGACCTGTCCTGCTCCACCCAGAGACTACTCCACCTCTGCTGCTGTGACCTGTCCTGCTCCACCCAGAGGCTACTCCACCTCTGCTGCTGTGACCTGTCTTGCTCCACCCAGAGACTACTCCACCTCTGCTGCTGTGACCTGTCTTGCTCCACCCAGAGACTACTCCACCTCTGCTGCTGTGACCCGTCCTGCTCCACCCAGAGGCTACTCCACCTCTGCTGCTGTGACCTGTCCTGCTCCACCCAGAGACTACTCCACCTCTGCTGCTGTGACCTGTCCTGCTCCACCCAGAGGCTACTCCACCTCTGCTGCTGTGACATGTCCTGCTCCACCCAGAGACTACTCCACCTCTGCTGCTGTGACCCGTCCTGCTCCACCCAGAGACTACTCCACCTCTGCTGCTGTGATCCGTCCTGCTCTACCCAGAGGCTACTCCACCTCTGCTGCTGTGACCCGTCCGGCTCCACCCAGAGGCTACTCCACCTCTGCTGCTGTGACCCGTCCGGCTCCACCCAGAGGCTACTCCTCCTCTGCTGCTGTGACCCGTCCTGCTCCACCCAGAGGCTACTCCACCTCTGCTGCTGTGACCTGTCTTGCTCCACCCAGAGGCTACTCCTCCTCTGCTGCTGTGACCCGTCCTGCTCCACCCAGCGGCTACTCCACCTCTGCTGCTGTGAACTTAAGGGCTGTTGCTGATTATTACTATTTTTAACTTTTTAGAATTATCAATTTTATTTTAATTTTTGCTGCTACCGGACACCTGAATTTCTCCTTCGGGGATCAATAAAGTATCTATTTATCTATTTATCAATCTATCTAAATAAATAAATAAGATAATCAAATTAAACAAAGTAAAACTCTGGAGCTATAATTAAAAGTGGGTAAAATCGTACAGTGGGAAGAAAATATATATAAAATAAAATTATTGCTTGCTTCAATAATCAAGAGGAAATGAAAGCAGTGACAGATGCAGTTAGAAGAAAGCAACCCCAACTAAAAATGACAATAGATGCAGTAGAGGATAAACACAATATTTTTGTATGTTATACAAGAGACATACATCATTTATTCTTATTGTTATTATTTTATTTTGTAGATATTGATCTTGGTTTTATATATTGTTGAAAGAAGCAGGTGTGAAATCTCTAGCTTTAGCATAATAAAGAAGCAAGTTTAAAATACTGTACATTCTAGTGCTAGAAATCGTATATATATATAATTGTCGTATCTGTACATGTTAGCTGCTAAAAGTGGCTAAACAAAGAGACAGTGGACATATACAGTGGTTCCATATCTCCATATTCTCTGAGTTTTATCTAAACGTCTAAATTAGAATCTGACGCAAATCTGAAGTAACACCATCGCTGCATGACCGGCACATGTTCTGCGACAGGTTTGACGTCTCACTCCCCGCGGCTAACCTCACGCGCCGCATTAGCATAGCATTTGCATTGCATTAGTGTTACCGCGGCGACAGGTAGAATCCACAGCTGTCCTGCCATCTCCCCGAGCCAATATTGACACAGTTTTTTGACGCCGTTTTTTTAAAGCAATGAAGAGAGAAATGTGTAAAAAAAAAAGTTTAGAGAGTTGAACAAGCGCATATGACAAGAAAGATGTCTGCATAATGCGGCTTAAAACATGTTTGTAGAAGCATCAGGGCTGAATCAGGGGAATGAACTTTCAGCTGACGATGGCTCCGTATACACTGGAGACAAGACAAGTTTATGTTTAACAAAGAAAAAGTTTGAATGAATAAACTGGCGGAAGTTAAAAACCTGAAACAAGTCCGACACGGCTTGGAAAACTTACGGTACTCCTTTCCTCTCCATACTTTATCATTATGACTAAGAAGATCCTGGGTTCAAATCCCAGTCGGAACAGAGTCTTTCTTAGAGGAGTTTGCATATTCTCCTGTGTCTGCCTAGGTTTCCTCCAGGTGCTCCAGTTTCCCCTACCACTAAAGTATATATAATAGGTAAATCCTCCAGCTCTGGTCCTAACCATAGACTGTATATATAAACGGATGTAGTCACGCCTATCTCTGGCGTTCTAACTAATGGGCCAAAAATTGGGCTCTCATGGAGTGATTCAAAATGGCCGCGGGGGCTGGAAAATGTGAAACAACGCATCTGCACATGCGTTAGCCCGCACGAGCCCCATACATTTAAACGACTGACTTCAAAAATTCACAGCGGGTAAACCAGAGTGGTCATAAAAAATTCACCCCCCTCAGCATTGACACACATGTGGAACGGAGCTTTGGGCCAAGAGAGACTTTTGGACCATCCTGTAAAGACGCTTTCGAGAGGTCTGCTAATGCTATATGTTAGCATTGGCTAATTAATTAATTAATATCAACAATGGAGATTAGAGCCCTGCACGGGCCTATTATCTGGGGCCGAGCCCGGCCCTGGCCCGAGGGGGTGGCACCCCAGCCCGGCCCGGCCCGATATGGTTTCTGAATTTTCAGGCCCGAAAGCCGCATCAAGCCTGATTTTTTATTTATTTTTTACCTCCCATAACAATGTTTTAGCGTAGTATATAGTGCCGCGCACTGATATGAACACAGGCTTGGCCAGAGAGCGGAGTTATACATGGTAGTGATGTGTTGCAATGAGTTCTGTGTGTTTGGAGTGAACGGCCGCAGCTGTATGATACACAGCTGTATGATGCCCAGATGCTGCAACACACTTGTAAGTAAGTGTGTCGTCAATGACAATACTACACAGAACAACAAACACTACAGCGTGATAGAACGCTATATTCAGTGGGTGCGTTTGTAAATGTAATCTGCCGCTCTGAAAGTGCACGAGCCCGAGCCCGGCCCGTGTCCGAGGTCATTATACGGTCATCGGCCCGAAGCCCGGCCCTCGGGCTGTCGGGTTCATCGTGTATTCTTAGTAGACCATATTCACGTCCAATTGTTTATTGTACAATTGTCCGGTAGAGAAAAACCAAATCACTTTCAAACAGATTAAAACGGCTCCCTCTCGACGATCTCTCCCAGTATCTGCCAGACTCGTTTTTAGCTCTTTGGTCCAAGTGACGAGGTCGAGCTCATGCCGCACCACTGATACTAAATGAGATGTTAATAAGCTGACACAAAATGACACTAATTACTCTAATATGACGGAAATTAGCAGCCTCATGTAGCGGGGATTCTGCGGTCCCTGTTCCTGTCATGTAATTTCAACAGACGCAGGCGTTTTGGAAGGTGGATAGTCCATCACGCGCTCTTCGCCGTGACGTGTTAAGTACAAGACGAAGCTGAACCCAAGGAACTCCTCGCATAAATCTTTGAGCGAATCGGGAAGAAAGACTGACGCTCCCGGTGTTGGACGAGGCTTCAAGCTCGACGTTAAGTAGGAGAGATACTGCGAGAGATTTGCATTTTACTAAATCAGTGAGTGTGCAGGTCCCGATCGCTCAAGCAAGATAGATGGGTGGAAGTATCTGCTATAGCTTTAGGAGGTGAAGCTAAAGAAACAAGGCAAAAAATTTTACTTTAGGAGATGAAAGAAGGAAAACACTCAGCTCTACTGCTTAATGTAGGCCGTGGAAATACAGGTGCAAAGTAGAATATTAATAAAAAGTTCACTTTCCAAAGTGTCAACTTGGTGGCACAGTTAAATGTATAATGTTCATTATGTACTTTTTATTGAATTGTATTATTAGATGTAAGTTACTAACCTTAACTTTTTACTAAAACTGTATATTAATATGCAGGTTATATGATTGTATTGTCAAGGTCTACAGGTATAAGGTAGCTGGTGCTAAATCTGGTGCATCAATCTTTTTAACCCTTTAATGGTTTCCTGGTTTGGTGGATCACTTTTGGAGTCACATCTACTTGAAGCTTTGAACTGAGACCTATCTCTCTATCACTTGGTTTTAGGCACATCAAACTTCACCTCAACCATTTGGTAAAGGCTTGCAATCATAAAAAATACTATTTAGAAAATTGCGTTAATCTGTCATTGCTCAAAAATCAAACAAGAAAACATACATTGCTTTATTCAAGTCGGAAACATTTTAATGCAACTGCACATTGTCCTTATATCAAACTTATGTCTATCAATTGTTTAAGGCTAGTTTATAGCATGGAAAGAGAGAGAGCCGACCATTGTCTGCTGACCCGATGGCTTACACCTCTGACCAATCGAGGGTGACCTTAGATGGGATGTCATCCTAGGTATATATGAGCTAGAAACCCTTCTTGAGATCTCTGCCTTGGCATTATATTATCATGATAACAGACCCTCCATGCTTTAATCATTGCATTTCATGAGTTTGAACTGTTTGATTCTCTGATCTGTTAAAGGTAAAGGTGCACTTTATTGATCCCCGTAGGGCAATTCATTCTCTGCATTTGACCCATCCTGGTGCCGCTAAGGCTTATGTCAGGAGCAGTGGTCGCCATAGTAACAGCACCCGGGAACCCATCTCCTGAAGTTGATGCTCGGCTTGGTCAGGACCAGAGCTTGTGTGCATGTTTTCAGTGGTAGGGGAAACGCGGAGGAAACCTACGCAAGCACGGGGAGAACATGCAAACTCCACTCAGAAAGACCCCGTTCAGACCGTCGTGAGACATGTTAGTTTTACCCTACTGATGATGTGTTGTTGCTGTTATTATGTATGGCTATACAAAAAGAAATGGAATTGATTGTAATTGATTTGAATCATGGGGATGGGTTCTCTGCTGTACGGCCCGAGAAAAAGTGCAGACAAAAAAGTCCCCTAATGTTAGTATATCTATCTATAATTATGAATGAAACTTGAAACATAACAAGCTACGACAATTATGACAAAATATTGGCTTCCTAAATATTTCAAAACATAATAGAAAATGTGTGGAGCCGTCATTTGGAATTCTGAAGAAAGGATCGGTTCCAAAATGTCACTTGTGGTTTAATTGAATTATTATTCGGAAAGTTGCACGGCACGGATCAGTGCGAGTTTTGAAGGTGAAGTTAACGATTGTAAGCATAGAGGGGCTTGTATGAATGAGGTGTGAAGGAGGCCAGTCTGGTACAAAGAGAGATATAGTGGACTAAAGCAATAATAATGTCTCACACTTGTTAACTGCTTTACAGACTTGCCAACACTTCTCTGGGCTGAAGTCAGGAGTACAAGTAAGGTTTAAAAAAGCGTTCTTTCCCTTGGATCTGTCACTTAACACAGACAGAAAGCAGACAGATCCCAAGAGAACCTTAACCCACATACAGGGGCAACCAATTGTGAAAGTCCTTACTTAATAAGATGAGATATATCTGGAAACTATGGGAGAGTAAAAAAAAAAAAAGGGTACTCACTAAGGGTGAGTTTATATTTGCAAATTGGGGTAAAAAGATAACCATTTAGTCACGAACAAAAGTACTTCCCAATACTTTGTATTATACCCTTTGCACTAAAGCTGCAATCTCATGTCCTTTTCTGTTTCAACAAATGGCTGTGACCAGAAAAGTGTCAATGTAAACATACCAGTGTGGAGTGGTGAGGGATCAATAGAAGAAGGTCGGAGTTACTCTGATTAAAAGTCTCTCCATGTCCTTGCAGTAAAGTACATACATGTTGCTGCCATATGAACCAACTCGGACTCTGAGGAAGCACAGGGACTGGCCTCCTGCTGGGACACTGAGGAGCACAGGGACTGGCCTCCTGCTGGGACACTGAGGAGCACAGGGACTGGCCTCCTGCTAGTGCACAGAGTCAAGACTAAATATGGGGAGGCAGCGTATCAAATTTATGCTGCTAAAATCTGGGAGAGTCTTCCTAAAAAATGTGAGACAGGCTTCTACTCTGACCATGTTTAAATCCAGTTTAAAAACAGTTCTGTTTAGCTGCAACAACTGAAGGATTGTATCTTCACTCTTGTTAATGTTATGGGATTATTTATGATTTGTATGCCTTGTGTGATTGTGTCTATCTTGTTTGCCTTGTGTATGAACTGTGCTATACATATAAACTTGCCTTGCCTGAAAGTCCTTTAATTCATTTTCGTGGTAGACATGCGTTTCGACCTCATAGTCCAGAACCATGGTAGTTTTTTTGTCTTGGGAAACAAAGATACGGATCAAAGTACGAGGACAGACGTCACATAGTCTTAAAGAAAACGCCAAAAATCAGAAGAAATCAGAAGAAGAATCACCTCTGTCCTCCGAGGCAATAACTCACCCGGCCTACGACTACAACGTGGCAGCCATTTACAGAACGGCATCATGGGAAGAAGACAGGGGCATGGAGATGGATGGAAGGAGCGGGAGACGAGACGAGTGCCCATCGCTGACGGCAGATAGGAAGACTTGAAGGGCTATGGTTGCGGTGGAACGGAGCAAGCTTTTGACAAGAAGTCTGTGAGGAAGATGGATGTAATGTGTCTGGACCGAGCTCCTCCTGTGCCTGTGGGTGTGTAAGGTCATCCGGATCCAAGGCGATTTCTGTATGCGTAAGATTGAGCAGTAGAATATGACAACTTGCCACTCCCAAAGTCATTTTTTCTTGTGGAAACATATGCCAAAACCCTTGTTTTTTTTAGCAAGTGAGTTGACTGCATGGTTTTTCTTCACTGAAAGTTTCTGTGACAAGACATGGCTGATGTTCACCCTTTAACATTCACTCCTTGTAGAAATGTATAATTTTCTTTTTTGGATTTTCAATGGTGTAGGACACTAATAACACGAATTTGTTATTATATTTTTTTGAACGCCTATTTTATTTTATTATAGGCCTTTACCAAATGGTTGAGATGCATTAAAAGCGCCAAAAAAACCAAGTGAGATGCCCCAAAAAGGTCAGTTCCAAGCCTCGAGTAGATGTATGGACTCAAAGGGGATCTACCACATGGTTGAGGAAACCATCAAAGGATTAATTAACAAACCCTGATTCCAAAATTCGGCATTTCAAAACCTTAAATCTTAAAGCACCCGGCGAATAATTGAACTACGAAAAAAATCCATATAACTAGTTTCCAAAAAAAGGTCGTTCTTTTTTTGGGCCTCTGTCAAATCTCCAGGTCAGCTTTTTAATGAAGGGATAAAGAGAAAGACAAAATCAGCTCTAAGCCCAAAATGTCAATTAGTGACTCACAGAGCTCACAAGTTGGAGAGAAATGTGTCCTCTGCATTTGACCCATCCTGAATCTCACTCGGGCCTCTATCTGGAGCAGTGGTTGCCGCAGGGAGCCCAAATCCAGATGTTGATGCTTGTTGGCTTGGTCAGGGCCAGAGATTGATGCTTTTACCTACAGTATTGGAGAAGTCTTAGTGATAGGGGAATACCGGGGCACCTGGAGGAAACTGGAGCAGACACAGGGAAGACAAACTATACTTATAAAGGGCTCTGTTCTGGAATAAGAACCCAAGAACTTCTTTCTCGGGTGTGAGCCTTTTTTGATGATTTCACTGACTTTCAAGACCCAGAGAATATTGCTATAACTATGTAAACTAGTTTTGTTCTCTTGTAATCCCCAGTCTAATAAAATGAAGTTTGACAGAAATCACCGGTCTCAGACAAATACGTCAATGGCAGTCAATTAGTAAATAAAAGTCCATACGTATCCTTAAATGTCAATCAGATCAGTTCAGGTTATGACAAAGATACAGAAGTTGAATAAAAATGTTTGGTAATGTTGTGAATGGGACTCCCTTAAAGTTATTGTCTGGAGTTTGTCAGAAAGACAGACAGAGAGGTACTTGATTTGAAAAAAACAACGCAAGCTCCTCCCCCTTCCTTTCTGATTGGTCTACACCTACGATTCCGTAACACTTTTAAATGTTAATCAGAGAACACATTAACGTTTTAACCCGGAAGTAGCTATTATGATGAATTGCACATTATAGAACACATCTGCAGAGGATCTGATTATGGATATAGGGTCAGTATATAAATGATTATGGAAATAGGTTCAGTATATAAATGGGTAACTCAGCGTGGATTTTCAGAATTCTTTGTCCAGAGCCAATTAGAGGATTGATTCGCAGGTTCCGCGAAAACAAACAACTGAGCATGCGCGCAGCTACGAGCATCAGTGCTGATGATTGACAGCTCTTGACTCAATTGGTTAACCTCGACGGCATCGTAGATTCTGAACTATAGCTAAGAGAAGGGAAGGCGAGACTTACCTGTAATATTAGAATTAATAAAATGACTTATTTTATATCAACATTTAAGGCCAGGCGGTCAATTTAACACATTTCCTAAAATTTACTCACTTTAAGCAGTACATAAGCTTCTAACACATGTACACAGAATGGCGTGGTCCGGTTTGCATAAAAATAACAACTTTTCCAAGACTCTTTCTGCAGCAACCAACAACACATACTAATTCTTAGGGGGGGGAATCTAGAATACGGAAGACAATTAAATTGGAAAACTTGAATTGTCTCAAACCAATTGAATGCACCACGACAGCATCTTGATATTCACAAAGTAGAGGTTACACAGAAAAACACAGCCACACAAAGGAGACACTATCAAACGCATGGGATGAAGTCTATTATCTTGCTGAGAATCAGGGGGTAATGGAAGGCTGAGGGAGATGGGCCGAGCCTGTTCAAAGCCCTCTTCTTTCTCTGTTTGTTTTCATGAATTTTAATCAAAAACACTTTATAGCGTTGCCGCGGTGGCCTGCAATAGAGAGGCCCTGATGCGTCGGCAATTTTCTGATTAACCACCTGACCTTGAGGGGAAAGATCGACGGGAAATATACACGATTCCGTTTGTGTTTTTGGAGAGGTTCGCCGCGATTCATTGAGTCACCTTTGGGTTAGATTTGTTGTGGTAAGAGAGACGGTAATTCAGAACGTTATTAATAGGTCATCTGGGTTTTTTACAAGCAAATTTTATTTTATTTTTTTAGCAAAAACAGGAGCGGAAGCAGCAGGATTCACAGTTTACGTTCATTGCGAACAAGAGAATATATGGTTCTACTTTTCCAGTGACCAGTGAGAGATTTACCTCTGTGTTAAACAATTCAGAATAATAACAATAACTTGTTGCAGATAAGTCCACATACAAAATGTCAGACTTGGAGTTTCTAACTCATGCATTTGTCTCCAGTAGGTTAGACTTCTGTAAGCAGCTCAAGTCCTGACTAGAACCAAGAAGTACCATCACATTAGTCCATTAGTCTCTGCACTGGCTTCCTGTGGCTCAGGGAAAAGACTTGTATGCAGCTCGGGCAGTATTTGTTTTCCCTCATCCTTGTTTCAGCATATATTCAACTGAAGACATTGCTTCACATTTTCAAACATGAATTCATTCATTCATTCATTTTCTACCCCTTAATGAATCCATTTCTTGGTTGGGGTGAGGGCAATCAGAGCCAATGCTCATAGCACCTGCGTCTCACTGATCCTCCGGCAGGTGGTGAGTCCACAGGAAGATGGCTGCTCCGTCAGCAGTGACACAGCCTTGTTCTTTCAGACGGGGCTTCAGACCACGTGGGGTTAACCCTATGAACCCGTCTGCATCGGCGCCAATGCATGCGCACATGTTTTACAAATGATCAATTTACTCGGGAACGGTAAAATGTAGCAACTTACTTTTTTTTCCTCTGTGAAGTACACATTCAAGGTTTTCCGAAACTAGTTTTGATTTGTCTGTGCGATGCACGGAGGATAAACTACGTTTGTCTGAAAGTGCGTGTCCAAAGCGTGACCCGTGAGGTACAAACAGCTGTGAGATACAAACACACGGGGACTGCCAAAGATCGTCAGTACTTCTCTGTCTGTACTTGTTCTCCCACAGTTGAAACTACAGCTGCGATTGCAATAACCGGCTGAAGAGTGCGCATTATTGATAAAGACGATAATAAATACAGTAAAATGACATTATGTGTATATGATGTATATAAATATATGTATTATATAAATAATTGATGTTTTTTATTTTTCTTATGTTTTACGTTTTTTACAGCTGTGCTACAGAAGCAGAAGCTTCAGGAAGGGCATCAGGAGTACAGAGTTTTTTGCTTTTATAGTGGAATTTTGTAAAAAGTATAATAGTTAGAGATTCATTTGTTTTCCCCATTATCCCCAAGACCATAAATAACATTTCTATGCAGTGTAAAAAGTTGTTTAATCGCATTTCATTGTGTTTTTTCCAATACATTTTTGTTAAATTGATTTTCCGTTTGATTTTTTTCTTTGTCTTCATGATTCCATAATTTTTATATAATTCATATGACAGCTTTACAATATGAATATTCTAAAACCCAAGGGTGTAGTGAAAAAAACAAAGTATACTGCTTGACTCTGCATCAAAAGATGACTGTTTTATGAACAATTATACACAAAGAAAACCAGGCGAGGAAAGTTCCCCAAAATGACCCATGTGCATAGAGGGTTAAGTGTCTTGCCCAAGGACACAACAAGTGAATGATTTTACATTTGTTTTTATCTTTAATCTTTTTAATGCGCTATGATTATTTATGATTATTTATGATTGTAATCCCTTGTGTGATTTTAATTTTTTACGGTTTTTAACTACTTGTGTGATTTTATATATCTTGTGCTCTTAATCTGTCTTTTTATGTTTACTTAAATTCTAATGTTTGATGATTTATGCATGATGTTATATGGGTTGTGAGGCGCTTTGCGTTGCCTTGTGTAGGAAAGGCGCTCTATAAATAAACGTTGATTGATTGACAACGGCAGGAGTTGGACTAGGTCTCGTGGTGGGAACCCATAACCTTCAGGCCCAAAGACCATTGCTCTACCAACTAAGCCACTGTCGCCCCCAATAAAATATATAAATAGCCTGGCCATAGCCATCCGTACACTCCGCTCAATCTTCATTTCACTGCATGTAACGTCTGGGTCTGGTCCCTGTGTTAGCGAATACAATCGGTCGCATTTCAACCGGCTACTCAGAGAGCGCGGAAGGCGGGTGTTGTAGGTCGGTGCCGGTGACGTCAAGAGTTTGCTCCGAACGGGCAGGTCGTAGTTTGGTAATGGCGAAGAATGCGATAGTAAAGTATTCCGGTCTGGTTCTATCAAGAAATTGAAGCAGGAGCAAGAGAAATGTTTAACAAATGTAATCGCTGGTCAAGATTGTGGCGCTACTCCCCACTGGCTCCGTTAGCGGCAAAGGAGATGGCTAAGCTAAATGCTAAATGCTAACAACACACTCGGGCGCACTACATACGTCACAGTAAACTCAGATCCAATCGTTTCAATCTGCAAAAGCAGTTTACCCCTCCCACCTGTTAACGAAACTCAATGGAGCAAATCCAGACCTTAGTATGAAATTAAATTTGTACTAAGGTGTGGTACAACCAGGCTAGTCCAGAACCAGCGCTTGAGAAATGGGGCTTTAACTGCCATTGAATGTTGGTTGCCAAGCGACAGAAAATGGCTAAATATGAAATTTACTTATGAATTAAACTAAAAATAGAACTAATCCCAATTGAAAAATAAAACACAATTTCATAAAAGAAATGAAGTGAATAAACAAATAAACTAACACAAGAAGTGACAAAGTTATGAACACCAATAATGCACATAAGCGGCTTCCCAAACTAAAAACCCGTCATTGTGACTGCTGTGATAGTTCTTCTGTTAAAGCAACCTCTCATAACTGGCAACACATTTTTCTTTGCGTTTACCTTTTAACACATCCAAGTCTCCCAAGTCTCAAAACTGCATTTTCTAATCCCAGATCTTTCCCTTTCAGGTATTTCCTCCTCCAGCGGTCTCCCCTGTGTCTCTGTTTTGCTCCTGGGATCCTACCTCTCTGAGCCTGAATGCAACTTTGTGGAATACTTGATCAGAAACATAAACTTTCCGTTCACTTTCACACACACAAACACACAGATACACACATGCACCCACACAAACGCACGCCTGAACTGTGTCAAAGTCCCAAATCCTCGTTGACAACCGCCGCCATTTATCACGACTCCACGAAGACACAGAATCTGCAGCATCAGTGATTTCAATGAAATATTAAAACGCAGCTGCCACGTTGTCATTTACCGTCAGGGATTTCCAAGGATTTTCTTTTCTCGCTCACATCCAACAACCGCCACACAGCCACCATGTTGCAAACCCCAAAATTGAAAGCTTCAAAATCAAATAACAATTTCAAAGACAGATTATTACATATTTGTCGAGCAGAATATAAAAAGGATTATTTTTTGGCTCAGGCAACGCTGGGGATTGTGCAAAATTTGAAAGTTATTGAAGAAGTAAAGTGATAGCAGGGGATGTGGTATTTCTACTATTTTTTCATCAAAAGGGAATAAGGTTATTACACTTCTGTCTGCTATAATCTACGACACATAAGTCTCATTAGTTACAGTATATTTCGTATGTCTGAAATCTCAATATGATAAAAAATTGTCAGAAAAATAAAACTAGTGGGAGTGTGTTGGAGGGCCAATGGTTAAAGACGTCCGGGGACACATCTGTGTTTAATTTAAAGTATAAATTACGCCTAATGCTTTTTACAACCAACATTGAATCAGGAGAAACAAGAAACAAAGAGTTTGGCACAACTGCAAATTTACCAAGACTAAGCTGTCCGTCCAAACGCACCACGTAAATAAGGACCACCTCGGGCTCTGAGGAGCACAGGGACTGGCCTCCTGCTGGTGCCCAGAGTCAGGACTAAACATGGGGAGGCACTACTTGTAAGAAAGCAGCCTGTGAGTCACTTTTTTACACTTTGGGCTGAGAGTAAGGTTAGTCCTCTCTTTTTTCTGTCTGTACAAAAGCTGATCTAAAGATGTGACAGAGGCCAGCAATACGTGTGTGGAAACCAGTTTTTAGACGTCTTTCCTTATTATGCTAAAGATACAGATTTTATACCTGCTTCTTTTCATGCTATGGTTAGAGAATTTATTTGATTGTAGTGTAGAGTTGCTATGTGCTTTGTGTATTGCTGGTGCTATGTGTACTGGGTCTCACCTCTGGCCACCCCCCAGACCCAGAAATGGATTAAGGGGTAGATAATGGATGTAGTGTAGTTATTATTCAATTATCTTGTGTTATGTCCATAACTTGAGATGCAACACTGAATTTCCCCCACTATGGGAACAATAGAGTGTCTCTTCATCTTTATTTTGTAAAATGTTCACTTTAATTCCATTGTGTTAGTTCTTATGTAACATCACAGTTATCCAAAGAACTGTTGATTTTATAATTACATGGAATACATTTACCAAAATTATCTTTTCTTGTTTTTTGACCTTTTGTGGTTGTCAAATTAGGTACCCCACCTTCTTACGTTATTCTGTGTCAAATGTAACTGTGATTCCATAGGAGATAGTCCACCATAGTCCTGCCCGAGACAAAGTAAGTAAGTAAGTAATGTTTATTTATATAGCGCATTTTTACAGACCAAGGTCACCCAAAGCGCTTTACAATGTTCAGAGTCAGATATTGTTCCAATCATTCCACACACGGTGATGACAGAAGCAAGTCGCCGAACACACTGGACCATCAAAGCCCCCAATCAACACCCTCCATTCACTCATTTACATTCATACCAATCGTGCATGTTTTTAGTGGTAGGGGAAACCGGAGCACCCGGAGGAAACCTACGCAGACAAGGGGAGAACATCTGCACTGAACTCCGCTCAGAAAGGCCCTGTTCCGTGCTATCCACTCAGTCACCGTGCAGCCACAAAACCTGCGAAAGAATACAGATCGTATGCACTCCAGCTACGTAACAGTCCTCTTGTATTGAACAGATAGACTTTTTAAATCACCGTGGTTACAGCTATATGCTTACGTGCCATCGCAGCTCCGACTTTGAAGCCGGTGTAGCAGCCTTTGTTCCCTCCGTCTCTTAATGTGAAACGCAGTGATCGTTGCTCAAACCGCCGCTGCCTAAACGACTGTGTACCTGTGGCTCTCCTTCATCTACAAAGCCTTTACCCCGGCTCTGCTTTTTGATGAAGCGGATCAGTCTTCCTAATGCTGCCACACTGAGCAAAAAGCACATCACATGTACATTAGATTAAGACGAGTGTGTGATCACGGCTGCCTTTGACTGATGGCAGAAAGCGGCTTTAAAAGAGAGACGTCGTGTACGATCTTTCTTTGGTTGTCGCGGCTTTTATCCACGTTAGAAACTGCTGCTATTCACTCATAAAAAAAACAGACCTGGGATTGTTTTAAGCTCCATCCATGCTCTCCCATCAAACAAATCCAATGTAGTTTGGTATAGGTCTAAATCACAGCACTAGTCGTGTCGGAGGACTTTACTTTGGATGATTTGCCAAAAACAAATCAGAGAATCAAAAAGTCAAAACACAGGAAATGCAATCACTTGTTTAAACTAGTCATTTTAAGACATTATCTGAAGATTTTGTTATGCATGCCTTTACCTATTTTTACTCATACAACTTACACCCTGGCCCAAAGCAATTTCTGAGTTTGTGACTTCCTGTTGCTTACAATGGATAAAAAAAGAAAATCTTATTCTCATCATAACAAAAACACAGATGCCTTAGGTCCACAAGGAGAGGTGTCCCTAAATGTCCTTCAATCTCTTTAAATGTCCTGTATCATCACTGTCAAAACCCTCCAGCATCTGCAAGGAACCACTCAAAAAAAAAAGACAAAAAAAAATAGTGGGAGGTCCCGTTGAGAGATGGACAGACAGAATGTAGATCCAGGAATCTGTTTACATGCTCAATCGTGGTAATTACTCGCTTGGGAACCATCCATTCATTTTGTCGTAGGAGAGAAGTGTTTTACAATGGTCAATAGGCGTTTATTTGGCGCAATAAATGTCTATCATCTGCACCCACGCACCAATTCTAACCAACAACATACGTCAAGAAACAGAAATTTGCAACAAGGGAAGATGTAAAAAAGACATATGGTGTTTACCCAACGGTGCCAAACAAATTACAGCCGTCAAACTAGTAGTATGTCGTCTTTGTCTTGCCGTCCCGCCCTGTCCTGTGATTGGTCCCCAAATCCATGCTAACATTTTGACCCGAGTTTCCAAGCTCTTGTAGAATTTGTTATCTCTGTATCTGTTTTAGAGTCCTCTATCTCTTTCAGTTTCAAGTCTCCGGCTTCCTCCAACTTCACCTCTAATTTCTGAAAAAGCACCTAAAGCAGAGCTGGGCAAAGAGCGGTGGATTCACGTTTCTATATAACCCTTGGATCTTCTCCCATCCACAAACTGTAAACCGTCTCGCCATATCACCCAACGACATGAGTGCAATGATGGCATGTTATACCTCATAATAATTCATCAAAAAAATCCTCCGTCTACAATTCTTGAAATCTAAAGACAACTAAAATATAATTCTTACTTAATACAATAATAATTTCTTCAAAGTATCTCCCATTTTGTAAAAGGTTAAAACAAAACAAAAAACGGAGATGCAAAAGATGACCTAACACTTATGCACAAACACATATGAAACACCATTTTTGTTCATCAAGTACATTCTTATTACTGGTGTAGCTTGCATTTAAGTATATTGTTTCGATTTAAATGAAATGGAAACGAGTCCGGCCCTCCCCCATGAATTGAAATCCCAAGGAGGCCCCTGGAGATAATAATTGTCCAACCCTGGCCTAAAGCCATGACGCAAATACTGTATTTATATGGTTTCTTTTATATTTTTGGTCAATGTACAGTCCGCATGCTTCCAACACAGAACAGTGCACACTGCAATGTAAATAAGTACAATAATATCACCTTCTCGAGGCTTTATCCCCCGTTGCTTGTAAAGATTTCTTTCCCTCTACGATTTCATCAGTCCTGGCTACACTTGACTTGTAAAGGCCTTATCAGCACCTGGCAGTCTGTGTATGTAGACCTACATATACGACACAAGTACAAGTGGCACGGGTGGATTTTAGATGCCACTTTTATGTATTTATATTTCTCGGGACAGAGAAGTCATGTTTAAAGGCTGGAGCACAGTGGGAGGGACAGTGCGGAGCTAACATGGAGCCCTGGGGGAATCAGATAGAGGTGAAAGGGACAGAAGAGTCCAGAAGCAACAAAAGGCAGAGAAAAGTCACACGAAAGAGATGTTATTATGGTGGAACTTAAAATTAATGAAAATGTGTTAAAACAACTTCAACAATCTTATAGAGGAGGGGGTTGCATGGGTAAGCCTTTGGAATCAGCACCAATGACCCCTATGTGTTTTTTTATTATTACACAGTGGTCTCTAGCTATAACTTGTTTCAACTTTTGCGGCCTCGCTGTTTCGCAAATCTTTTTGCAATAATTTGTGTGCGTCTTTTACAGTGTGCTTCTCATGTGCCTGGTTTCTCTCTCGTCTCTATCTCAGGTCTCTCCCTCTCTGCTCTCTTCTTCTGGCCTCACTCTGGTATCTCTCTAAGGTCTCTCTCCTCACTCTGGTATCTCCCTCTCTGGCACCTCTCTGGCCTCTCTCTGGCCTCTCTCTGGCCTCTCTCTGGCCTCTCTCTGGCCTCTCTCTGGCCTCTCTCTGGCCTCTCTCTGGCCTCTCTCTAGTCTCTTGCTGGTCTCTCTCTAGTCTGTCTCTGGTCACCTTGGTAGCCCTCACTCCTACTTCGGCACGGTGTCCTGTGCAGCTGTATTTTTCAGTGTAGAGAGTGAGAATGAGGACTTTAGCATACATTATTATGTTAATACATACCCAATGGATTGACCCATTCATTTGTAAGTCTAATCAAAAGTGAGCACCTGATGTCACACGTTGAAACAATGGTGTAATAATCCATGTGTTTACGATATGAATATTAAGAGTCCAGGACTAAAGGCTTTAATCTGCCACCTCCTGCAGAGCGCCTTCAAACTTCAAGCGAAAAACAATACGGCTTCTCACAAACAAAAGGAATATATAATTTTCTGTGTGTTTGAGCTGGACCTGAGTCTTTATGTCAGTGTTCTTTATGAAAAATGTCTATCCACTTACCCTGGATGTTCGGATATGTTGATAAATGAGTTTTACAGTTAAGTTAAACCTAGGGATACATTGATACTGCAGCTTTTTCAAGTCTGATACCGATCCTCGTACTGTGGCTTCAGCCGTTATGGACCGATACCAGAAAAGAGACTGCAAATCCCGGCTAACTGTTTTAAGTAACGCCAGAACTTCTGTCTGAGTAAAAGTGAAACCCCTGAAATTCTGGGCAAATATCAGCTTGTAAACAGACTAATTACATCAAAATGTATTTATTTCTTTAAAGATAGATAGTAAAGATAAAGGATGCTCAACAATACAATACACTAATTACACTTAAATTATACACAGCTACATACACATACAGTTTAAAGTTATACACAAACACACACACACACATAGGGCTGTCACAATAAACAATATATCAAGTTAACACGCAATCAGATTCAGATTCATTTATTTGCCATTTGCAGTAAAACCACATTGGAAAAATTGTGCAAGACTACCCCGGTGTGCGCCAGACAGAGACGACACACACCAGAGCTCTTGCCACGGCGCCATTTTTCCGGCGCCATGCGACAAACAGTAGAATAAACAGCAGAGAGCAATAACATACAGGTTACAACAGACAGTTGGATAGAAAACATTGTGCTTTGTATAAACCACGGATTTTTTTCTCGGGATGAGCACCTCTGGCTGCCGGTCCAATGTGGCTGTCAGAGGGGGGCGGGGTCAGGGAGGGGGTGAGTCGGAAACACAGTGAGGAGGGGAGGGGAGGGAGAGATCAGAGGGAGGCGGGGGGAGCGGGATCCAAGCTGGAAGACTGAAAGAGTGTGAAATTTTTGTAGAGTCCAGATTTATTATGATGGCCTTGGCCCGAGGAATGTGAGATAAGAGAGGAGCAAAGACACAGCAAGGAGAAAAACGCGTCTTCCTGTAACAAGGGACAATCTAGTATGCATTCTAGCAGTCAAAAACAGGCAGATATTCTATTAAATCCAATTAAACCGAATTGCGGCGCCCTCAAACCCCGTACACAGGGGCCAATCCAAGCCGGGTCAGAGAGTTCAAGCGTGACAAACAATGTCATTCAATCTCAATTCCAGAGTTTTATGCCCATCAAGTGAACGAGCTGCGAGATCTCTGATCAACTGTTCCACCAAAACCACTCTTCTTTGTCCAGCCACAGCGCTCTCAACCACGACTCGGTTAAGCTCCTTGTACATCCCATCAATTTTGTCGGCCAGCAGGTCGTGAATCTTGCGAACTGCCATGCCTCCGAATTTATGGTAGAATAGAACCGCTCCAAACCCAAACAGGAGGATCCCCACCACCAAAAAGCCAAAGATATATACGTCTTCCGAATCTTCAATGGACAGGGTCGACAGACAGAGGGGCTGAAACTTGTTCCAGCTGTCAAGAGTATACCCCGCTGGTGAAGTCCCGTCCGGGCACTCGGGCTCTCCAGACCCACGCTTACGTGTTGAAAAGAAAGAATCAATTGCGTTGAGGGACCAATTTACCATTTCCATTCTTGCTAAAAGTTGTCTGTGGCAAAACTCCAGGAAAAAGACAAAAACAGGAGATAGCAAGCAGTCAGAAGCAGGAGCGTCTGAGACACGTCTTTGCTCGACGGAGGCGGAAGAGGAAGTCGATGTCAATGAGGTCGATAAGTCTGACGGCCTTAATAAGTTCTGTTTGTGTGTTCGCTCTTTGCCAGTACCTGACAACCCATGGTCTCCTCGTTGCACAAGACCCAATCAGAGGCATGAAGTGTGACCGGTCCAACCCCCCGCCCCCATTGCCACCGAGAGTGTTTGTGTGCACACCACGAAGGGCCACGGGAACAAGCCAGTTCATTTGAATGTACATAAAGCCTTTTTAATTTGGATATTTAAAGTCTCTCCTTGGTTAACAGAGACCAAGAGTGAATTGTTGCTATTTATATATTTTTGGTGAACTGAGACTGAGTTTGTTTAAATCTCTTCCAATTCCAGAACAGTGTTAAATGTTTTAAGAATTAAAAGTAGTATTAGTAGTAGTAGTAGTAGTAATATTATTTTTTCGGCCATTATGTACATTAGATCTCACATGTTTTCAAATATCTTATATACATCTTACATTTTTATTGATCAAATGGTCTCTTTACCGTTTTTTCTGCCGTTTGGACTAAGTTGAGAGGCAAAAGCTTCAAAACGGCAATTTTAAAATGTATTGCAATATAATCATTAATTGCGATAATTTATGGGATGAGTAATTGTCAAGGAAAATGTGTTATTGTGACAGCTCTACATACACACACACACCTTTTCACTTGCCACACATTTTCATTCAAGATTTTTTTCATGTTTTACACAGAGAATTTGAGTCCAAATAAGAATCGATCCCAATGGATGGATGAATAGATAAATGAATAGAAAATGGGAAATGAGAGAATGGATAAGTGGATGAAGGCCTCTGGGACTTGTGTGTTTGGTCTGTTTTTTATTTTGGTTTGTTGTTATTTTTTGTTGTTGTTTATTTTAGTTTTATATTTTGTTTTTTATCTTGCCTGTTAGTTATGCATCTGTCGGCGGGCTTGTGTATTTTTTTTTTAGGTTGCCTGGTGGGTGGGATTTGTCATTGCGTTATCTTGTGTTGTGTGTCTTGTGTGTACATGTCTGGTGAGTGTCTGAAATAAAAATAAAAAATAATAAGAATCGTTCCCAAAGTTGTCCAAGTATAGAATTATAACTTAACAAATAGTGTAGTCATTGTAAAAGAACCATATCACCATAGACACTCACTGTACAAGACAAGCTCCCCAAAGGAAATATATAAGGAGTAAATATATGATGTTTAGCTAGCTATAGGTTAGTAGCTCCCCATGATCTATTGTATACACACACACACACACACACAAACACATGCACACACTTGGCCCCATTGGTCTGCGATAAGCCGTTTTAGAAGGCCCTTAAATTTAATTTTAAACTAAACCCTGCGTAATTAAAAATACTCTTTGTAAACTGCTCAACCCTTCCATTCCACATAATCAAGTGAAGCCCTTAATGACCCAACACTAGTACTTCATTTGTCTTGCGCGCTAAGCCTCTCTAGTTTGCATTTTGATTTCCTTTTGGAGCAAGAATAAAAGCGATAAGGCCAGGGAGGAGAGAAAAAAAAACCTTCACCACCTGGAGTAATTATTTTCCAGGAGGATTTTTTAATTTATTTTTTGTTCCTAAATTAATTTGAGTGAGAGGCGTTGGTCGCGGTGCCTGTGCTTGTGCTAATCTAAAATAATGGGTGGTAATTGGCTGGGGCTTGAATGGACTTTGGCTAGGTTACATGGCCGGGGATGTGCGCACAGGTACAAAGGGATAAAAACTAATAGTGCTATATGATATGCGGGAGCCGGGCGGTCATTTTAATATCCTGGAAACAAGAACTACAAAAGCAACAGGCGAGAGCAGCGGTGTTCAAAGTAAATAACTTATGACACTGTATTTAATATGATTAAATTAAACAAAGAAGGACAGGACATTTTATTACTGGTACAAAGTGTAGTGGCTTCCTACGGCTAACTTTTTCTTCTTTTTCACAGCTTTAGACCATGTTTTGTATAGCCATTCCTTTGTCATTTCAATCCCCTTTATAGAGACTAAATATTCTGTCCAGTTCTTCATTGCAGAACAGCTCAAGCTCTGTCAGAAGAGATTGGATAGAACTCGAACTTTGACCAGGACTTTAAATCCTTGTTTTTTCTTCTCCCTAGTCACCACTAGTCCATAAAGGCCTGGTTTGTGTAGTGTCTTAGGCGATATGTATATGCCGGCAGCCCCTCCAGAAAAACCATTGGCCTCGTGTCTGCATCTGTGAGCAGTATTGTCCATGTTAAGAGCTGGAAACTTGGGCAGGCGGCTGTGTCTTGGTAGGTTTGCTGTAATGCCGTATTATTTCCATTCTCTGTGAGATGGTCAATGTTTGGGGAAGCCTTACAGTAACCCAGCTTTAAACTTCTCCCCAATTTCCTCCCTGACCTCTCTGGTGGGTTCCTGCAACGCTAACTCCCTAGCTCAATGAAGCCCAATAGGGAAGTGCTCTGGTTTCAATTGACTTAAATTGAAACCAGAAGAAGTGCTCTGGTTTCAATTGACTTAAATTGAAAAGTAAACTCCTC
Source organism: Knipowitschia caucasica (assembly GCA_964034765.1). Taxonomy (NCBI): domain Eukaryota; kingdom Metazoa; phylum Chordata; class Actinopteri; order Gobiiformes; family Gobiidae; genus Knipowitschia; species Knipowitschia caucasica. The sequence continues at coordinate 47,522,672 of OZ035825.1, forward strand.
TAGCTCAATAACCCTTAGTGTCACATTCATATCTTTGTACTGACAAATCTGTGGTTTTGTCTTCTCTACGATCCTGGTATTTTTAGTTTTATAATCAAATCAATTTATTTTTGTATAGCCTTGAATCACAACAGCAGTCACCATTCAAACACATGGTCTCTGTAAATTGTAATGGTTAACTAATAATTTTAAAGTATTATTTTGAAATACCTTCACATTTCTCTACCACTTTGTAGCAATATTTCAGGCACACAGAAAATACCTTGTTTGTGGTTGTGACCTGAGCAATTATAGCAACATGACGGATTATTTTAGCTAGTTCTAAATTGGACTATACAGGACTAATATTCTCTCCTCTTGCTGGTTTCTCTCTGGCCTCAGCTGCCCCGGTGGCTCTCAGCTGAGGCGACTGCAGCCGCCTGGAGCAGGGATTGACAGAAGCAGAAGCCACTGTTCGGAGACTGGAGTCTGAACAAATCGCCCAAGTCCTGGGATAAAAAGATCAAGAGTCCAGGTGGCGTAATCTGTCAGGAGTGATGCAGCGTTTTCCCCATTTCTGCACTGACTCTTCAAACCACACGCGGCTAAAGGCTGGAATCGAAATATGAGGCTGGAGATTTACTCATATATATACGCTGTAATATCAAGATTCAGTTGGGAGAGATTTGTTGGGAGACTAAACTATACAACTGCATGCGTTTTAAGTAAAGTAAAACGCATAGGACAACTCGAATGGGACGAAATGGGACGAAATACAATCACATAATTTAGTCAAAGGATTATTGATTTGAATACATTCGCCTCAACAGATAAGTATACACTAAAAATACACTATGTGAAAAAAAAATCAATCATCACTTGCACTTTATTGCTATTGTTAGTAACTTTTAGTATGATGCATTTATTTGTTTGTATGGATGGATGTGTTTCTGCTGCTGCTGGTTCCTCACAATAACACCGTTTACGTTTCGCGACCTCCCTGTTTTGTCACATTTTTTGTTTACAATTTTGCTTTGCACTGCGTGTATTCTCCAACATCATCAAATACGTCAAACAACGCTAGTGTGACAATGCAGTTACCTGTATCTGAAGTCAGAAGAAAACTTTTGTGGCTTGTGTGCAACGCTGTGATTCGTTTTCTCTGGTCTCTCTCAGGTCTCCCGCCTCGCTCTGGTATTTCTCTTTCCTCTCTCTAGTCTTTCTCTTTCCTCTGGCCTCTCTCTCTCTGGTCTTTCTCTTTCCTCTCTCTCTCTGGTCTTTCTCTTTCCTCTCTCTCTCTGATCTTTCTCTGGCCTCTCCCCGGTCTTTATCTTTCCTCCTTCTGGTCTTTCTCTGGCCTCTCTCTTTCCTCTCTCTCTATTCTTTCTCTGGCCTCTCTTTGGTCTTTCTCTTTCCTCTCTCTGGCCTCTCTCTGGTCTTTCTCTGGCCTCTCTCTGGTCTTTCTCTTTCCTCCTTCAGGTCTTTCTCTGGCCTCTCTCTGGTCTTTCTCTTTCCTCCTTCTGGTCTTTCTCTGGCCTCTCTCTCTGGTCTTTCTCTTTCGTCTCTCTGGTCTTTCTCTGGCCCCTCTCTCTCTGGTCTTTCTCTGGCTTCTCTCTTTCCTCTCTCTCTATTCTTTCTCTGGCCTCTCTTTGGTCTTTCTCTTTCCTCTCTCTGGCCTCTCTCTGGTCTTTCTCTGGCCTCTCTCTGGTCTCTCTCTGGTCTCTCTCTGGTCTTTCTCTGGCCTCTCTCTGGTCTTTCTCTGGCCTCTCTCTGGTCTTTCTCTGGCCTCTCTCTGGTCTTTCTCTTTCCTCCTTCTGGTCTTTCTCTGGCCTCTCTCTGGTCTTTCTCTTTCCTCCTTCTGGTCTTTCTCTTTCCTCCTTCTGGTCTTTCTCTGGCCTTTCTCTTTCGTCTCTCTGGTCTTTCTCTGGCCTCTCTCTCTGGTCTTTCTGTTTCCTCTCCCTCTGGTCTTCCTCTTTCCTCTCTCTCTAGTCTTTCTCTTTCCTCTCTCTGGTCTTTCTCTTTCCTCCTTCTGGTCTTTCTCTGGCCTCTCTCTGGTCTTTCTCTTTCCTCCTTCTGGTCTTTCTCTGGCCTCTCTCTGGTCTTTCTCTTTCCTCCTTCTGGTCTTTCTCTTTCCTCCTTCTGGTCTTTCTCTGGCCTCTCTCTCTGGTCTTTCTCTTTCGTCTCTCTGGTTTTTCTCTGGCCTCTCTCTCTGGTCTTTCTCTGGCCTCTCTCTCTGGTCTTTCTGTTTCCTCTCCCTCTGGTCTTTCTCTTTCCTCTCTCTGGTCTCTGGTCTTCCTCTGGCCTCTCTCTGGTCTTCCTCTGGCCTCTCTCTGGTCTTCCTCTTTCCTCTCTCTCTGGTCTTCCCCTTTCCTCTCTCTCTAGTCTTTCTCTTTCCTCTCTCTCTGGTCTTTCTCTCTCCTCTCTCTCTCTTGTATCTCTCTCGTCTCTCTCTGCTTCTCTTTCTACTCTCTCTGATCTTCCTGTAGCCCTCAGTCTTGCTCCTGCCCCTCTGTGTCCTCTGCAGCTGTACTTGAACAATATACGCACCTATAGACTGATCTCTCTCTGGTCTCTTTCTCTTCAGCAGTTGTGAGTTCAGGAGGTTAGAAAGTGTATAAAGTTTGTCCGAGGGGTTTTACAGCCTTAAAACAGACAGCTACAACTTTGCATATTTTGCTTATTGCAGGTTATTCATAGACACAAACCCGTTGTTTTGGATTTTTTTTCACAGAAGCTACCGTACTATATCCTGAAACTTGTAATATCTCCATAATTCCCGAACACAGATGAGGTGAAGGAAAAAAAAAAAGCAGATTTTTAACCGGATTGGTGTTAAATCTGTAAACATACTACTAAACCACTGAGAAAAACAGAGACAGAACCATAGTAACAATTTCTACTGATCAACGGACAAGAAATCCAACGTGTCCAAGTATTGACAATTTGATGAGAAGTTTCTTTATGGTTCGAGCTGCGTTTGGTCCATAACATTTTCCCTCTTCAGAAAAGAACCTCCAGGACATAACAAAACAAGTCAATATGTTTTCTACAGCATGTGTTTTACCACCAACCACTGCTCCGGTGTTTTCACTGCACTTCAGACACACACACACACACACACCTTTTCAGGAATAACACATTTTATCAATGTATTGGAATGAATAAAGAGATATGTGATATGAAGAAGGCAAATTTTGACCATATTTCAACAATAAACAGAGCACTTTAATGATCTTGTACTTGTATTGAAACTGTTTTAGTCAATCAATTTCAGTGTCAATTGTTTCCCGTTTTATGCATCTTTAATCTGTTTTATTTATGTCTTGTGCACACTCGAGACTTTTGCAAATGTACTCCAATGTGGTTTTACTGCAAATGGCAAAATAAATGAATCTGTATATACTTATGTGTATGTATGTATATATGTGACATCAGGAATCTTCGGCACAAACACATTCCTCAGATTATTTGATCAAAATTCTCTCAAAATCAAGTCGGTAGGAAAAATCCAAGACCAATTTTATTAACCCCTGATTTTTTTCTTATAAGTATTTATGTATCTATAATTGCAGCATAGATGGAACTAGGCCACTATGGCATGTTATACAGCGTGTATATAAAAAATAATCAAGAAAACAACTTCAAATCCAGTCATTAGTTTTTGAGTGGAGTTTGCATGTTCTCCCCGTGTCTGCGTAGGTTTCCTCCGGGTACTCCGGTTTCCCCTACCACTAAAAATATATACAATAGGATTGGCATGTGCCTCCTGTTCGGCGACCCCTGCTCCCATCTCTGTGTGGAGTGAGCGACAAGTGCCCAAAAATAACAATTGTAAACCGCTTTGTGACTCTGGTCTGTGAAGGGCGGTATATAAATAAAGATTACTTACTACTACTAATTAGGCAAAATCCAGACAAATCCATTATTATTATTAGAACCTGCTCCCATCAGGGCATAGGTTCAGGTCCCTCCCATTCAAAACAAAAAGGGCCACATCCAGCTTCCTCCCAACCTCAATTCGCCTTTTAAACAGCTGACCTGAGACCTGTTTTATTTTTTGTTATTTGAATTGAATTGAGTAATGGGCAATTGATGGTAATGGGCAACTACGGTATATTAAACATAAAAATCACAAGAAAACAACCATATAATTTACTGTCTTCTAATATTTTAACCCAGCAATTAATTCGATTTTAAAAAGGGTTTTTTATATTTTATACTAATCAGTGTTTGATTGCATCTGTCTATTTTGGTCCAGTTTTGGATCAATCCAAACAGAAGAAATAATTTTGTTTATGCAAATCAAAAAAAAAAAATGTATATTGATTCGCCAAAACATCAAGAATTATAATAAAAGAAAACCACTTCATACTATTGTTCGCGACCAAAATGAGTTTGACCTCGCTGCATTCAACTGTTCAAAATGTGGAAAATAAAGCCCCTTTTTTTGTAAATAAGACTAAATGACTTCGTCCCTTTGGCGAATCCTGTTTTAACGCAGTCAGAATGTGTCCGGTTAAGACAAACCACTCGATTGAAGCAATTATGACCTCATATGTGATACATTTTAGACTAAACTAAACAAATATATAACAAAAAACTTACAACAGACTTACAAAAACCTTTGCCCGTTTTAAAAATTACCATCAAAAATATAGACCATGGAACGTATATAACAGATGTACGTCTTACTGCATTTCTATGGATTGTTTTTGAGTGATTGGACTGCTCTAAAAATGTGCAAAAGTCCTTAAAAAAGTAAGACGTTAAAGAATTCTTGTTAGTTTTGCCATAATATTTTGCAAAAAACATACCTCTCGCTATCAGTTATCCGTTATTTTACATGTATTTAATGGCAACAGTGTTAGGGTTATAGTGAATAACAAAACTTCTGATTCTGATTACGCAAAATTCCAATCCACTGGCGATAGAAACCAAACCAATATGTTAAAACCTCTTGCCTTAAAGTTGAATTTGACTCAGCGAGGCCACAGCATATGCGTATGTACCTCTGCTCCGGCTCGTCCCATCTTCGCCCCGCCATTTTAAGACATGGGGAGGGGGTGCAGAGCTGAAAATCCAATCCAAGATGTCCGCCACATGTTCACACCAAAACCACTTCTTCGCACAATTATCGGGGTAAAAAGTACGGACATTCCTCCATCGGCGCTCGCGAAATTGACAGCACTTTTAAAACACAATCTCCATTACAATTAGCTCGCGGTCGGAGCGGCGATGGTATCTGTAAATCCGTAATGGTCTTGTAGGATTGGCAGCGGAGGTTAAGAGCCCGTTGGGTTTTGGGAATAATAATGTTGTCGTGTCTTTTCACAGTGATTTCGGCTGCAGATAGAGGCCACAGCAAGAGACCAAGCCCTAACCTTTGCTGCATTGGCTGCCACTTAATCCTCTTGCCCCGGGGTAACACACACACACATATACACACACACATATACACACCCACAGCGAGACACTCACTCCAACTCCACGCCAACTTACAGCCCAAGAAGTCCACAGGGATTCCAAAAGATTGACATAAAACCAGGTCTCTAACTTTATCATAGCCTCGTATTATCAATGTCACTGTTTATTTCTCCAGCCTCAGCAGTTCTATGTTTGCGAAATACAGTAAAAGCACAAAACGAAGTGAGTAAAGCAGTATTTAGAGTATTATATGTGTAGGAGGTTTGGTGCCGACCTGACTGAATCGACAAAAATCCGTACAAGTAGCGCAAATATGTCTGCTTTAAATGCGTATGTTATGAAAATGTGTTTAAAGTAGACATAGCAAACAACTACAGAAGAATTTCACATTTAAGGATTCCAGCAAACTTATGTTAAAATTGGCTTCTTCTTTCCACAAACACAATGGCGGCAAACGCACAAGGGTCATTTAGAAGTATCCCATTCACCGATTATAAAATGTTATGGACAAGTGCATGAGATAAGATAAAATAGACTTACGATGAACATTATTGATCTCAAAATGGGGAAATTTAAAGTCACATTTGGTATAAATAGGATCACTCAGGATGTGCAAAAAAAAAGTGAGAAGAGAGTCTATTTCGAGCAAGATATATTATGTACAATTAAATCAAAAATTACTATAGTAGTGCGAGTTTACTTGAATAAAACAGGCTAAAATAAGTACCATTTTCGGTAAAATTGCTCATAATATGTTTTAATGGTAATGCATAATATTTCTTCTTTAATTAATCCAGTTTGAGAGATCCGTTCAAAAGCAGTTGTCAGGGCAAACTGCTGTGGTGCCCCGGCAACGTGGCTAGCTAACACGATAGCTTAACAACTGCGGCTAATCTAGGTATCAACAACCTGCTCCTGGGACATTTCACTAAATCATGACAAAAGAAATCCGTACTGAGTCTTTTTGACACTACAAGAGGCAAATAATCACATGCTTTTTTCCACACTGCAAAAAAAATAAAAAAAAAGCCAGATTTAAAAATACAGTGTCTAAGGCAGACTTGGAGATTCGTATCCATACATTTGTCTGCTGTAGGTTAGCTAAAATCTCGTACAGTCTTCCTGAAAATGTGAGACAGGCTTGCGTCTGAACTGCACTTTACAAATAAACTTGCCGAGATCATCCATTTACAAACCCTTTTTTGTCTGTAAAGGGAAAAACCCGGCAGAATCCATGTTTTTTCCGAACAAATTCAAACATGAATCAAAAGCCAAAGAACTGGATTTATACTGCTATTGCTAACACAAGAGGTACTGGTATAATACTTCTAGAATACATAATTGTCCCATGTTTTTGCAATTCCTCAATAGAAACAGGGCCCCTTTGTATCTGTAGCTTAAAGATCAATGGGGTAAAAAAAATAATGTATTCAAGAAATCAGCGCGTCATCACCTCCTTATCTCTCTCTGTGTAGATGCCGCGGTGGATGAGGAGCTGGGGTTATCTGTGGCCACGTTCGCTAATGTGTGTCTCTCTCATTGATCTGCTTTGTTTTCTATGGATTTGTATATTAAACCAGAACGTGGCATCGTTTGTACTTATTGTAACCTCGCAAAATCAATGTCAGTCTGTTTGATGAAGGCTTTTGAACGGGTAAAAGCACTGTATGCATGTATGAATGTTTCTCCACCTTCAAATCACAGCGAAACTGCTTCACAAGCCAAACTCAATACATTAAACGCAAACAATACAGTAAAAAACAGAGCAAAACACACTGTAATACTATGAAAAAAATTTGTTTTTTTTAAGTCACTTTTTTCATATACGTTCAAGAAACACACAGACACAACACAACAGAATCCTAAAGACAGAAAATAATCATAAATAATGACACAGCAGCTGAGAAAGTAAAATGGCTCTTCGATACCACACAATTGTAAGACAGTTAGCTAGATAGGCACACAACTGTTTAGTATAAAAGACCCAAATTACGTTTTTCTACTACTACTTTGTTCTACTTTGTTCTAAACTGACAGAGTAGGGCTTTGTGACTTAAGTGCCCAGCATCACAAGCAAAAGATTTAAGCAAAAAAAAGTATGTTTTAGTTAAAAAATGGCAACTATTTAAAGAAGGTGACGATCCTTGGAAAAGCCCAGGTTCTCACTAGTCCATGTTGGCTCTACAGCGCCCCCTGCAGAGCACATGACACTTGCATAACGACTATAAAAAGTAATACTCACGTGTGAAGTCTCCTTCGGCCGATGGTGACGGCAGCTGCAGCGACAAAGACACAAGAAACACAAGATTTACTATAAAATATATATTAATTTATCTATTTGTGTGTGTTTTATCTGCAGGAGGACTGGCTAAAGTTCTCCATTGTGAGATCAATAAAGTTTATTTTATCTTCTCTAATCCAGAGGAAATAGTAAAGGCTACACATACAATAATTCAATGGGTACAAACACAAAATAATGCGGAGAAATGTTGTTGAATTTAGCTGCTATAGCTTACAACACACACACACACACGCACTCTCTCTCATAGACGCACACTCTGTCTCACGTACACACTCTCTCTCAAACATACACACACACACTCTTTCTCGTTCATGCACATACACACTCTCTCTCTCTCTCAAACATACACGAACACACACACACACACTCTCTCTTTCACGTACACACACACACACAAATCTGTACTCTCTCATACAATGCACACACACACATACGCTCTCTAACGCACACACACTCTCCCTCTCTTTTACATACACACTCTCACAAACATACGTACTTTTACACACTCAATCTCTCTCTCTCTCTCTAAACACACACACTTTCTCTCTCTCTAAACACACACGCGCACACACGCACACACTCTCTCTCTCACACACACACTCTCTTTCACGTACACACACACACACACACTCTCTCTCACAAACACGCACTCCACATCATTCACTATTCGAAAGCTTGCACCATATTGGAAATACCAGATTCTCACATTTTATATCTACATTGTTCAACTTCAATAATTTATACAAGAAAATACATAGAGAATAATGGCTCAAAAATACAAGCGCACACACATATACACACACACACACACACGGTATACAACTCAACAACCGCCATATTTGCATGTATATGTATTATGACATCCTTATACTTAGTTTTTTTTGCAGTTTTTAGTTTATATTGTGTTTAAAAGTGTTTTTGTTTTCTGTACAGTACTTTATTTTAAACTTTATCATTATTATTAAATTAGTAAAATACAATACTCTATATAATAAAAATAATAGTACTCTAGCCTCGCAATCCAAGACCGTGTCACATGTGGTGGGGAAAGACTAATCACAATAATTTTGATAATAACACATTGTACTTTGGACGCTCTAAGATGATTCAGAGAGGGACAGTTTTTTTTATATAGCACAATTCATACACAGAGGAATTCAAAGCGTTCACAAAAGAAGCAGTATAAAAGTATGAAGTGTCATAAAAGGCTAGTGTCATAAAAAGCTATTTGCATAGAATTGAAAAATCCCCAAAATATTGCAAAAATAGTCATTATTCCTCACATTTCTGCAAATAAACTCAATAATAAAAAACAAAAAAAATATATGTGTAAAGTTAAAAATACAGTAAAAATAAGAGGTGAAAGATAGATGCGTTTGAAGTGAAAATAAATATTTAGATTTTATTTTTCTCCCATACATAAGCACCAAGCCTTGTCCTTATGTAACTCTATACTGCAGATATGGGAGATGTGTCTATGTAATGTATAGACGTCTCTCTGCGTAATACAGCTCTTCTACATTCAGCGTTGGTTCCTCTGTGCGTGTGACAGTAAGAGTACAGGGTCTATACAGATGCACCATCAAAGACAGCTCTCCAGCGCCATCTACTGACAGCCACAGAACCAGAGCAGCTCAAAGAGGCAAAAGCAGGTGAAGAGAAGGAAGGATGGAGGATGGAGGCAGAGTGGTCAAAAATGAACAAATCTAACTTAATACTGTATATGCATCACTGTATACATGTATTTTTGTCACTTATCACATGTATTATGCTAAAGCTAGTGATTTTATACTAGCTTCTTTATTATGCTAAAGTTTGCTAAAGCTAGAGATTGTATATTTGCTTTTTCTTGTACACCTTGCCTATAGGGACTTCAGTTGGGAACTAGCTGTAAGCGCTAATATCGACACATTTACAGTAATGTTGATAAATATGAACTGTCTCTATTCAAGTAAACAAATAAATAAATAAATACTTGTGTTTTCATTAACGATGAATTCTCTTATGTAAAATTGCTGTTTTTTTATTGTTTTTTTTTTAGATTCCGCTTCAAACATTTAGGGACCACTGAAATTATTTTAAATTGTTTATATAAACTTGCTGCATTGATGGTAAGAGGAGCCCTGGCTTGTTACACCTCATGTTAAAGCTAGTTTTTTCAAGAAATAATCCATCCTCAAGTTACTTACTCTATTCTAAATTTTTATCCAAAATGTGCTCAAAAATAGTTTAATGTACAGTTCTATCATTGGCCCATCTACAAAATCAAATTTAAAAAATGTGGTTTCGGTATGAGTCAATCCAAACAGAAACTGAGGACACTTTGTTAAGATAAGAACACCAGAAAATATTGTACAAACTCATAATAAATAAATAAAAAGAAAAATGTGTCAAAATACCTTCATAATATTTAAAGAAGAAAAGTTATCATTTGTATTCAGCCCTCAACCAAAATGAATTTAACAGGCCTGTACTTCGGCCTCCATGAAGAGCAAAAGCTAGAACCATTCGTAGCTACTTATGTGTGTGCTGTTCCTTACTGGTGCGCTGCAACACTGGAATTTCCCCACTGTGGGACAAACACAAGTTCTCTAAAGCTCTTTATAGAAGTGCGGCTTCAGGTTTTCTCTGGTGTGCTTTTGTAAATCGTCCAGTAATTTAAAAAAAAAAAATCTATCTTTTTTACATTGGAAGAAACTGATGTGAGAAGATTAGAAATACAATGACAAAATTAACAAATACAGGACTAAATAATGGACTAAGAATCCGTAAAAGGGTCTCACAGAGATCTTTCTGCTGTTTTGTAAGTGCAACAGTGGATCAAAATGTATGATTGTTCACCGTAATTCTTCTTCTTGAATCAGCAATAAGAGAAATGGAAAGACGCTGCGAGCGACCGGGAAAGAAAAGGAGACTATTATCCACTAGTTCAGGCACAGAACTCTCCATAAACAGGCCTCATCGTAAACAACCGACAATAATCTAAAAACAATGGACAATTAAAATGTGCGCATGCAGGGGTCTCGCACATGTACCACATTTGGACATTTATAACATTTATGAACATTGGTCTCTGCCCCTTATGGACCAATGTCTCTATGTGTTTTTATCATTGCATTTCTTGTGTTGGAACTGTCTGATTCTCTGATCTGTTGTTCAAAAATTCAAAGAAAGAAAGAAGAAACATTGTGTCTCTCGTTAACTCAAAATTCAGATATTACAAAACGTACTATTGTAAGTATCTACTATTGCAAGTATACTCAAATTGACTCTTAATACTAATACTTTTACTCGACTAATTCTACTTGACTACATTAACATTACATAGACTCATATTGACTTAGACCAGGCAAGTCAAACTCAGGCCCGTTAATAAATAAATACAGTGCCTTGCGAAAGTATTCGGCCCCCTTGAACCTTTCAACATTTCGCCACATTTCAGGCTTCAAACATAAAGATATAACATTTTAATTTTTTGTCATGAATCAACAACAAGTGGGACACAATCGTGAAGTGGAATGAAATTTGTTGGATAATTTAAACTTTTTTAACAAATAAAAAACTGAAAAGTGGGGCGCGCAATATTATTCGGCCCCTTTACTTTCAGTGCAGCAAACTCAGTCCAGAAGTTCAGTGAGGATCTTTGAATGATCCAATGTTGTCCTAAATGACTGATGATGATAAATAGAATGCACCTGTGTGTAATCAAGTCTCCGTATAAATGCACCTGCTCTTTGATAGTCTCAGGGTTCTGTTTAAAGCGCAGAGAGAACCATGAAGACAAAGGAACACACCAGGCAGGTCCGAGATACTGTTGTGGAGAAGTTTAAAGCCGGATTTGGATACAAAAAGATTTCCCAAGCTTTAAACATCTCAAGGAGCACTGTGCAAGCAATTATATTGAAATGGAAGAAGTATCAGACCACTGCAAATCTACCAAGACCCGGCCATCCCTCCAAACTTTCATCTCAAACAAGGAGAAGACTGATCAGAGATGCAGCCAAGAGGCCCATGATCACTCTGGATGAACTGCAGATAACTACAGCTGAGGTGGGGATGGTGTGTTCAGGGTGATGAGCTGTGTTACTTTTACGCCAAACATATAGTTTTGCATTGTGGCCAAAAAGTTGGATTCTGGTTTCATCTGACCAGAGCACCTTCTTCCACATGTTTGGTGTGTCTCTCAGGTGGCTTGTGGCAAACTTTAAGAGACTTTTATTGGATATCTTTGAGAAATGGCCACTCTTCCATAAAGGCCAGATTTGTGCAGTGCACGACTGATTATTGTCCTATGGACAGACTCTCCCACCTCAGCTGTAGTTATCTGCAGTTCATCCAGAGCGATCATGGGCCTCTTGGCTGCATCTCTGATCAGTCTTCTCCTTGTTTGAGATGAAAGTTTGGAGGGACGGCCAGGTCTTGGTAGATTTGCAGTGGTCTGATACTCCTTCCATTTCAATATAATTGCTTGCACAGTGCTCCTTGAGATGTTTAAAGCTTGGGAAATCTTTTTGTATCCAAATCCGGCTTTAAACTTCTCCACAACAGTATCTCGGGCCTGCCTTGTGTGTTCCTTTGTCTTCATGGTTCTCTCTGTGCTTTAAACAGAACCCTGAGACTATCAAAGAGCAGGTGCATTTATACGGAGACTTGATTACACACAGGTGCATTCTATTTATCATCATCAGTTATTTAGGACAACATTGGATCATTCAAAGATCCTCACTGAACTTCTGGAGTGAGTTTGCTGCACTGAAAGTAAAGGGGCCGAATAATATTGCACGCCCCACTTTTCAGTTTTTTATTTTTTTTTTAAGTTTAAATTATCCAATAAATTTCGTTCCACTTCACGATTGTGTCCCACTTGTTGTTGATTCATGACAAAAAATTAAAATGTTATATCTTTATGTTTGAAGCCTGAGATGTGGCGAAATTGTATGTTTTAAAAGGTTAGCTGAAATGTAAGATATGGTTACAGTTAGTTCACTATAAAAAAGTAATTAAATACCAGTCTTTAAATACATTTCTACTTGATATTTGGTGAGTTGCTTGAACTATTTCAGGACATAATATTTATTTTGATGGGAAATTGGACCAAACAGAGACTTCAAACACTACTGCACTTGAGTCCATGTTTTTTTCCCCTGTAATATTCATTTTTATTTTTATTTGTGTTCATTCATAAAGATCTGTGTAGCACTGGATCCCACTGCTAATTTCCCTCAGTTTGAAGTTTATAGAGTTTATAATGTCTTATCTTGCCAAGCCTACTGAAAAATAATATCACATAACATTTTTAGAACAAAGTAAATCAAAAATATGTAAAAGTGTTTTTCTTTTATAATCTGTCTTTATAAAAGGCCCCAACCTAGCGCCGTCCAATATGAGTTTGACACCCCTGACTTAAAGTTTAATTCCTAAAACACACATGAACAGATACCACACGCTCATCTTATTAATGCAGTTATTTCAGGAGGCTTTACAAAAGAATTGAAGCTACAGGTTTCTGTTTTAAACGTGTCTAATGTGAGCTAAACAAAATCCCCGCGAGACTGCAGGGACCATGCCGTTAGCATTAGCATCGTTAGCATCCGCGGCAGTCTCACACACATGTACACAAAACCACTCTCAAAAGTTGCACAAAACATCTCATCTTGCTATACTCTACTATCACAGGTACCAGGTGGTGTTTCTAACCAAATACTGACCTTTAAATGGTAGAGACTCAGAAGAAGTACACAGCAGGACATCTTGTCTGGGGGTCACGGTCAATGTGCCCCTCCCTATTACAACGGAGAAAAACAATAGTTCCCCCTAGTATTATATTATTTTTCCTTTTCTCACCAGTATTTACACAGGACTAAATCTAATAAATGTAAACTAGTTATGCTCTTAATTTACCGTTGATAATTTCTCAAATACACAAACAGTGCATTGCCCATTGCTGTAATAATACCAAATGTGGTCGCACATATTTGATTAAAAACAGTTTGCTTCATCATTAGTTTTCACATGAATGTATTTTTGGCCTCTAACACATCTTAAGAGCTCACTCAGCTAATTTATTCAATTTTTATTACTTGCCCAAATCACAAAGAGCAGTCGCCTCGGAGGACTTTACAAAGTTGTCGATTCCTCAGCAACAGACCAGAGAATCCAGGAAATGCAATAACAAACACATATTGTAGAAGCCCATAGGAAACAGAATGACCATTGTCCAGAAATGTTAAATACAAGTCCATAACTGTGATAATTTCGTCAAAATACAGTGAACGCTTGTTAGACCCGCCTCCGCAGCTTCCTGATTGGATGCAAAGAATTCAAATCCAAACAGCTGAGGCCCATCCCCATTGGTCTAACCATTCTCTTCCAGCAAATCTTACAGATGACGGGACTTTTTTATGTATAGTTTAGTTTAGTTTATTCGGTCAGGCATCAAAAACAAAGTTGTACAAGGATAGTTTCCGCAGGAACACAAAATATTCCAAAAAAAAAGAAAGAATGTACCGTACAAACTGATACTTTACTTTACTTTACACTGACCGAAAAGGCGTCGTCTGAAGCATAAGCTTATAATGCCTGCCTTTACAACACAACATGTGCCTTTGTGTTTTTCCTCATTGTAAATACAAAAAGAAAGTAAAAAAGAAAAAGAAAAAAACATCAGGCCGTTTATCCATTAAGGAGATACAGAAACAGAAAATTATTGGACAAATTTCAAGTATCTGACAAGAGTCTTATTTTTATATAATCTTTTAAAATGAAAGAGAGAGGTGCACTGTTTGAGTTCCTCTGTACAGTTATTCCAGAGGTCGACCCCTTTAATAGAAATATGTTTCTATTGTATATGTTTACTATGAAAAATACTTGATATACTGTAGATGATTCCACAGGGTCATATGGTCCACAACAATGTATTATTTTCAAATTGAATTATTCTTCAAGTTAAAGACAGCATTTTTAATTCCCCAATGAAAAAAATTAAAAATATATTAAGACAAATTTGTGTACGCTCTCGGCCGTACAGGGTTTAGTCAAAGCAATATTAAGAAAAAGTTATCTTAAAATCACAGACTGTATATAGATGGACAATGCTAACCTGCTAGCTCAATGAACCCCAATAGCAAAGAGAAACAATTTTACTGAATAGGAATCTTCAAGAATTTTAACCGTCCCTACGCTAGTGTTAGAACCCCAGTGTTATCTCCAGCGACTGTCTCCGCCCTCAGAGTGAGAGGGAGGCGATATTTCAGACTAACTTGGCTGAACTTTATCTCTGCTGCGACTGTTGTGGCTGAAGGCAAAGGCAGGATTAAAACTTCTAATGGAGCTTATGGAAATCTGCAACATTTTAAAAACAGAAGGAACGACGAGCCTATTAAAGCTCCCTGCCAAATAAAGTTTACAAAGTTGGAATAGAATACCAGTGTAAGTATCGAGGCAAAAGGGTAAAAAGAGAGAGGAGCATTTTGTTCATTGATGAAAAATAGAAACACAGTGAAAATATTGTGTTTGTTGGCCACATTTATCAGTCTCTGGAGGTGGAATAATAATTGAATGATTTTGTGGAAAAAGAAAAACTTCAGAGCTTCGGAAATCTGTGTCTTCCATAGCTCATTTTACAGTTTTGTGTTAATTTTGTAAATATTTATTAGACATCTCTCTCTGGTCTCTCTCTGGTCTCTCTCTGGTCTCTCTCTGGTCTCTCTCTGGTCTCTCTCTCTCTGGTCTCTCTCTGGTCTCTCTCTCTGGTCTCTCTCTGGTCTCTCTCTGGTCTCTCTCTCTGGTCTCTCTCTGGTCTCTTTCTCTGGTCTCTCTCTGGTCTCTCTCTCTGGTCTCTCTCTGGTCTCTCTCTGGTCTCTCTCTCTGGTCTCTCTCTGGTCTCTTTCTCTGGTCTCTCTCTGGTCTCTCTCTGGTCTCTCTCTCTGGTCTCTCTCTGGTCTCTCTCTCTCTGGTCTCTCTGGTCTCTCTCTGGTCTCTCTCTGGTCTCTCTCTGGTCTCTCTCTCTGGTCTCCCTCTGGTCCCTCTCTCTCTGGTCTCTCTCTCTCTGGTCTCTCTCTGGTCTCTCTCTGGTCTCTCTCTGGTCTCTCTCTGGTCTCTCTCTCTGGTCTCTCTCTGGTCTCTCTCTGGTCTCTCTCTCTCTGGTCTCTCTCTGGTCTCTCTCTGGTCTCTCTCTGGTCTCTCTCTCTGGTCTCTCTCTGGTCCCTCTCTCTCTGGTCTCTCTCTCTCTGGTCTCTCTCTGGTCCTCTCTGGTCTCTCTCTGGTCTCTCTCTCTGGTCTCTCTCTCTGGTCTCTCTCTCTGGTCTCTCTCTGGTCCCTCTCTCTCTGGTCTCCTCTCTCTCTGGTCTCTCTCTGGTCTCTCTCTCTGGTCTCTCTCTCTGTTCTCTCTCTGGTCTTAGTCTGGTCTATCTGTAATCTCTCTCTGGTCTCTGGTCTCTCTCTCTGGTCTCACTCTGGTCTCTCTCTCTCTCTCTCTTTCTCTGATCTCTCTCTAATCTCTTTCTCTATGTAAATATACAAACTAGTAAAAGGATAAATACAACATGAAGATGTATACAGTGAAAACCTTGAGAGGAGACACACAGAACCACATAAAAGAGTAACTATCTGTAAACATGTGCGTTTGGGGATAGTTCTCAAACCAAATCCAAACAGTATAGAATAAAACACTAAATGATAACAATATGCAGCCAGTGAAGAGAGAACAGAACATGGCCAAAAGCAAGTCTCTGTATCTGAATCTATAGAAGTGATATTTGGTGCTTAGAATCCGCCGGTTGTTAATAAGCCATTTGTGTAAAATCCATAGAGCTCGTGCTGAGTAGATGTATGCACAATCATTACGTGTTCATTTACTGTACACACAACGTTTACACACAACATTTACAAAACCATCAGCAGCAGAACGGGTCTATAAAGCTCAGAGAAACACACGGAGGAACGAGGGAATCTCTACAAGACAAAGGTACACACAAGATTAGCCTGATCCAGTCTGTTTAAGAAGGGTCTGTCATGGTGTGGATTTCACGTTCTTTTACTTGTCCCTCTGTGTCTACATGTACCTGTGCTCTGTCTCTCTGTGTCTATATGTACCTGTGCTCTGTCTCTCTGTGTCCACATGTACCTGTGCTCTGTCTCTCTGTGTCTACATGTACCTGCGCTCTGTCTCTGTGCCTACATGTACCTGTGCGCTGTCTCTCTGTGTCTACATGTACCTGTGCTCTGTCTCTCTGTGTCCACATGTACCTGTGCTCTGTCTCTCTGTGTCTACATGTACCTGTGCTCTGTCTCTCTGTGTCTACATGTACCTGCGCTCTGTCTGTCTGTGTCTACATGTACCTGTGCTCTGCCTCTCTTTGTCTACATGTACCTGTGCTCTGTCTCTCTGTGTCCATATGTACCTGCGCTCTGTCTGTCTGTGTCTACATGTACCTGTGTTCTGTCTCTCTGTGTCTACATGAACCTGTGTTCTGTCTCTCTGTGTCTACATGTACCTGTGCTCTGTCTCTCTGTGTCTACATGTACCTGTGCTCTGTCTCTCTGTGTCTACATGTACCTGTGTTCTGTCTCTCTGTGTCTACATGTACCTGTGTTCTGTCTCTCTGTGTCTACATGTACCTGTGCTCTGTCTCTCTGTGTCTACATGTACCTGTGCTCTGCCTCTCTGTGTCTACATGTACCTGTGTTCTGTCTCTCTGTGTCTACATGTACCTGTGCTCTGTCTCTCTGTGTCTACATGTACCTGTGCTCTGTCTCTCTGTGTCTACATGTACCTGTGCTCTGCCTCTCTGTGTCTACATGTACCTGTGCTCTGTCTCTCTGTGTCTACATGTACCTGTGCTCTGTCTCTCTGTGTCTACATGTACCTGTGTTCTGGGTCTCTGTGTCTACATGTACCTGTGCTCTGCCTCTCTGTGTCTACATGTACCTGTGCTCTGCCTCTCTGTGTCTACATGTACCTGTGCTCTTTTTTATTTTGTTCCTTTGAGCAGAAATCATTAGTTTTTAAAGTATATTCAATCTTTCGTTTATGAAGTAACTTTAATTAATTTCTCCAGCACTTACAGTATATACATACACACAAACACATACAGATATATACAAATACACACACAAATATACAACAGTATTTGCCACAGTTTCCCTGTCCTGTTTTTATGAAAGTATGTGAAAGAATATTACAGTTACTATGGCAACACTTTGATACCAACACCACACACAAACATATAAACACACTATTTTAACTCTACAGCCTCAATCCTGGGTCTACAGCCTCAGTCCTGGGTCTACAGCCTCAGTCCTGGATCTACAGCCTCAGTCCTGGATCTACAGCCTCAGTCCTGGATCTACAGCCTCAGTCCTGGATCTACAGCCTCAGTCCTGGGTCTACAGCCTCAGTCCTGGATCTACAGCCTCAGTCCTGGATCTACAGCCTCAGTCCTGGATCTACAGCCTCAGTCCTGGATCTACAGCCTCAGTCCTGGGTCTACAGCCTCAGTCCTGGATCCTCAGTCCTGGATCTACAGCCTCAGTCCTGGGTCTACAGCCTCAGTCCTGGGTCTACAGCCTCAGTCCTGGATCTACAGCCTCAGCCCTGGATCTAAATTCTATTATGACATTTCCCATTTTAAATTTGTTTTGATTCTCTGATCTACATTGAATTAAACTGAATCATAAAGGATTTTTAGCAAAGGCACACATTTTATGTAAAACTGTGGAGAACAAACTGTTATTTGAGTTTAGGAAAATGTGCAGTGGATCCAAACCCATAAATTGTGACTCCAGCGTGAAGCGGCCGATAGAAGTTGGTCTGTTCTCGGTGGATCAGCCTCATGTTTTCTGAGACGTCGTAAAAGGACAAAACCCCTGCACTGTGGTCCAGGAAAACCCCGACTCTGGACCCGGCCGGACCTGAGACTTTGGACTGGACTGAATTAAACACAAATGAAGGACTGGTTTTGTCACAGATCAAGGCCCAGGATTTATCATTGTTTCCAAATAAACTTTCATGAGAGCGTCCTTTCCTCTGAATATCTCTGTATGAAACTGCGATACGAACACAATACTCTGAGCTCCACTCCACCTCCCAGTAACAGCGGCCCCTCACACTCTCTCTGCTCAGGACCTGAGCCCACAGCTCACTGAATCTGTCCTGATGATCCTGATACTTCTGCTGTTCTCTCTTACGTGTCACTCTTCTGTTTCCATCAGACAGAGACAGTTCTGTGCTCACTTTGTTTGTGTCCAGAGTGAAGTCTGTAGAGTATTGTAAGAACTCCTCTCTGGTCTTGGGTTCTGTGGTTAAAAGCTGAACTGGACTCAGAGCCAGAGAGATGTTGCTGCGTCCCTCCACAGTGAGCTGCAGTCTCTCCTTGAGCTTGGACACAGCTCTGGTCACTTCCTCAAAGGGGCTCCTGGCCTCTGAGTGGCCCCTGACTGGGACTGGCCCCTGTGAGTGTGAGGCCAGTGCAGTGTGGAGCTTTAGAAAGCTGTTGTGGTCTTTGGTGAGGGACAGTGTGTCCAGGTCACAGAGGCTCTTCTTCAGCTCCCTCAGCTCCTGCTTCACTCGGTCTTGGATCTCTCGGACTCGGCTCAGTGCTCTCTCCAGCTCAGACTGGATCTGCTGCTCCACTTCTTTGGCTCTTGCGTCCAGGAGAAGGATGATGTCTCTGAAGCTGTCCCTGCTGAGCTGCAGTGCTGTGTGGGCAGAGGTCCTGATGTCCTGCTCCTGCTGTTGGAGTGAGCTCAGCTCTGTGTCTTTGTGCTGGACGTCCTGGAGGAGCAGGTGTCTCTGGGCCCCCAGCTGTGCCTCCCTCTGGGCCCTCTCTGAGGCTGAGGACACAGTCTCATGGTCCTTGTGCTGGTCCTCACAGCAGAGGTAGCAGATGATCTGCTGATCAGTGCGACAGAACATCTTCTTCAGCTCGTTGTGCTCAGAGCACATGTTTTCCTGGAGAGTGTGCGATGGCGCCACCAGCTGGTGTCTTTGAAGCACTGCAGAGTCATAATGAGGCTGTAGGTGGCGCTCACAGTAGGAGGCCACACACTGCAGACAGGACTGGACCGCTTTCAGCTTCCTGTCAGAGCACACGTCACAGGACACGTCCTTAGGCCCAGCATAGCAGCGGTCAGCAGGGGGCGCTGTGAGCCCAGTCTTCTCCAGCTGCTCCACTAAATCTGCTAACACTGTGTTTTTAACCAGCACAGGCCTGGGGCTGAAGCTCTGTCTGCACTGAGGACAGCTGTAACGGAGGTTCTGTTGGTCCCAGTGATGTTGAAGACACTTGATGCAGAAGCTGTGTCCACAGGGAGTGGTCCCTGGATCCTTCAGTGTCTCCAAACAGATGGGACAGGACACAGAGTCCAGCTGAAGTCCTCTGTGGGCCATGTCTCTGTGACGTCCTCCTGAGATCTCAGCAGAAAGAGAAGAAGCTGCAGCTTTAGAGCCCACTCCAGCTCCTCCTTCAAGGACCGAACACACACTATCTCTCTCTGGTCTCTCTCTGGTGTCTTTCTGGTCTCTCTCTGGTCTATATCTCTGGTCTCTCTCTGGTCTCTCTCCTCTGGTCTCTCTCTGGTCTCTCTCTGGTGTCTTTCTGGTGTCTTTCTGGTCTCTCTCTGGTGTCTTTCTGGTCTCTCTCTGGTCTCTCTCTGGTGTCTTTCTGGTCTCTTTCTGGTCTCTCTCTGGTCTCTCTCTGGTCTCTCTCTGGTCTCTCTCTGGTCTCTCTCTGGTCTCTCTCTGCTCTCTCTCTGGTCTCTCTCTGGTCTCTTTCTGGTCTCTCTCTGGCCTCTCTCTGGTCTCTCTCTGGTATCTTTCTGGTCTCTCTCTGGTCTCTCTCTGGTCTCTCTCTGGCTCCTCCTTCACGCTCAGAGCAACATTCCTTCCTGTCATTATAAAGAGAGTGAACCAGTCTGACAGAGACTCACCTGAGGAACACCCAGCTCCACATAACCTCTCACTCTGGGACCATGCGCAATATGGACCATGTGTCACTTTACTTTACTCATCTATGCAACAATATCTTCAACTAATGTCAGAATGTACGATATAGAACCTCATGTGTCACTGTGACTTTTCTGTGACTGTCCCAGAGCCTCATGCTGCGAATGTACAGATGTAAACATACAACTATACACTACTGCACTAGAGTATACACTACTGTATACACTACTGCACTAGAGTATACACTACTTTATACACTACTGCACTAGAGTATACACTACTTTATACTGCACTAGAGTATACACTACTTTAAACTTGCCTCTTATTATGCTTGAGTCAGTGCTTTAGTACTTAAGTCTTCTTCATCATGCTTAAGAGATTTTATACCAATTCCATTTACCAGAGATATTATTATTATTATTATTATTATTGTTATTAATTTTTCTTGTGCTTTTCATTCTGACTGTTCTGTAACTTGTGATGCAACACTGAAGAATAAAGGATCTCTTCATCTAATCTTAATCTGAAACACAACAATGTGTGTGTTTTTGTGTGTGTCTATGTGTGTGTGCGTGTTTTTTTTTGTGAGTGTCTATGTGTGTGTGTGTGTGTGTGTGTGTTTTTGTGAGTGTCTATGTGTGTGTGTGTGTGTGTGTGTGTTTTTGTGAGTGTCTATGTGTGTGTGTGTGTGTGTGTGTGTGTGTGTGTGTGTGTAGATAGAAAGATAGATAGATACTTTATTGATCCCCCTTTCTGGTCTCTCTGTGGTCTCTCTCTTGTCTCTCTGTGGTCTCTCTCTTGTCTCTCTGTGGTCTCTCTCTGGTCTCTCTCTGGTCTCTCTCTGGTCTCTCTCTGGTCTCTCTGTGGTCTCTCTCTGGTCTCTCTCTGGTCTCTCTCTGGTCTCTCTCTGGTCTCTCTGTGGTCTCTGTGGTCTCTCTCTGGTCTCTCTCTGGTCTCTCTCTGGTCTCTCTCTGGTCTCTCTCTGGTCTCTCTCTGGCCTCTCTCTGGTCTCTCTCTGGTCTCTCTCTGGTCTCTCTCTGGTCTCTCTCTGGTCTCTCTCTGGTCTCTCTCTGGTCTCTCTCTGGTCTCTCTCTGGTCTCTCTCTGGTCTCTCTCTGGTCTATAAAGCTCAGAGAAACACACAGAGGAAAATGGGAATCTCTAAAAGACAAAGGTACACTTGAGATTAGCCTGATTCCAAGACAGGAAGGGCCTGTCATGGTGTGGATTTTGTCTTTCTGTGTCTACATGTACCTGTGCTCTTTGTCCTTGTCTCTCTGTATCTACATGAACCTGTGTTCTGTCTCTCTGTGTTTACATGTAACTGTGCTCTGTCTCTCTGTGTCTATATGTACCTGTGCTCTGTCTCTCTGTGTCTACATGCACCTGTGCTCTTTGTTCTTGTTTCTCTGTGTCTACATGTACCTGTGCTCTGTCTCTCTGGGTCTACATGTACCTGTGTTCTGTCTCTCTGTGTCTACATGTACCTGTGCTCTGTCTCTCTGTGTCTACATGTACCTGTGCCCGGTCTCTCTGTGTCTACATGTACCTGTGCCCTGTCACTCTGTGTCTACATGTACCTGTACTTTGTGTACTTGTCTCCCTGTATCTACATGTACCTGTGTTCTGTCTCTCTGTGTCTACATGTACCTGTGCTCTGCCTCTCTGTGTCTACATGTACCTGTGCTCTGTCTCTCTGTGTCTACATGTACCTGTGTTCTGGGTCTCTGTGTCTAAATGTACCTGTGCTCTGCCTCTCTGTGTCTATATGTACCTGTGCTCTGCCTCTCTGTGTCTACATGTACCTGTGCTCTGTCTCTCTGTGTCTACATGTACCTGTGTTCTGGATCTCTGTGTCTACATGTACCTGTGCTCTGCCTCTCTGTGTCTACATGTACCTGTGTTCTGTCTCTCTGTGTCTACATGTACCTGTGTTCTGGGTCTCTGTGTCTACATGTACCTGTGCTCTGCCTCTCTGTGTCTACATGTACCTGTGCTCTGCCTCTCTGTGTCTACATGTACCTGTGCTCTGTCTCTCTGTGTCTACATGTACCTGTGTTCTGGGTCTCTGTGTCTACATGTACCTGTGCTCTGCCTCTCTGTGTCTACATGTACCTGTGCTCTGTCTCTCTGTGTCTACATGTACCTGTGTTCTGGGTCTCTGTGTCTACATGTACCTGTGCTCTGCCTCTCTGTGTCTACATGTACCTGTGCTCTGCCTCTCTGTGTCTACATGTACCTGTACTCTGCCTCTCTGTGTCTACATGTACCTGTGCTCTTTTTATTTTGTTCATTTGAGCAGAAATCATTAGTTTTTAAAGTATATTCAATCTTTCGTTTATGAAGTAACTTTAATTAATTTTCTCCTGCACTTACAGTATATACATACACACAAACACATACAGATATATACAAATACACACACAAATATACAACAGTATTTGCCACAGTTTCCCCATGTGGAGGTTATTTTAATTTACAAATGTTTTTCTAATCACTATTTGTCAAATCAAAAAGTAACAAAGTTAGAATTTGAGAAACGCAGTCCTGTTTTTATGAAAGTATGTGAAACAATATTACAGTTACTATGGCAACACTTTGATACCAACACCACACACAAACATATAAACACACTATTTTAACTCTACAGCCTCAATCCTGGGTCTACAGCCTCAGTCCTGGATCTACAGCCTCAGTCCTGGATCTACAGCCTCAGTCCTGGATCTACAGCCTCAGTCCTGGATCTACAGCCTCAGTCCTGGATCTACAGCCTCAGTCCTGGATCTACAGCCTCAGTCCTGGGTCTACAGCCTCAGTCCTGGATCTACAGCCTCAGTCCTGGATCTACAGCCTCTGTCCTGGGTCTACAGCCTCAGTCCTGGGTCTACAGCCTCAGTCCTGGATCTACAGCCTCAGTCCTGGATCTACAGCCTCAGTCCTGGATCTACAGCCTCAGTCCTGGATCTACAGCCTCAGTCCTGGATCTACAGCCTCAGTCCTGGATCTACAGCCTCAGTCCTGGATCTACAGCCTCAGTCCTGGATCTACAGCCTCAGTCCTGGGTCTACAGCCTCAGTCCTGGATCTACAGCCTCAGTCCTGGATCTACAGCCTCTGTCCTGGGTCTACAGCCTCAGTCCTGGGTCTACAGCCTCAGTCCTGGATCTACAGCCTCAGTCCTGGATCTACAGCCTCAGTCCTGGATCTACAGCCTCAGTCCTGGATCTACAGCCTCAGTCCTGGATCTAAATTCTATTATGACATTTCCCACTCTGATCTACATTGAATTAAACTGAATCATGAAGGATTTTTAGCAAAGGCACAAATTTGATGTAAAACTGTGGAGAACAAACTGTTATTTGAGTTTAGGAAAATGTGCAGTGGATCCAAACCCATAAATTGTGACTCCAGCGTGAAGCGGCCGAGAGAAGGTGGTCCGTTCTCGGTGGATCAGCCTCATGTTTTCTGAGACGTCGTAAAAAGACAAAACCCCTGCACTGTGGTCCAGGAAAACCCCGACTCTGGACCCGGCCGGACCTGAGACTTTGGACTGGACTGAATTAAACACAAATGAAGGACTGGTTTTGTCACAGATCAAGGCCCAGGATTTCTCATTGTATCCAAATAAACTTTCATTAAAGCCTTTCCTCTGAATATCTCTGTATGAAACTGCGATACAAACACAATACTCTGAGCTCCTCTCCACCTCCCAGTAACAGCGGCCCCTCACACTCTCTCTGCTCAGGACCTGAAACACACTGAATCTGTCCTGATGATCCTGATACTTCTTCGGTTTCTTCATAAATGTTACTCTTCTGTTTCCATCAGACAGAGACAGACGTATGTTCACTGTGTTTGTGTCCAGAGTGAAGTCTGTAGAGTATTGTAAGAACTCCTCTCTGGTCTTGGGTTCTGTGGTTAAAAACTGAACTGGACTCAGAGCCAGAGAGATGTTGCTGCATCCCTCCTCCACAGTGAGCTGCAGTCTCTCCTTGAGCTCAGACACAGCTCTGGTCACTTCCTCAAAGGGGCTCCTGGCCTCTGAGTGGCCCCTGACTGGGACTGGCCCCTGTGAGTGTGAGGCCAGTGCAGTGTGGAGCTGTAGAAAGCTGTTGTGGTCTTTGGTGAGGGACAGTGTGTCCAGGTCACAGAGGCTCTTCTTCAGCTCCCTCAGCTCCTGCTTCACTCGGTCTTGGATCTCTCGGACTCGGCTCAGTCCTCTCTCCAGCTCGGACTGGATCTGCTGCTCCACTTCTTTGGCTCTTGTCTCCAGGAGAAGGATCATGTCTCTGAAGCTGTCCCTGCTGAGCTGCAGTGCTGTGTGGGCAGAGGTCCTGATGTCCTGCTCCTGCTGTTGGAGTGAGCTCAGCTCTGTGTCTTTGTGCTGGACGTCCTGGAGGAGCAGGTGTCTCTGGGCCCCCAGCTGTGCCTGCCTCTGGGCCCTCTCTGAGGCTGAGGACACAGTCTCATGGTCCTTGTGCTGGTCCTCACAGCAGAGGTAGCAGATGATCTGCTGATCAGTGCGACAGAACATCTTCTTCAGCTCGTTGTGCTCAGAGCACATGTTTTCCTGGAGAGTGTGCGATGGCGCCACCAGCTGGTGTCTTTGAAGCACTGCAGAGTCATAATGAGGCTGTAGGTGGCGCTCACAGTAGGAGGCCACACACTGCAGACAGGACTGGACCGCTTTCAGCTTCCTGTCAGAGCACACGTCACAGGACACGTCCTGAGGCCCAGCATAGCAGCGGTCAGCAGGGGGCGCTGTGAGCCCAGTCTTCTCCAGCTGCTCCACTAAATCTGCTAACACTGTGTTTTTAACCAGCACAGGCCTGGGGCTGAAGCTCTGTCTGCACTGAGGACAGCTGTAACGGAGGTTCTGTTGGTCCCAGTGATGTTGAATACACTTGATGCAGAAGCTGTGTCCACAGGGAGTGGTCCCTGGATCCTTCAGTGTCTCCAAACAGATGGGACAGGACACAGAGTCCAGCTGAAGTCCTCTGTGGGCCATGTCTCTGTGACGTCTTCCTGAGATCTCAGCAGAAAGAGAAGAAGCTGCAGCTTTAGAGCCCACTCCAGCTCCTCCTTCAAGGACCGAACACACTCTCTCTCTCTCTGGTCTCTCTCTGGTCTCTCTCTGGTCTCTCTCTGGTCTCTCTCTGGTCTCTCTC
Organism: Knipowitschia caucasica; assembly: GCA_964034765.1. Classification (NCBI taxonomy): domain Eukaryota; kingdom Metazoa; phylum Chordata; class Actinopteri; order Gobiiformes; family Gobiidae; genus Knipowitschia; species Knipowitschia caucasica. The sequence continues at coordinate 47,548,486 of OZ035825.1, forward strand.
TGGTCTCTCTCTGGTCTCTCTCTGGTCTCTTTCTGGTCTCTCTCTGGTCTATATCTCTGGTCTCTCTCTGGCTCCTCCTTCACGCTCAGAGCAACATTCCTTCCTGTCATTATAAAGAGACTGAACCAGTCTGACAGAGACTCACCTGAGGAACACCCAGCTCCTAGTACTTATAATTATTATTGTTATTAATTTTTCTTGTGCTTTTCATTCTGACTGTTCTGTAACTTGTGACGCAACACTGAAGAATAAAGGATCTCTTCATCTAATCTTAATCTGAAACACAACAGTGTGTGTCTCTGTGTGTTTGTCTGTGTGTGTCTGTATGTGTGTGTCTGTGTGTCTGTGTGTCTATGTGTGTGTGTGTGTGTTTATGAGTGTGTGTGTGAATGTGTGCGTGTGTCTGTGTGTGTCTATGTGTGTGTGTGTGTGTGTCTGTGTGTCTATGTGTCTGTGTGTGTGTTTACGTGTGTGTGTGTGAATGTGTGCGTGTGTCTGTGTGTGTCTATGTGTGTGTGTGCGTGTGTGTCTGGAATGCTGCCTCCCCAGGTTTAGTTCTATGGTGTTTCATGACTGCATTTCGTAAGTAAGTAATCTTTATTTACGATTTGTTTTTTTCTCTGGCATTTTGTCTCTTACTCCACACAGGGAGCGTACATGTTTTGAGTGGTAGGGGAAACCGGAGCACATGGAGGAAACCTGCGTAGACACAGAAAGAACATGCAAACTCCACTCAGAAAGGCCTAGGAGGTGGAATCAAACCCACGACAACTTAGTTTGGTCCTCCGGGATAGCTAGTGTCGTGATTTAGGGCTGTGCAAAAAATATATAATTGAACTGAATAGGAGCCAGAGCGAGTTAGAGCAAAACTTTGTTCATGAGCACTTCCCTGTTGGGCTTCGTTGAGCTAGCGGGTTAGCATTGCCCATCTATGTATGTACAAATGTGCTGCTGTTTGCCTTGCTTTCCCAGTTGGTAAATTCTTTGCGACCAACATTTTCAAACCCAGCCGTACTTTCAATCACATTTCCTCGCAAAAAAGAAAAAAAAAAAGAAAAAAAACATGGCTCTTTCATACCAGTCACAAATGATTTTTCCACTCTCTTCAGACATCTGATAAAAAAAAATAATAAGAGTGAAATGACTATCTGTGGTCCGGCGGGAACTTCCATCACACCAGAGCGCGACCGCACGGCCTGGACCCAAACGCCTTTTTTATCACTCGCAATATCGCTCCCTGGAATCTCGCCAAAGTAAAACCAGAGGGAGACGGGGAGGAAAGCTAGCTACCGGTCCAACACACATTCTCTGCGTCTGGATTGGACACGGGTTCCGGCCCAGTGAGCGCCGCGAGGAATGAGGCGACGGTTTGACGTCCTTGTTCTTCGGGAAAATCATTGTGGTTGATTGTTATGGTTCAGGACGGTTGTCGAAAGGAGAGAAAAAAAAAGAGAAAGTAATATCACAATGGTCTGGACACGCTGTGGGCTGGTTGTGTTAGCAAAGACTGTGTGTTATGCTTTGACCTAAACTTGACACTAAATATTTATACTGTACTTGCTTCTTTATTATGCTAAAGTTAGAGATTTTAGACTTGATTCTCTCTTCTTTCCTGTGTTAAAGTTGGAGATTTCACACTTGCTTCTTTATTTTACTAAAGGTAGAGATTCATACTTAATTCTTGCATCTTTGTCATGATGAAGTTGAAGATTTTAGACTTGATTATTCTTTCTTATGTTAAAGTTGGAGATATTATACTTGCTTCTTTATTATACTAAAGATAGATATTTACAAAACCGTTCAAAAGTTTGGGGTCACATTGAAATGTCCTTATTTTTGAAGGAAAAGCTGTAGATAACCTTAAACTAGTCTTAACTGTAAAGAAACACACTCTATACATTGCTTTTGTGGTAAATGACTATTGTAGCACTTACTGTTAATTAAAAGTGACTTAAGCAGTACAAGTTAAGAATAGTAAGACTGGACTAGTATCACAAGACCTTAGGTTCGCTCAAGGAGGTTGAGTAGTAATAGACAAACACAGTTATAGTTTGAATATATGCGTTTGTATTTTTTGGGCCTTGAAGTGCACTGTGAGATTATTTACAAAGTATATACATATATACAGTTGTACAAAAAATAGTCATGACTGGCAAAAAGAAAAGAAAAGAAATAAATGCGCATATGGCACAACAGCAAAAGGCGTACAACTTTGCCCAAACCACAAGATCCCTCCCAAAGTTTCAAGAGTTCCAAAAGTGTTTTCAATAGAAGGAGCAAATGTTCATGTTCATACTAGATTGATGAAGATGTCCGGTCAAAACAAGGCCTCCAACATAGAGAATGGAGCAGCGCAGAGTGAGAACAGGGGGCAAAGGCTCAGAGTGTGTATCTCCTACCGCACAGGTGGAGTAGTGGGCTCAGATGCTGTGATGCTCAGGTTCCTGGGTCAAGCTCGCCATCGATTTGGTTCAGGATACCAGAAAAGACCTGGCCGATACACAGTGCAATTTAAACACGTCACTCTGTTCAGCGCGTTTCAAACAGCTCGTCACGTCCACACATCTCTTGCAGCCTGTCAAAATGCGTCCCCCTTGCCTCCCGGCAGCCTGAGCCGTCATGATTAAAACTACTTGGTCACATGACTCACGTGCATCACGCGACCAACAGAGCTGGCGTGATTGGCTGACCTAAGGAGCGCAACTTGTACATATAATAATAATACATTTTTAATATTGAATAATCTTTTATAGGGGTTACACTATTCTAGCTGCAAATGTCTGGTTTTGGTGCAATGTTGTAATTGCTGCAAATGGAGGATTCTTTGACGAAAGCAAAGTTGGATGTAAAACAAATCTTATTTCAAATACCAATCATTAATTCTAACCTTGTCAATGTCTTGACTCTATTTTCTATTCATTTCACAACGTATGGTGTGACTTTTCATGGAAAACACTTGGTGACCCCAAACTTTTGAACGATAGTGTATACTTAATTCTTTCTTCGTTAGAGAATTTAGACTTTAGGGTGGCACGGTGGAACCCAGGACCTTCTCAGCAAGAAAGTCCTGGGTTCGAATCCCGGTCGGAACAGGGTCCTTCTGAGTGGACTTTGCCTGTTCTCCCTGTGTCAGTAGCTGCGTTTCCATTGAATAATGCGCAAAAACTTTTTCGATACATTTCAAAATTCGAAAAACCTGTAATTCGCAAAAGCGGCCGTTTCCATTAAGACATATTCGAATAAGTATACACTATTTTTGCGCGTTTATTCACTAGTTTCTAGTACGTCAACATGGCAACAGAAGTAATCAACACTTTGATTTACGTGAGATATATTAATGTCTTGACTTCTGCTGCGGCTCTCTGACCTCTGACCCCGGGAGAAACTGTGGCTGCTTTGACAGCTCCGCGAACGCGCGTGGTCATGTACCGAGAGCGGACCATAGACGCGCGCACAGAACCATAGACACGGGTCTTGCCTGTCTCCCCCGTCTCTCCCCCGTCTCCTCCCCGTCTCTCCCCCGTCTCCTCCCCGTCTCTCCCCCGTCTCCTCCCCGTCTCTCCCCCGTCTCCTCCCCGTCTCTCCCCCGTCTCCTCCCCGTCTCTCCCCCGTCTCCTCCCCGTCTCTCCCCCGTCTCCTCCCCGTCTCCTCCCCGTCTCCTCCCCGTCTCTCCCCCGTCTCCTCCCCGTCTCTCCCCCGTCTCCTCCCCGTCTCCTCTCTCCCCCTCTCCTCCCCGTCTCTCCCCCGTCTCTCCCCCGTCTCTCCCCCGTCTCTCCCCCGTCTCTCCCCCGTCTCTCCCCCGTCTCTCCCCCGTCTCTCCCCCGTCTCTCCCCCATCTCTCCCCCGTCTCTCCCCCATCTCTCCCCCGTCTCTCCCCCGTCTCTCCCCCGTCTCTCCCCCATCTCTCCCCCGTCTCCTCCCCGTCTCTCCCCCGTCTCTCCCCCATGCCTCTCCCACGTATCTCCCAAGTCTCCACACGAAGCGCAGCCAAAACTCACTGAATAAAGCAGCTCGGCTTCCTCCGCTATATCGAAATAAGTGTTTCCATTGCCGTTTTGCGAAAAACTTAATTTCGATACGTCCAAAAAACCACCTATTTTAAGCGCATTAACTTTTTATCGAAAAACTGTGGTTTATTCGAAATTTGCGCGTTTCCATTAGACATTTTATGATGCGCAAATTCAAATTTTGAAATTTGATGCTCAATGGAAACGCAGCTAGTGTGGGTTTCCTCCGGGTACTAAAAACATGTACAATAGGTCTGGCCTGTGCCTCCTGTGCTGGCCCCGCCCACAAATGCCCAAAGATAACAATTGTAAACCGCTTTGTGACTCTGGTCTGTAAAAGGCGGTATATAAAATAAAGATTACTTACTTTCTTCTTTATTATAGGAAAGGAAGAGATTTTATACCTAATTCTTTCTTTATCTTATGCTAAAGTTGTAGATTTTAGCATTCCTCCAGTGGATTTTCACCTGATCCACCTTGGACCATGAATCCTCTCTGCTCTGGTCTGGACCAGTGTAAAACCATGAATCCTCTCTGCTCTGGTCTGGACCAGTGTAAAACCATGAACACTGAACTGCAGCAACATCTCAGGTAGAAAAAATAGCTGAAAATAAAAGTTGTAAACAGTTTCCAATATTGAGTTTTAATTCTAACTGAGATTCTGAGATTTGTTATTTATCAATTCCCTTCAGGTCTCACTTCATGACTTGTGCCTTATAAATAAATGTGATTATTGGAAGTGTTTGTGCCGTGAGGTATATTAGTCGGAAGCTAAACGCAATCTCCAGGGTGCGGGTTTTTGTGTGTGTGAGCTTTAATATTGATCAGTGCTTGTATCCGGAGAATCGCACAAACAGACCGGACATAATCTTCACACAAAAGCTTCATCTCTCACAAATCTGATGGTTTTTGCATAACAGGAAATGACACACAACACAACACAACACAACGTACGAGAACACACAACGAAGACGAAGAAGAAGTTAGATTTGACGGGTTTTATGCAGTCCGAGCACGAGGAGTGTACGACTGGAGTTTGTGTGTGTCCAGGTAGCTCTCCAGAGGACTTTTAGAAGTGAAAAAAATACCTAATTTTTCAGATTTCATTATTCGTTATCATTATTTGTTTTTGTAAATGCACTTACTTTGTCACTAGTTACAAATATGTGATGATGAATACTGACTGTACCCAATATCAGGCTCGTTCTCACCAAATTATCACCTTGTTTTTCCCGGGGACGCTTAAAGGAGTAGCTCTCTGCCTTTATCATCGCGGGAAAGTAGCTCATGGGTTTTTAAAGTTGGAGACCAGGTGTAGATTTATTTAAGTGTTACTTAAATAGTATGTCACTTACTCTTTCTGGCCTCTTTCGTATCTCTCTCTGATCTCTCTCTCTGGTTTCGTCTAGTCTCTTTCAGGCCTCTTTCGAACCTCCATCTGGTCTGTCTCTCAGATCTCTTTCTGATCTCTCTCTCAGGTTGCTCTCCCAGGTCTCTCTCTCTCTCTGGTCTCTTCTATCTATTTCTGGTCTCTTCTGGTCTCTTTCTTGTCTCTTTTCTGGTCTCTTTCTAGTCTCTTTCTGGCCTCTTTTGTACAGTATCTCTCTCTGGTCTCTCTCTCTGGGCTCTTCTGGTCTCTTTCTGGTCTCTTCTAGTCTCTCCCTGGTCTCTTTCTGATCTCTGTCTCTGGTCTCTCTCTCTCTCTGGTCTCTTCTGGTTTCTTTCTGGCCTCTTTTCTAATCTCTCTCAGGTCTCTCTCTCGGATCTCTTTCTGGTCTCACGCTCTGGTCTCTCTCTCTCTCTGGTCTCTTTCTGGCCTCTTTCATATCTCTCTCTGGTCTCTCTCTCTGGGCTCTTCTGGACTCTTTCTGGTCTTTTTCTGGCCTCTTTCGTATCTCTCTCGGATCTCTCTCTGATCCATCTCTCTAGTCTCTCTCCCAGGTCTCTCTCTCTCTCTCTCTGGTTTCTTCTGGTCTCTTTCTGGTATATTTCTGGTCTCTTCTAGTCTCTCCCTGGTCTCTTTCTGATCTCTGTCTCTGGTCTCTCTCTCTCTCTCTGGTCTCTTCTGGTTTCTTTCTGGCCTCTTTTGAATCTCTCTCAGGTCTCTCTCTCAGATCTCTTTCTGGTCTCACGCTCTGGTCTCTCTCTCTCTCTGGTCTCTTTCTGGCCTCTTTCATATCTCTCTCTGGTCTCTCTCTCTGGGCTCTTCTGGACTCTTTCTGGCCTCTTCTGGTCTTTTTCTGGCCTCTTTCGTATCTCTCTCGGATCTCTCTCTGATCCATCTCTCTGGTCTCTCTCCCAGGTCTCTCTCTCTCTCTCTCTGGTTTCTTCTGGTCTCTTTCTGGTATATTTCTGGTCTCTTCTAGTCTCTCCCTGGTCTCTTTCTGATCTCTGTCTCTGGTCTCTCTCTCTTTCTGGTCTCTTCTGGTTTCTTTCTGGTCTCTCTCGGATCTCTTTCTAGTCTCACTCTCTGGTCTCTCTCTCTCTCTGGTTTCTTTTTGGCCTCTTTTTCGTATCTCTCTCTGGTCTCTCTCTCGGATCTCTTTCTAGTCTCACTCTCTGGTCTCTCTCTCTCTCTGGTTTCTTTCTGGCATCTTTCGTATCTCTCTCTGGCCTCTCTCTCGGATCTCTTTCTAGTCTCACTCTCTGGTCTCTCTCTCTTTCTGGTTTCTTTCTGGCATCTTTCGTATCTCTCTCTGGCCTCTCTCTCGGATCTCTTTCTAGTCTCACTCTGGTCTCTCTCTCTCTCTGGTTTCTTTCTGGCCTCTTTTTTGAATCTCTCTGGGATCTCTCTCTGACCTCTCTTGAGGAAGGTCCAAAACTGCAGGAGGTGCATTATTTAAATGCATGTGTTTCTTTGTATGTAAAAGAAAACATGATTTCTAACACATTGAAGAACTCACAATGTGGCTTGATTTATTCTCAACAATATTCTCTTTCTGTCGGTACAATATACTCATGTCTCACATTCATACGCAGTTTCTTTGTACAGTCTGATAAAGGCCATATTAATTTTTGCTGCTCTCTGCTTCACACATACAGCCTCCTCTGTGGCGTTTGTAATGAGAGCTTTAATTTCTCTCGGGACGAGGTTTAATAAGTGATCATCGACGGAGGATTGTACAGATTCAGCGTCCAAAGCTCTCCATCTGCGGCGGCTCAGAGGCAGCAGGCTCCACGCGTCAGACACGGTCCAAACGGAAATATGTACGACTCCAGCCTGGTCTGACTAAAGCTGGGGGACGTCACTTTGTTGTTATCTTTTAATATTATTTTTTTATCAAATAATGTTGTAATTAGTTATTTTTTTAACATTATTTTTTTATTAAGTAATTTTCATATTTTTTTTTTATTAATTACTTTTCATATTACTTTTAATTAATTCATCTTTTAATATATATTTTTTAATTAATATTTTTTTAATTATATTTTTATACAAATACATGTGGGTGCCCTTTTTATTTTATTTTTATTTTCATTCTTTCAAATATATATATATATATAAAATATATATATATATATATATATATATATATATATATATATTTTAACTTCTATTCATTTCTTTTTTGTCTCTCTTCATGGACTTATCTAATTATTGACCTTATATACTTAGCTAAACATAATTTTATGAGATACGCTCTGTCAACCTGGAGACGAATTGGGGAGGTTGGCAGTGGGAGGGAGGGTGGTAGTGGGGGTGGTATATAAAACACACAGACTGTACTTGTTGTCAACAACTAACTGCATTTAATGTTGTGTGTAACAAACAATGATAATAAAAAAACAAATAAAGCTAATGTATTGGTTTTATACAGTGCTTTTCAGGACACTCAAAGACCCTTAACATGTCATTATTCATTCACTCCATACTCTGTGGTGATAAACTACTGCTTTAGCCACAGCTGCCCTGGGGCACACTGACAGAAGCGAGGCAACCAGTCTGTGCTATTGTCTCCTCTGACCCCCACCAACCATTCTCACACACACCAGCCTCATTCTAACGTGTGTGAAGCATCTTGCCGAAGGACAGTTTGGCACTTTACAGCCGCTCCACTGTGGCACCTGGTGTTCCCAGAGGTCTCCCATCACAGTACTAACCAGGCAGAGTGGGGTTCAGTGTCTTGCCCGAGGACACAACGACAGCAGACATCAGTGGGAGCAGGTGATGCAAGTTGGGGGTCGTCTCTCTCCATCTCTTTCTGGCCTCTTTTGGATTTCTCTCTGGTCTTTTTATTTGGTCTCTGTCTCTCTCTCTCTGCTCTCTCTCTATAGTCTCTCTCTGGTCTCTCACTCTGTTCTCTATCTAGTCTATTTCTGATCTCTCTCTCTAGTCTCTCTTATCCCTCTCTAGCTCTCAGATCCCTCTCTAGTCTCTCTGATCTTTCTCTAGTCCCTCTGATCTCTCTCTAGTCTCTCTGATCTCTCTCTAGTCTCTCTGATCTCTTTCTAGTCTCTCTGATCTCTCCCTAATCTCACTGGTCTCTCTCTAGTCTCACTCACAGATCTCTCTCTAGTCTCTCTAACCTCTCTCTAGTCTCTCTGATCTTTCTCCAGTCTCTCTGATCTCTCTCCAGTCTCCCTGATCTCTCTCCAGTTTCTCTGATCCTTCTCTAGTCTCTCGCTCATATCTCTCTCTAGTCTCTCTGATCTCTCTCTAGTCTCTCTGATCTTTCTCCAGTCTCTCTGATCTCGCTCTAGTCTCTCTGATCTCTCTCCAGTCTCTCTGATCTCTCTCTGATCTCTCTCCAGTCTCTCTGATCTCTCTCCAGTCTCTCTGATCTATCTCCAGTCTCTCTGATCCTTCTCTAGTCTCTCTGATCTTTCTCCAGTCTCTCTGATCTCTCTCTAGTCTCTCTGATCTTTCTCCAGTCTCTCTGATCTCTCTCCAGTCTCTCTGATCTCTCTCCAGTCTCTCTGATCTCTCTCCAGTGTCTCTGATCCTTCTCTAGTCTCTCGCTCAGATCTCTCTCTTGTCTGTCTGATCTCTCTCTAGTCTCTCTGATCTTTCTCCAGTCTCTCTAATCTCTCTCTAGTCTCTCTGATCTCTTTCTAGTTTCTCTGATCTCTCTCTAGTCTCTCTGATCCTTCTCTAGTCTCTCGCTCAGATCTCTCTCTAGTCTCTCTGATCTCTCTCTAGTCTCTCTGATCCCTCTCTAGTCTCTCGCTCAGATCTCTCTCTAGTCTCTCAGATCTCTCTCTAGTCTCTCTCTCAGATCTCTCTCTAGTCTCTCTAACCTCTCTCTAGTCTCCCTGATCCCTCTCTACTCTCTCTGATCTCTCTCTACTCTCTGATCTCTCTCTAGTCTCTCTGATCTCTCTCTAGACTCTCTCTGATCTCTCTCTAATCTCTCTACCAACTGAGCCACCATCGAGAAGTTCCTCAACCCCATCAAGTATGAATAATATCCACCATTATACAAAGTTTCCATGTCCACAGTGTGACGACGGCCTCTATGTCCCTTACACTTTAAACAAACCAAACCACATGTAGGCGCCACTCTCCTTCCCTTACACCTTCCCCCAGATGCATGGCCTCTCCATCACCTCTCTTATCCCCTTCTTCACCAACTCATCTCTCCGTCGGGAAATCACAGCCATCACTGTCCTCTTCTTATTGAGAGCAGAACCAAGCCAAATGTGAGGGGAGGGACCGGGCCCTGTCACGCCTTCCACTGGGGTCTTTTTTGAACTTGGAATGCACCTTGATTATGAGCCTTCATCATTACAACGTCTGTATTGTTGGCGGGGTATGGCGAATGAAGCGGTAATTGAAGTTAAAAATGACTCCCATAACTTCTAAAGAGAAAATTAAACGTTTAGTAATGACCGCCCACGTCTGGCACATTGGAATTGATTCGCTCCACTCCGCGATACAAACAGGTCATTCAAAAACAGCGGCGCGGCTTCATCGCCATCCGTCTAAATGACAAGCGGTAATAACGGCGAGGGTTGGCGTGTATTTTACCGATATGTCCATTAGGAACGCCTCGGACAAAGCTGAATGTGGGAAGGTCTAAAAGTGCAGGACGGATGGAGAGGTCTGTAGATGGATGGACAGTTTAAATGCATGTGGTAAGTCCAAACAATGGGAAATGTAGAGTTTTGTTAATAACATAATGAAGGTTGTAAGTGTGTGTTTGTGTGTTAGAATGTGGAGGTCAACCAGAGATAAAAGTTAAATTGTATTCTCTTGTTTTCTCCGTCTCTGGTCTTTCACTTTGGTCTTTCTCTCTCTGGTCTCTCTCCTAATGTATCTCTGGTCTTTCACTTTGGTCTTTCTCTCTCTGGTCTCTCTCCTAATCTATCTCTGGTCTTTCACTCTGGGGACTCTGTCTCTGGTTTCTCTCTCTAGACTCCTTTTATCTGACTTCTCTATGGTTTCTCTCTGGTCTCTTTCATATCTCTCTAGTCTCTGGTCATTTTCTATAGTCTCTCTGGTCTCTATGTCATCTCTCTATCTGATCTACAGAATCTATGGTCTTTCACTCTGGTCTCGCTCTGGTCTCTCTTCAATCGCTCTGTCTCTCTCTGGTCTCTCTCTGTGGTCTTCCTCTAGTTTCCCTCCTGATCTCTCTCTGGTCTCTCTCTGTGGTCTCCCTCTGGTCTCGCTCCTGATCTCTTTCTGTTTTCTCTCTGGTCTCTCTCTCTCTCGTCCCAATCTGGTCTCTCTCTTTGTTCTCCCTCTAGTCTCTTTCCTGGTCTCCCTCTGGTCTCTCTCCTGATCTCTTTCTGGTTTCTCTCTGGTCTCTCTCTCGCCCCACTCTGGTCTCTCTCTGTGGTCTCCCTCTGGTCTCTCTCCTGGTCTCCCTCTGGTCTCTCTCCTGATCTCCCTCTGGTCTCTCTCTGGTCTCTCTCTGGTTATTTTTGGTCTCTCTCTCTGCTCCCTCTCTTGTCTCTCTGTTCTCTCTCTGTTCTCTTTGTGGTCTATCTCTGGTTTCTCTCTCTGCTCTCCTCTCTCTCACTCTTCTCTCTCTCTCTGGTAGTCCCTCTATCAATAAACATCTGGAAAAAACAATATCCTTACATTGACACTGCCCTTTAAACTGAAACAAAATCTACCAAAACTGAGCAAAACCTCAACGAATAAGAAACCGTGTATTTGTTCAGTTCTCACTTTACCCTATGGCCCCCCACGGTTCAGAACGACTGAACCGAACTCCCCCTCACTCTGTCGGCAACTCTACCACACACAAAATCTTCCATTTAACCCGTGGCCCTCTCTCATCATTAGACCAGACTCGTCCTGATCCTGCGCCCAGCTGCGGTGTCAAAGGCTTCAATCTGCTGTTTCTCTACATTGTCAGGGCTGGAGCTTAACCTCCCTCTGCCTCTGTTTGCAGATAGAGCCGTCTCTCCCTGGTCTCACTCTGGTCTCTCTTTGTTTCATCCCTGTTCTCTCTCGTCTTTCTCTCTGGTCTCTCTCTGGTCTCTCTCTCTGTTCTCTCTCCCTGTGTGTGTGTCTACCAATCGTGTTTCTCTTCTGTCTATCTCTGGTCTCTCTCCGATCTCTCACCCGTCGCGCACTGGTCTCTCTCTCGGGTCTCTCTCTGATCTCTCTCTCGGGTCTCTCTCTGATCTCTCTCTCTCTGGTCTCTTTTTGATCTCTCCCTGGTCTCTCTCTGGTCTCTCTTCCTGTTCTCTCTCTCTGATCTCTCTCTCTGGTCGCTCTCTGATCTCTCTCTCTCTCTGGTCTCTTTTTGATCTCTCCCTGCTCTCTCTCTGATCTCTCTCTCTGGTCGCTCTCTGATCTCTCTCTCTCTCTGGTCTCTTTTTGATCTCTCCCTGTTCTCTCTCTCTCTGGTCTCTCTGGTTTCTCTCTGGTCTCTCTCTAGTAACTCACTCTACTCTCTCATTCTCTCTTGACTCTCTATGACCTCTCTCTCTGAACTCTCTGTTTCCGCCCTGGTTTCTCACTGGTCTCCCTCTGATCTTTCTCTGGTTTCTCTCTCGTCTTTATCTGGACTCTCTCTGGTCTTTCTGCTCTCCCTCTCTTTGGTCTTTGTCTGATCTCTCTCTCTAGTCTTATGGTCTCTCTTTGGTCTTTCTCTGGTCTATTTCTCTGGTCTTTCTCTGGTCTTACTCTGGTCTCTCTCTCTGCTCTCTCTGCTCTCTCTCTGGTCTCTCTCTCTAGTCACTCTCTTTTACTAGTCTCTCTGATTTATCTTTGCTCTCTCTCTAATCTCTCTGTGGTCTCTCTATTTGGTTTCTTTCTGGTCTCTATCTCTGCTTTCTATCTCTGGTCTCTCTCTCAGGTCACTCTTTGGTCTATCTCTGCTCTCTCTCTTCTCTCTCTCTCTCTGGTCTTTCTCTGCTTTCTAGTCCCCCTCTGCTCTCTCTCTCCTCTCTCTCTAGTCTCTCTCTCTTAACTCCCCCTCACTCTGTCAGTAACTCCACCACACACAAAAATCTTTCATTTAACCCGTGGCCCTCTCCCATCATTAGACCAGGCGCCTCTTGATCCCGCGCCCGGCTGCGGTGTCAAAGGCTCTTCAATCTGCTGTTTCTCTACATTGTCAGTTCTGCCGCTTAACCTCACTCTCTCCCCCTCCTCCCCCTCCTCCCCCTCCTCTCCTTCCCTGTTCGAGGATAGAGCCGTGACCCTGACATTTCCCGCTCCTCTAATGCTCTCCAAATGGGCTCTGGTGCAACTGTGGCCCCGTACGGCTCGGCGGGCGGCCATTACGGAGCGGAGAGAGCAGAGTTGCACGGTGGGTTCTTAGACAGAGGCATTTCACTCACGGTTACAGACTCAGGGACCGGACGTTATGTGGTGCAAATGAGGTGATTATCGGCCATTAGAGAACAAGGCTTTCGGACATTATAGCGAAAGGTGTGTTCGTTTTATTCATCGGCTTTGCCCTTTTTCAGATCTGTGTCTGTTTGTGTGTGTGTGTGTCAAATATCTCATTTTCTCTCCCGTCTCTCGCTGGTCTCTCTCTCTGATAACTCTCTGGTCTCTCTCTCTCTGTGATCTCTCTTCCTTCACTTTCTGGTCTTTCTCTCGCTGTGTGTCTCTCTCTGGTCTCTCCCTCTGATCTCTCTCTAGTCTCTCTCTCTGATCTCTCTCTCTCTCTAGTCTCTCTCTGATCTCTCTCTGGTCTCTCTCTGGTCTCTCCCTGGTCTCTCTATCTGATCTTTCTCTCTCTGCTCTCTTTCTGATCTCTCTCTGGTCTCTCTCTCTGATCTCTCTGGTCTCTCTCTGGTCTCTCTCTGGTCTCTCTCTGGTCTCTCTCTGGTCTCTCTCTGGTTGTAAATAGATGTAAGTAGATGTATTACTATCATCCCGAGAGCAGGGCCATTAGAAAACAGAGCTTTCTCACAGACGGCGCAAACTTTATCCATTGTATTCATTAGTTTCGCCCTTTCCGAATTGCAGTGTGTGTGTGTCTTTGTATGTCTGCTTGTATGTATGTGTGCGTGCGTGTCTGTGTATGTATGAATCCTGGCCATATCCAGATTGTTGCCTGTAAGCCTCCTTAATCCTTAAATAAAGCCTTTTTAATCTTAACCGATGCTCTCTCAGGTACAAACCCCGCTGGTTCCTCTCAGACTCTCGACTGTGTGGGTTTTAAAGCCCTAGCTCTTCAGAGACAAATTGAAAGTTAGAGCTCCAGAGTGTGAGCTCCGATGGAAATAGAGGAGACCGAAGGAAATGAGGCCTGTGTAGTTTATCACCGCAATGGACTTCATCATAGTCAAGAAGAGGCAAGCTGATTTGAACATCACAGCTCTCTCTCTCTCTGGTCTCTCTCTGGTCACTTTCCAGTTGCTTTCTCTGGTCTCTCTCTGGTGTCTCTCTGGTAACTCTCTACTCTCTCTCTAGTATCTAGACCAGACAGGGAGTGATCAGAGAGAGACCAGCGAAATACCATAGAGAGACGAGAGAGTATTACGTTTTTGAAGTAACTCGCCCAACACTACACATTAAAGGTCCTATATCACGCTTTTCTTCATGTTTCACACTCAGTCCTATGCACATGTGTGATATTAATGTGTAGGATACACCACACAACAATCAAAGCTTGTGAGATTAGAGCCATCTCTTGTATAGAGGTGACGTCACCTCGACTCAAACGAGCTGATCCAGAGAAGAGTCTGCTCCTCTGCCTGTGAGCCCGCCTCCCCCCGCCCGCACGCTGACGTAGCATCACGCTTTTGTCGTTTATCACCTGTACTTAGTAATTTCATACATAAGAATAAACTTTTTCCAACAATGACAATCCGTCACATCGAGCCCTATGTCCTCGATGCACAATCAGACCCTAGTTATTTAGTTTACAGAAGTATACAGCGAGTTAGCGTCACTACTTACAGATCGAGGGGGTCCGAGTTACGTCTTTTACCGTGGGAATAACGTGTTTCCAGATCAGCCTTTGAGTAAGTCCAGTTCCATTGTCCCTGTAGTTCTAGTAAGTAAGTAAGTAATCTTTATTTATATACCGCCTTTTCACTGCAGATCTGAGTCTCAAAGCGGTTTACAATTGTTAATTTTTGGGCATTTGTCCCAAAAATGTGTGGAGTGTGTGTCACTCCACACAGAGATGGGAGCGGGGTCGCCAGTACAGGAGGCGCATGCTAGAACTATTGTACATATTTTTAGTGGTAGGGGAAACCGGAGTACCCGGAGGAAACCTACGCAGACACGGGGAGAACATGCAAACTCCACTCAGAAAGGCCCTGGTCCGACTGGGATTCGAACCCAGGACCTTCTTCCTGAGAGGCGAGAGTGCTATCCACTCAGCCACCGTGCCGTTCTAGAACAGTCTCAGTGAAGTGTCGCAGATGAACCGGTATTATAATAGATCCATGAGATGAACAGATGAAAAAAGTCGAGCCGCTTTCTTCCTCTTAGGGCCAAATAGTGTGTCACATATTTACACCCATAACACACTTCATTCAAGTTGACGTGATCCTAACACTTTTAGTCGCTGACAAAAGCATAAAAACAGCAGCTCTATGTGGTGTCCGCGAGACCAGACCACAGACGCTGGACTCGGGAGCCGGAGCCTGTGCGCTCTGATTCGCTGTTTTGATCCGTCAATCACCTCCCGCCGGCTTTTAATTTATTTTTATTTTTATAATTTTTGACAAAAAACAGCATACTAATTGTGTATTGTTTACCCCGTTTTGACAAAAGTATTTAACAACTATTTTAAATACAAAGCAAACGGGGTCATGCGCGTCATATTCGTCATCAGAGTGGTTTTCGTTAACCTGGCAAAAGCCAGATTGATGATTGTGTAGAACTCTAACGCGTTCTCCGCGATATCAATCTGGGATTTCTCCCGGAGAATCCTTTCGGGGAAAGGAGGGGTAAGCAGCAGAATACTTGAAGCTGATTGGGCGAAGTGACGCTGTGTGCCCGCCTACCAAGGTTGCCGTCCAGAAATGTACAAAGCGCCTCTCGCTGTTCATCTTTCAAAAAAGAAATTGGAGATTCTGCTAAAACTGACTTTGCGTCCGTCCTCCTGCGTAGCCATGTTTGTTTTGCTTCGGCCCGGCACTTCTTGCTTTCGTCAAACCCGGATATCCCGCCCTAAGCCCCCAGACTGGCGCGTGATTGGCTCGCACACCCAGTGGTTCGACTCGAAAAGTGTAAGCGGGAGCGGTACAAGATGTATTCTCGAGTGTTTGTGAACTCACAAATACCGCGAGAATTCAGCTTGCAGGCAAGGTTAGGTTTTCGTCACTGAAGTGGACCCGAGCGTTTTTGTGCCTCACGCTGGGGAAGGAGACAGATTGCTCTCTTACAAAAGATTGACAGAATCAATTAATAAATTACTGTGGGCTTGTGTATGAAGGCCAAATAGCATTGTAATCATGTTTAAAGCAGAGAAAAGTCAAAAACCGTGATATGGGCCCTTTAAAACCTGAAATACCAAAGTGAACAAGATCACATTTTTGAGCCAAAACCAACCAATGTATTCTTTAACAGCGACTTGCATAAAAGTTGCCTCGGTCTCTTCTCTCTTCTTTCACTCTGCTTCACCATCAAACACTGCCCACCGCCATCATCCATCCAACTCCCCTCCATCTGCTCCGCGATCGCAGCGTGCCAGAGGTCACCATCAAACACCCGGGCCTCTTGATGTGACTATTATTGCCTACTGTACATTCTCATTTAAATGCTAATGGTGCTGGTAATTATTAGGCATTTTACAAACGCAAAGACGGCACAGAGGGAGCCAACAGCGTAGCCACGTACATGCTAGTCCTATTCACGCTAAAGATGAAATTCCCTAATTATAAAGGCGGCTGTGATCGCTGGCAAGGCCTCCCAGTCATTAGAGTGCGTACATTTCCCCGAGGTAATTAAGAACATATTTCAAGTCTCTGATTAAAAGATGATTCTTGAGTTTTTGGGAGACGAACGATGAAAGGGCCAAAGGGTTCGCAAAGAGGAGCCAGTGTTCTTTTTATGAATATTCAGCAAGGAGAGGGTGGAAAGGCATCAGAGGCCAAATGCAGAAAAATAGTGATGTATTGATTCATGAAAAAAGATCCATCATCTATCCATTATGTATCTACAGTATCTATATATGTATCTATCTATCTATCTATCTATCTATCTATCATCTATCCATTATGTATCTACAGTATCTATATATGTATCTATCTATCTATCTCGGTTCTCCGCAAAAAGCTCCTGGGTTTGAACAGGGTCTTGCATGTTTTCCCTGTTCTACATAGGTTTTCTCCAGGTGCTCCAATTTCCTCTACCACTATCAACATGTGCAGGTAAGTTCTCCGACAGCCTCAGTCCTGACCAAGCCAGCCCACCAGTCTCTCTAGTCACTCTCTGGTTTCTCTTTAGTCTCTCTCTGGTCTCTCCCTCTCTGATTCAATTAAAGTAAATAAATTCTTCAATCAGCCTAAATTACTGGGGTGACAGTGGCTCAGTTGGTAGAGCATTGGCCTTTGGGCCTGGAGGTTGTGGGTTCGAGCCCACCAAGAGACCTACTTCAAGGCTCCCTATGTTGTCATTGTGTCCTTTTGCCTGAAGCCCCCACTGAAAAATCTCAGCTCCTGTGGACAACTCCTGCAGGAGGATCAGTGAGGAGCTGGTGCTTTGTGAACTGGGTGCAGCTCTGACTGCCAACCCCCGACCCAGAAATGGATTAAGGGGAAGAAGATGGATGGACGACCTAAATTATCTCAGAGGACTTAACAAAACCATTGAAATCACCAACACAGATAAAAGAATCAATCAGTTCAAACACAAAACATATAAAACACATACATAGGTACCGGTCCATAGGGCAAGTTGGTGGTCCATAGGGCAAGTTGGTGTATGTTGATAAATGTCTCTGATCTCTCTGGAGTCTCTCTCTGGTTTCTCTCTAGTTTCTCTGTAAGGTCTCCCTCTGATCTCTCTTGTGTCTCTCTCTGGTTTCTCTCTAGTTTCTCTGTAAGGTCTCTCTCTGATCTCTCTGGAGTCTCTCTCTGGTTTCTCTCTAGTTTCTCTGTAAGGTCTCCCTCTGATCTCTCTTGTGTCTCTCTCTGGTTTCTCTCTAGTTTCTCTGTAAGGTCTCTCTCTGATCTCTCTGGAGTCTCTCTCTGGTTTCTCTCTAGTTTCTCTGTAAGGTCTCCCTCTGATCTCTCTTGTGTCTCTCTCTGGTTTCTCTCTAGTTTCTCTGTAAGGTCTCTCTCTGATCTCTCTCGAGTCTCTCTCTGGTTTCTCTCTAGTTTCTCTGTAAGGTCTCCCTCTGATCTCTCTTGTGTCTCTCTCTGGTTTCTCTCTAGTTTCTCTGTAAGGTCTCTCTCTGATCTCTCTCGAGTCTCTCTCTGGTTTCTCTCTAGTTTCTCTGTAAGGTCTCTCTCTGATCTCTCTCGAGTCTCTCTCTGGTTTCTCTCTAGTTTCTCTGTATGGTCTCCCTCTGATCTCTCTCTAGTTTCTCTCTAGTTTCTCTGTAAGGTCTCCCTCTGATCTCTCTTGAGTCTCTCTCTGGTTTCTCTCTAGTTTCTCTGTAAGGTCTCCCTCTGATCTCTCTTGAGTCTCTCTCTGGTTTCTCTCTAGTTTCTCTGTAAGGTCTCTCTCTGATCTCTCTCGAGTCTCTCTCTGGTTTCTCTCTAGTTTCTCTGTAAGGTCTCCCTCTGATCTCTCTCTAGTTTCTCTCTAGTTTCTTTCTAGTTTCTCTGTAAGGTCTCCCTCTGATCTCTCTCGAGTCTCTCTCTGGTTTCTCTCTAGTTTCTCTGTAAGGTCTCGCTCTGATCTCTCTCTAGTTTCTCTCTAGTTTCTCTGTAAGGTCTCCCTCTGATCTCTCTGTAGTTTCTCTCTAGTTTCTCTGTAAGGTCTCCCTCTGATCTCTCTGTAGTTTCTCTCTAGTTTCTCTGTAAGGTCTCCCTCTGATCTCTCTGTAGTTTCTCTCTAGTTTCTCTGTAAGGTCTCTCTCTGATCTCTCTTGAGTCTCTCTCTGGTTTCTCTCTAGTTTCTCTGTAATGTCTCCCTCTGATCTCTCCCTAGTTTCTCTCTAGTTTCTCTGTAATGTCTCCCTTTGATCTCTCTCTAGTTTCTCTGTAAGGTCTCCCTCTAATCTCTCTGGAGTCTCTCTCTGTAGTTTCTCTCTAGTTTCTCTGTAAGGTCTCCCTCTGATCTCTCTGGAGTCACTCTCTGGACCTCTGCAGTGCCACACAGGTCTTATGTTGCAGGATGGCTCACATTTCCCCACAGGGGATAAATAAAGCGTACCTTTGAAGTACTGTATTACACATCCATTTGTCTTGTAAGTACTATTCTTATTGACCACAAGACTCTCTGGACGTACGATTCCACTGGACGAAAAGAAAGAAAAACACAACATTTTATTACTCTTCAAAAACGTCCCCAAAGTACACACTCTACAGCTCGGCTCCTCTCTCGTAAACAAACCCCCGGTAATCCCAGCCGTCCCATTTCACTCCAGAAAAAAAGAATCGGACCCCTCCTGCCGGTCCGCGGTGAGGCTGTGCAAACTCCAAAGTGCATTAAAACAGTCCATATAAACCCCCTCCTCTGGGCCCTTCAATAACATACTTCAGCCTCTTCCTATTGAGAGCAGAGAGGAGGGAAGAAGGGACTTGGGGCTATACCAGAATCTGACAATTTCCAAGCACTACGTGAAAAAACCGCCACTGCTCCACCATCTATCACCGCGGCAAAGGCTGTCAGGGCGCCAGATAAGATCCAAGATGGCGGCTGAAGGACACGTAGATGCGGGCGGGAAGCGGATTAGCCGTGGGAGCTGTCATGTTGTGCTAAACTTTACGGACCGGGGAGAGCTTAAGTTTGAGCGTGGTCTGCAAAAAGTGGCAGGTATGGATTTTGTGGAGAGAGGATTTGGGAAAACAATGTGAGAATGAGTTGCTGGGATGTTGTACGCAGAGAATGTTTTGCTAAAAAAGAAGAAGAAGAAGTGTTTTTGGAAATAAGTATTGGGTTTGTGATTGTAAAAGGTTGATTGATGGAAGTCTGGCTGCTGGGATTTTCAAGTAAACTGTATGTGTCCTTGCCATGATTTGGTCTGAATATTTTACTTCTGAAAGAATCTGCAATAAAACAGAACCATGAACTTAAAGCAGATTTGTTTATTACAAGTCTCTCCACGGCCTCGAACCAAAGTACATCTGTGACATGTCAGAGCACAGGGACTGGCCTCCTGCTGGTCCCAGAGTCACCACCAAACTTCATCTCTCTGGTCTTTCTATCTGGTCTCTGTCTGGTTTCTCTCTCTGGTCTCTCTCTCTGGTCTCTCTCTCCGGTCTCTCTCTCTCTGGTCTCTCTCTCTGGTCTCTCTCTCCGGTTGGTCTCTCTCTCCGGTCTCTCTCTCTCTGGTCTCTCTCTCCGGTCTCTCTCTCTCTTGTCCCTCTATCTGGTCTCTCTCTCTGGTCTCTCTCTCCGGTCTCTCTCTCTCTGGTCTCTCTCTCCGGTCTCTCTCTCTCTGGTCTCTCTATCTGGTCTCTTTCTCTCTGGTCTCTCTCTCCGGTCTCTCTCTCTCTGGTCTCTCTATCTGGTTTCTCTCTCTGGTCTCTCTCTCTGGTCTCTCTCTCCGGTGTCTCTCTCTCTGGTCTCTCTATCTGGTTTCTCTCTCTGGTCTCTCTCTCTGGTCTCTCTCTCTGGTCTCTCTCTCTCTGGTCTCTCTATCTGGTCTCTCTCTCTGGTCTCTCTCTCTGGTCTCTCTCTCTCTGGTCTCTCTCTCGGTCTCTCTCTCTCTGGTCTCTCTATCTGGTTTCTCTCTCTGGTCTCTCTCTCTGGTCTCTCTCTCTGGTCTCTCTATCTGGTCTCTCTTCTCCGGTCTCTCTCTCTCTGGTCTCTCATGATCAAGCCTCAAGACCAACATTTTGGTCTCTCTTTGGTGTCTCTCTCTTGTCTCTATCTGGTCTCTCTCTGATCTCTCTCTGGTCTCTCTTTCTGGTCTCTCTCCTCTCTCTCTCTGGTCTCTCTCTCCGGTCTCTCTCTCTCTCTGGTCTATCTCTCCGGTCTCTCTCTCTCTCTCTCTGGTCTCTCTCTCTGGTGTCTCTCTCTTGTGAACAAATGTGAACAACAATCAGTAATCTGTAGCTGGCAGAAACCCATTAGTAACACATTAGACGTCTACACAAACACTGCCATAAGGAACAATAGTTATGTTTGCACTCGGCTGGAAGAGATGGGAGTATTGATATGCAGTGGGTGTGTGTGTGTATGTGTGGGTGTGTATGTATGTGTGCGTATGTATGTGTGCGTCTTCTCTCTCATCGATCGGCTGCGGGTGAATCCAGGGTGAAAGAAACTGCACTTAATCAACTTTTAAATATGAACCAATATCGCCTCTGGACAAGCTTTAATTAGCAGACGATCCGAGGTAAAGTTTCAGCAAAAAGGACTTTTATGAAACGGTTAGTGTTTGTGTAGGTTTGTATCAGTGTCTGGTTGTGTTGAGAACATTCAATACAGGCTTTGTAATGTGCAATAATGTGCAATATGGAGCCACATGTCACTGTGGTTGGCCACTTTAAGACCAGAACCTCATCAGGCTAACATGTATTTGAAACCACGGATAATGACTTTACCTCAAAATTATATTAATTTGTGTACAGCTCTAAATCACAACATATCTGGGGACTTTAGAAGGTTCTCGATTCACTAACAACAGATCAGAAAATCAATATGTATGTATACTTCTTACGTCTTTATTATGCTAACGCTAGATATTTTAGCTTCTTTATTATGCTAACGATATACTTTGTCATGCATGTACATACATGTTAGCTTTAACATGGAGATACTGTCTATTTATCTTTTGCTGTGTGTTCCTCATTCGTACTACCTAAAAGCCTTCCTTTTTAATCAGGTTTATGAAGGATTTTCTTGTCTTTTAACTCCTTCAGGTTTCTTTTAGATTTATGTACGTCTGATTCTTTTGCGTTGTTTTGTCGTTTGTGGTATTGAATTTTAATCTGTTGAACGTTGAGCTTTCCTGGAAGGTTAAAGTGCAATATAAATAAAAAGTATTATTATTTTCTCTGTAACTGGTGATGCAACCCTGGAATTTCCCCGCTGTGGGCCGTGTGAAGGATCACACGTCTTAATTTACTCAGTGGATTTAAGGGTATCGCTCCAAACTAGGCTCAAACTGTTGATTCCAGCCCGACATTCAGATGTAAAGTGTGGAGCGTGCCCAGTTAGCTTTCAGAATCCTCCATTCAGTCCCGGTCTGATCACAGAAAAGTCCTTTAACCACACACACACACACACACACACACACACACACACACACACACACACACACTCTCAGACTCTATCCCCAAACACTCTGAATGTTTGGGAGCAGTCGGACTGATTTCCATGGCTTTAAATCCGACAACAACCGCAGCCGCTGTGACTAAACAATCGCGTTAGTTTCCCACAGGCCTGAGCTGTGTCTTACAAGTGAAGTAAGTGCTTTTGACCGGAGCAGGATTCCTCCGGAGGCCGCACAACACTGGTGGTCAAAAAACATTTACAACGACAGACGGAAGAGAAAGAACCATGTTATTTTACTCTCGCTGGCCTCAAGGCAAGAGGGAAAAAGGTTGATTTCAAGGCGGCACTAGAAAGGCTTAGAATCAAGGAAGCTTTTTGGTTGTTCAGGGTATAAAGGCGAGGCGGGTTGACTGAGGCTGTAGACCCAGGACTGAGGCTGTAGACCCAGGACTGAGGCTGTAGACCCAGGACTGAGGCTGTAGATCCAGGACTGAGGCTGTAGATCCAGGACTGAGGCTGTAGACCCAGGACTGAGGCTGTAGACCCAGGACTGAGGCTGTAGACCCAGGTCTGAGGCTGTAGACCCAGGACTGAGGCTGTAGACCCAGGACTGAGGCTGTAGACCCAGGACTGAGGCTGTAGACCCAGGTCTGAGGCTGTAGACCCAGGACTGAGGCTGTAGACCCAGGACTGAGGCTGTAGCCCCCGAACTGAGGCTGCAGACCCAGGACTGAGGCTGTAGATACAGGACTGAGGCTGTAGACCCAGGACTGAGGCTGTAGACCCAGGACTGAGGCTGTAGACCCAGGACTGAGGCTGTAGACCCAGGACTGAGGCTGTAGACCCAGGACTAAGGCTGCAGACCCAGGACTGAGGCTGTAGACCCAGGACTGAGGCTGTAGACCCAGGACTGAGGCTGTAGACCCAGGTCTGAGGCTGTAGATCCAGGTCTGAGGCTGTAGACCCAGGTCTGAGGCTGTAGACCCAGGACTGAGGCTGTAGACCCAGGACTGAGGCTGTAGACCCAGGTCTGAGGCTGTAGACCCAGGACTGAGGCTGTAGACCCAGGACTGAGGCTGTAGCCCCCGAACTGAGGCTGCAGACCCAGGACTGAGGCTGTAGATACAGGACTGAGGCTGTAGACCCAGGACTGAGGCTGTAGACCCAGGACTGAGGCTGTAGACCCAGGACTGAGGCTGCAGACCCAGGACTGAGGCTGCAGACCCAGGACTGAGGCTGTAGATACAGGACTGAGGCTGTAGACCCAGGACTGAGGCTGTAGACCCAGGACTGAGGCTGTAGACCCAGGACTGAGGCTGTAGATCCAGGACTGAGGCTGTAGATCCAGGACTGAGGCTGCAGACCCAGGACTGAGGCTGTAGATACAGGACTGAGGCTGTAGACCCAGGACTGAGGCTGTAGACCCAGGACTGAGGCTGTAGACCCAGGACTGAGGCTGTAGACAGGACTGAGGCTGTAGACCCAGGACTGAGGCTGTAGACCCAGGGCTGAGACTGTAGACCCAGCACTGAGACTGTAGATCCAGGACTGAGGCTGCAGACCCAGGACTGAGGCTGTAGATACAGGACTGAGGCTGTAGACCCAGGACTGAGGCTGTAGACCCAGGACTGAGGCTGTAGACCCAGGGCTGAGACTGTAGACCCAGGACTGAGACTGTAGACCCAGCACTGAGACTGTAGATACAGGACTGAGGCTGTAGACCCAGGACTGAGGCTGTAGACCCAGGACTGAGGCTGTAGATCCAGGAGTGAGACTGTAGATCCAGGACTGAGGCTGTAGACCCAGGACTGAGGCTGTAGACCCAGGACTGAGGCTGTAACCTCCAAAAGCTACATTAACAATCCAGATACATGCAAAAAACCTCAGAAATCTTTTTCTCCCGACCTCCTCTCCGTCCCTGATCCACACAAACAACTACAACACACACACAACTACAACACACACAACTACAACACACACAACTACTGTACAACACACACACACAACTACAACACACACACAACTACAACACACACACACCTACCACACACACATTAATTCCACAGGACTTGGTCAATGCTTAATTACATATTTTTCTCAGCTCTTGATAACTCTTTTGTGGCTTTAAATACGGGCTTTGTTGCAGACGCCGGCTTCATCGAGCGCTCAACGGCCCGGAGAAGAAGTGCCTCTCTGATTTGTTTGCCGTTTATGAAAAGCAACGGCAATTTGCTTCATGTATTATGCATTGTGTCGAGGAGTTTTAGCCGGATTCATTTTGCCGGAGCTCGTCTGCGTCGTCTGTGGGAGCGGCTTCGAGGTTTTTAGCGTCGAAATTCGCCCTGGATACTTTCTCTCATGCTTCAACTCCACACAATGAGCAATTATCAGTTGTTTTTTTTTTTAGCTTGACTCCACTCGTGCAAATGGAAACACTCCCGAATCACGAGCGGAGGGTCTGAAAGCATATTAACGAACAGCGACAAGCGGCAATTCCACTTAATTTGCTGAAAATTGTTTGGGTTTGTTGTTGTTGCTTTTCATCTATTTTCAAACGTTAATAAAAAAGGACTAAAATGACTCCCAAGAGGCTTCACAATGTATTCAATTTTCACAATTTCTCACCGCACAAAGAACGGATTATGGTGAAAGGAGTTTGGACCGAGACAAAAGCGACAGTTTAAGCTCGACTTGTTTTGATTCTTTGATTTTAGAGTTGACGAGAAAAGGACATGTTTGTGGACAGCTGCGGAAAGTAATTATAGGTTTAAAAATGTATCAAATATAACAATGCTTTTTGGAGTCCACTCCAGACACAGAGGTGATAGACTAGTACTGTAGCTGCAGCTGCCCTGGGGCACACTGGCAGAAGCGAGGCAACCAGTCTGTGCCTTCAGCCCCTCCCACCACCACCAACCATTCACACACTCACCAGACTCATTCTAATGTGGGGGAAGTGTCTTGCCTAAGGACACGACCACAGTTTGGCCCTTTACAGCCAACCCAAAGTGGCACCTGGTGTTTCCCAGAGGTCTCCCATCACAGTGCTAGCCAGGCCCTGCCCTGCTTAGCTTCAGAGGTCTAACAGTGTCTGGCTTTGACACACAAATATCATTGAAAAATCCAGAATGCAGGAATTCACTCAGTTAATACATTCAGACCGATTATACATGTATTTAGTGGGATAGGGGAAAACCGGAGCACCTGGAGGAAACCAACACAGACACGGGGAGAACATGCAAACTCCACACAGAAAAGTCTGGAGGTGGAATCTTTTTGTCTCTCCTGTGCCATAAAAGTAACTCTCAGAGATCTCAGATGCCGAATGAGGCGGCTGACTCCAACTCCTAATTATTCAAAACTAAAAAAACAATTTACATTCATTGTTGCGGTGAAAAATCAACAAGATTGTGAGTAAAAATCAAGTCAAAATCAAAAATCTGAATCTTTTTGCAGTCGCTCAAATGTAAAGTTGAAAATGGAGAATGCACATGCACGCTTTTTTTCTTCCGCCTTCTTTTCCGTTGATTTTTGTTTCTTTAAACGTTATGTACCTGTAAAAATACATCGTAAATCGCTAAAATAAACCACTACTGAATGTTAGAAAAATACCCTAAATGCAACATTTTTTACCTGAATTTTGATGATATATCCTACCTTGACCAACATTAGATCAATAAAGTCTATTTTATCTTATCTTAGACCATTTTAGACCCTAATTTTGATATTTTTCTTCTACTTTGAATCCTCTGTGGTGGGTAATGTTGACCCGAGAGTAGCACAAGCGTTTTAAGCAACTCCTAAAACACTTATTTTTTCCCCACCATCAGTACAAACATGACACCCACAACCAAAGCTACGACAATAGAGGTGCGATAATTACTGTGATGACAAACAATGTGTGTGTGTGTGTGTGTGTGTGTGTTTGTTTGTCTGTGTTTTCGGGGACAAATCTAGTCCAAAAAAGACAAACTCGGGATTCGAGCCAAACGAGCCCCTGGGCCTGCCGATTAGACAGCAGCCTGCATGGCCCAAATTGGCTCAAAAATGTCCCCCCCTTTTTTAAAATCCAATTTGGCAGCTCCAGAGAAAGCGTGCGAAGTAATTTGTGGCACGAGAGTCATTGTCGATTCAGGAAAGAAGAGAAGAGAAGAGAGCGTTTGCATGTTACGAGTCTCTCAATATGCCGCTCGCACAAGGGCAGATGGGACGTTATGATCTGTTTCCATTTCAATTATTTCATTTTTCAAGCGTGTTATTTCTGATCTTGACTCTGGATGATTAAAGATTTCCAATTACAGGGGAATGGAGCCATTTTTTAGGGAACTTCTATGGTGTGCCAAGAATGGAAATCGATGGTTTTGTCAAAGGAGGGTCCAAAAAGCAGCCTTGAAAAGCAAAAGAAACACACTTTAAAACTTTGTCTTCTCAAGTTGACTTGCTTTTTTTGTCACGACAAATAAGCCCAATTTCTGCTGTATAAATAATACGGTAAAAGCACAAACCGTTTTACACAGATGAAGATTTTACAGCTGCGTCGATTCAACATCATCCGTGGACTAGGATTTAAATACTTTGGTTTTGACACTGACTTTGACTTCAGACATAACCACTACTGTCTACTGTAACGGACTGTAACGGACTCTGAGGAGCACAGGGACTGGCCTCCTGCTGGGACTCTGAGGAGCACAGGGACTGGCCGAGAAGGGTCTGTCTGCGGCTTGCAGTACGGAGGCGTGTCGAGTAGTGACGTCACTACCCGACACGCCTACTACATGAATTTTGAATCCACTTGAACTTCTGCAAGTATATCCGTTGAAGAGAAGACATGGCAGACCATACGCAAACAGTAAGTGTCAACCAACAACGTGTTTTATTTATTTTTAGGCCGTCCCTCAAGTTACAGTGTATTAATGAATAAATGCACATCACCCTGACTAGAAATGTTTTTTAAGAAGTGAACTAATACATTGCAGAGGAAGCAATTCGTATGGGTTTCTTCTAAGAGTCCATGTGCCATCGACATGTCAGGTACATAGTTTAATAGGTACATAGTATAATATATACAATATAATATTGCCCAAGTAATTTTGCATCGTTAAAATGGCAATAAGGAGAAAAACATAACTCTTTACATGTTTTCCAAGAACAGTGGAGAATTATTTAGGCAATTATGTGATGTAGCTCACGATGTTTCCGATCACAGTTACAGAAGTCACTGACCATAGTTATTGGATGATGTTTCAAGATATTTGTGTTTCTGAGTGTGCACAAATGTCTGTTTATGTCTGCTTTCAGTTGCATCCAACTATTGTCAGTGATGGGAATCATGCTCCAGTGCTGAAGCAGGGGAACACGCTCACGTGTGTAACCTGTTTTAAACATGGCGGAGAAGCACAAATGCTCACACACGTGCAAACCCATGAAAGGGCATCTGTTTGTCATGGAGGTATGTTTTAACTTCGAATCCAGGTGTTGTGCAATATTGTAAATTTGTTCTTTAAAGTGATTGTCTAGAGTTTGTCAGAAAGAGAGACAGAGAGGTACTTGATTAAAAAAAAAAAAAACGACCCAAGCTCCCTCCCCCTTCCTTTCTGATTGGTCTACACGCTCTTGTTTACTGGACGTACACTGTACTAAAAACTCTGCATTGCAACATTGTTGATGTACAGAGACCATAAAGTCATGAGTGCAAGTCACTGACAATATATTAAACAGGACACAACACCTTTTAGGGCTGCATTTGGTTTTGTGAACTGTTGTTGTTGAATGTAACACATTTTACTCTTATCGAGGTGACTGTTCACACTCTGGCCGAGGCATTTCACCTCCTTTACAAGAGGCAATTGGAAAATTAATAAAGGGGCCAAAGTATGAACCATGGTAAGATTATTTAAATATTGATGGACATATTTCACTGTGCACTGCACAATCTAATCTGTGATTGTTCTTTATGGACAGTGAGTTTAAAATGATTGCAAATGATCTGGTGAGGCATTTACCAGAGGAGGCAGCAGGGAGGCTGAAAGCTTTCCAAGAGAGATGGAGATTGGCGCTCTCCTCTGAAGCCTTTCTCTCACAATTATAATAAAAGAGAATTTGTTGCAATATTTGTTTTGTGTTGAACTTATTCAGTGTCTACATTTCAGAGCCATTCAGATAACACAAATTCATAAAAAAGCATGTACATAAAATGCCAGAAAACAATTTGTTATTTGTGTTTAATCTCCCTCTTTTGCATACATATTTGACAAAACACAATAGTAATGAATGTCTGCTTGTCCCAAAAGGCCAAAGTTGGGCACAAAAATGTTATGGCATGTTCTCTTTATGATCAGTAATGTGGAGACCATGGGTGTAGGAGTGTGTGGTGGTGGTGGTGGTGTAATAATATCTTTAACTTGTAATGTACTTTTCAATCCTGTGTTGACAAGTTTCTCAAAACGCCACACTAGTCTTTATTCATTTATTCCACACAGTGTGTCACAGCTGGGTTGGAGGATGCCAGGCTACTAATCTGTGCTATTGGCCACCACCAAGCAGTCTCTCACTATGTCCACACATGTGGGTGAAGTGCATTGCTCAAGAACATACCAGACTGCACTTGGGGCAGCCAGGATTTGAGCCACCAACCATAGGCCCCTTTTATAAATGAATGTACACATTAGACATAAGCACTGGCATTATTTGACTCATTAACTTTTGTCCTGAGCTGCTTCAAATCCCTATTGATTGATAGTCTGAAGTAATGGCAGCTTTTGTAGGCAAATTTACTACTTTGATATTTACAAAATTCGTCCATTTTCCCCCAATAAATAATATTGACAATGACATGCGCCACAAAATTCATTATTGCGCATAAATTCATTGGGCATAGATAGTACTCACTACTACTCATACCCGTATTATAATAGATCCATGCTCATACACGCGGAGTGGGCGTGTCGAGTAGTGACGTCACTACTTGACACGCCTCCGTACTGCAGGCCGCAGACAGATACACTTGGACTGGCCTCCTGCTGGGACTCTGAGGAGCACAGGGACTGGCCTCCTGCTGGGACTCTGAGGAGCACAGGGACCGGCCTCCTGCTGGGACTCTGAGGAGCACAGGGACTGGCCTTCTGCTGGGACTCTGAGGAGCACAGGGACTGGCCTCCTGCTGGGACTCTGAGGAGCACAGGGACTGGCCTCCTGCTGGGACTCTGAGGAGCACAGGGACCGGCCTCCTGCTGGGACTCTGAGGAGCACAGGGACTGGCCTCCTGCTGGGACTCTGAGGAGCACAGGGACCGGCCTCCTGCTGGGACTCTGAGGAGCACAGGGACTGGCCTCCTGCTGGGACTCTGAGGAGCACAGGGACTGGCCTCCTGCTGGGACTCTGAGGAGCACAGGGACCGGCCTCCTGCTGGGACTCTGAGGAGCACAGGGACCGGCCTCCTGCTGGGACTCTGAGGAGCACAGGGACTGGCCTCCCATGGTAGAGGATCATTCTCTCAATATGGGCATTCCCAAAGTCTCCCGTTTTTCAGCTTGTTGTTTGATTTTCTGATCTATCGTTAGCAAATTGAAAACTTCCGACGAGTGCTCTCCATACAAAAATAAATCAAATTGAATTGAAACCTGCTGAGGAGCACAGGGACTGGCCTCTTGCTGGTCCCAGAGTCAGTGTGGACCCCTCACATAACCCAACACATTGTGGCTGAGTGGACAGTACTCTCGCTTCTCAGCAAGACGGTTCTGGGTTCAAAATCCCGGTCGGAACAGGGCCTTTCTGAGTGGAATTCACATGTTCTTCCTGTGTCTGCGTAGGTTTCCTCCAGGTACTCCGGTTTCCCCTACCACTGAAAACATGTGCAATAGTTCAGGGTGAATGAGTGAGTATTTGTGAGTGTGAATGTGGAACAACGGACGCAAATCGGAGTGATGTGGTCATTAACATGTACTGTGACTTTTACATTTTTAGTTTAGAACTCTAGGTGTCTCTGCTCAGACTGCTGCCTCCGCCACCTGGCAATGGATAAAGCGGACGACAATAGATGGACGAATGGAAAACTGACAATGGATGGATGGAAAACTGCCTCTTCTATCCGTCAAGACTCAACATTTCGATTACGAGATACTGTATTCGTCCCACAGCGGTCCACAACGACACTTAACAATCACTTCTCACCTTTTTCCCTTCGTTCCTTTCCCAATATACTTCCATAAAACCTGTCAAACCCTCGCTCCGCAGAGTGAGGCGTCAGCTGGATCCGCCGGAGTTACAACCGGACGCATTCCCGCCGCGGCCCTTAAATCCGTCACAACACTTCGATTCCTAATCTCTGGTGCTTTCAAGCTATTTTCCAATGGACTTGTGCGAGATTTACCTTTTTCCTCTCTCTAAAATGGCTACTCCTCCTGCTTCCTCCCTTGTCTGGGTTTTATCTCTCCAAACTACAGGGTCTGTGGTGTCTCTGTGGTGTCTCTGTGGAAAGGAGAGGAGCAGAGGTCTTGCATGGATTGAGTCTGAAAGAGCAACAATGACAGCGATAGAGAAGCGAGTCCCGACGAAAAGCCCATTCTCGCACCTCGTACTCGGGAGATGTTTGGTTTCAGACACGCTGCTTTGGCACAGGACGAATTGGTGTCAGCGTTTCGGTTTGATGGGTTTGTTCGGAGAAAGCTAAAGATAAATATGTAGCTTTAGCGTGATGTGGAAGCACGTCTAAAGTCTCCAACTGAGACTTGCAGAAGAATGAAGAAGCAGCAATAATTAAGTATAAAAGGTTGGAACCGGTCAGATGGATTGCATTACATACACTGGAGAAAATGCCTTAAAAAAATAAGGAAAAAATATTTGAAAATAATTAAAAAACTGCTTAAAATAATAAAAATATATCTGCCAATAGAAAAAGAAAATATGACTTGATGAAATTTTAGAAAATAAGGAATAATGCTTGCCCCAAATGACTTGATTCTAGTAAAAATAAACATAAATTTCAATTTTTTCTTACATTTTTTTGTTTTTTTTTTCTTAAAATACATCATCACAAAACTGTTTTATCTGAACTAGATTAAAAGTTGTCTGGAAATGAGAAAATAAATACTTAAAACAAAACTCACTGCTCAGACTTTTCTTTTCACTAAGATTGTGAAGTATCTTAAAACTAGTAAATAATCTTGCGACAAACGACATTCAAGCAAAAGAAAAGCTTTACCATTAAAAAATAAGCATCATTTATGTTATTTTTAGTAATAAAATCTGGCCAAGATTTTACTTTTTTTAGGGTGTGTAGTTCCATGGTTGTGGTTGGCAAGTTAAGGACCCCAGCTTTAAAATTCTCTCACGCAGAAACTTAGCTTGTTGCCGCTAGCTAGCTCCGAACAGAAGGATAATGTGGCCTTGGCGTTTCACTTCCTGGATTGATTTGAATGAGTCAGAAAGAAGAATACTGAGAGCGATAGAGAAGCGAGTCCCGATAAAAAGTTATTTTCTCACCTAGTTCTCAGAAGACGTTTAGTTTCAGACGCGCTGCTTTGACACACGACAAATTGGTGTCAGCGACTGGGTTTGATGGATTTGTTTGGAGAATGCCAGATCGGAACAACAAATCCTGGCCGGGCGGAGTGATGGAGAGGCCCAGCTGTTCCACCGACTCCCTTTGGACCACGGGAAAGTTCTGAGCCAGTCCGGAGCAAACAAACTCACAGATGATAACAGTCGAGGAACGCAGAGATTGTTGTAAAGCAGAGAGAGTGAAAAGATGAAGCCTTTTGGACGAAGTTTGGGAAAGTACAGAGGAAAGAGTGATTTCACAGCCTCAAAAACATGTATTTAAGATTATGTTTAGGATTAAGAAATACTTTATCGGTCGCAAAGTGGCAGTGGTGAAAGGGGGAAAGAGAGAAAGACCAGAGAGAGAGACTAAGAGAGACCAAAGAGAGAGACCAGAGAGAAAGGCCAGAGAGAAAGGCCAGAGAGAGAGACCAAAGAAATCCAGAGTAAGACCGAGACAGAGGAAGACACCAGGGTGAGACACCAGAAAGAGAGATCAAAGAGAGAGACCAGAAAGAGAGAGCGAGACCTGAGAGTGACCAAAGAGAGACCAGAGAGACTAGAGAAAGACCAGAGAGAGAGACCTGAGAGAGACCAGAGAGAGACCAGAGAGAGACCAGAGAGAGACCAGAGAGAGACTAGAGAGAGGCCAGAGAGACTAGAGAGAGACCAGAGAGAGACCAGAGAGAGACCAGAGAGAGACCAGAGAGAGACCAGAGAGAGACCAGAGAGAGACCAGAGAGAGACCAGAGAGAGACCAGAGAGAGAGGCCAGAGAGACCTGAGAGAGACCAGAGAGAGACCAGAGAGAGACCAGAGAGAGACCAGAGAGAGACCAGAGAGAGACCAGAGAGAGACCAGAGAGAGACCAGAGAGAGACCAGAGAGAGACCAGAGAGAGACCAGAGAGAGACCAGAGAGAGAGGCCAGAGAGACCAGAGAGAGAGGCCAGAGAGACCTGAGAGAGACCAGTGGGTCTCCGGGAAATAAAGGGTTAAAAAAACAGAGTGAAATTGTTTTTTTTTATACACTCTGCAGGAATTCTTACTTTTATCAACATTTTAAAGTAAAAATCCCACATGTTTTTCTCAGTTGTGTCTGTGATGCTACCTGATGCTAAGCAGGGCAGGGCCTGGTTAGTGCTGTGATGGGAGTGCTAAACTGTTGTTGCGTCCTTGGGTAAGACACTTCACCCACTTTGTCTAGATTGAGTCTGGTTGGTGGTGGTGGGAGGGGCTGATGGCACAGACGGGTTAGCTTGTTTTTGTCAGTGTGCCCCAGGGCAGCTGTGGCTACAGTAGTCGTTGATCACCACTGTCTCTCTCTGGTCTCTCTCTCTGGCCTCTCTCTGGTCTCTCTCTGGTCTCTCTCTGGTCTCTCTCTGGTCTCTCTCTGGTCTCTCTCTGGTCTCTCTCTGGTCTCTCGCTGGTCTCTCTCTGGTCTCTCTCTGGTCTCTCTCTGCTCTCTCTCTCTGGTCTCTCTCTGCTCTCTCTCTGGTCTCTCTCTGCTCTCTCTCCTGTCTCTCTCTGGTCTCTCTGCTCTCTCTCTGGTCTCTCTCTGCTCTCTCTCCTGTCTCCTGTCTCTCTCTGGTCTCTCTGCTCTCTCTCTGGTCTCTCTCTGCTCTCTCTCCTGTCTCTCTCTGGTCTCTCTGCTCTCTCTCTGGTCTCTCTCTGGTCTCTCTCTCTGCTCTCTCTCTGGTCTCTCTCTGGTCTCTCTCTGGTCTCTCTCTGCTCTCTCTCTGGTCTCTCTCCTGTCTCTCTCTGGTCTCTCTGCTCTCTCTCTGGTCTCTCTCCTGTCTCTCTCTGGTCTCTCTGCTCTCTCTCTGGTCTCTCTCTCTGCTCTCTCTCCTGTCTCTCTCTGCTCTCTCTCCTGTCTCTCTCTCCTGTCTCTCTCTGCTCTCTCTCTGGTCTCTCTCTGCTCTCTCTCTGCTCTCTCTCTGGTCTCTCTCTGGTCTCTCTCTGGTCTCTCTCTAGTCTCTCTCTGCTCTCTCTCTGGTCTCTCTCTGGTCTCTCTCTGGTCCCTCTCTCTGGTCTCTCTCTGGTCTCTCTCTCTGCTCTCTCTCTGCTCTCTCTCTCCTGTCTCTCTCTGGTCTCTCTGCTCTCTCTCTGGTCTCTCTCCTGTCTCTCTCTGGTCTCTCTGCTCTCTCTCTGGTCTCTCTGCTCTCTCTCTTGTCTCTTTCTGGGCTCCTCTGGTCACTTGTATTTAAACTGTTTTTGTTGTTTCATTTCACAGTGACAATTGTGTCTTGTACTTTGTAGCTTGTTTTATGGTATGTGTGTCTGGTGCACACTGAGGAATACTTTGACACATTATTCCAAAGTGGTTTTACTGCAAACAGCAAATAAACTTCTGCTCCTTATTCATAAAACATGTCACATACAAGAGACCAGACACCATGAATCTCCCATCATAGCGTGACACGCAGACACACACACACACACACACACACACACACACACACGCGCACCCCCCCCCCCCCCCCCCACACACACACACACACACACCAAAATAAATGAGAAAACCACAGTCGTACAGTCTCTCAAACCAACACAAAATCCTTTTCCAGTGGTCTCTCTTTCCCCCCCTCTCTTACCCTCTCTCTCTCTTGCTCTCCCCCCTCCCTCCTCCTCTCTCTCTCCCTCTCTCTCTCTTTGCTGCTGCTGCTGAGCCCAGTACAGCGTGAAATAAAGAACCAGGTTGACACCAGCTCCGCTCTGCTGTAGTCTGTGTCTCAGTCAACAGCCAACAGCATCTATCAGCAGCTCCAAAGCAGCTCCAAAGCAGCTCTAAAGCAGCTCTAAAGCAGTTCTAAAGCAGCTCTAAAGCAGCTCTAAAGCAGTTCTAAAGCAGTTCTAAAGCAGCTCCAAAGCAGTTCTAAAGCAGCTCTAAAGCAGCTCTAAAGCAGTTCTAAAGCAGCTCTGAAGCAGCTCTAAAGCAGCTCTAAAGCAGCTCTAAAGCAGCTCTAAAGCAGCTCTAAAGCAGCTCTAAAGCAGTTCTAAAGCAGTTCTAAAGCAGCTCCAAAGCAGTTCTAAAGCAGCTCTAAAGCAGCTCTAAAGCAGCTCCAAAGCAGTTCTAAAGCAGTTCTAAAGCAGCTCCAAAGCAGTTCTAAAGCAGCTCTAAAGAAGCTCTAAAGCAGCTCTAAAGCAGCTCTAAAGCAGCTCCAAAGCAGCTCTAAAGCAGTTCTAAAGCAGTTCTAAAGCAGATCCAAAGCAGTTCTAAAGCAGCTCTAAAGCAGCTCTAAAGCAGCTCTAAAGCAGCTCCAAAGCAGCTCTAAAGCAGCTCCAAAGCAGCTCTAAAGCAGCTCTAAAGCAGCTCTAAAGCAGCTCTAAAGCAGCTCCAAAGCAGCTCTAAAGCAGCTCCAAAGCAGCTCTAAAGAAGTCAGGGAGGACCAATAGTCTTGATGATCCACGGGAAGTAGAAAATCCTCCTATATTCACCTTAAACGTGTGAGGAACGTTGACTATAAAAAGCCAGCTTGCATTTTGTCTTTTTTAAACGCAGGGCAGAAAGGGGATCCCAGCTTCTGATTGGTGTTTTTCTTTATCTATAATTAGTCGAATAAAACATCTACTAGAATGCATCATTTAGATATTAGAGATTTCATACTGGCTTCTTTATAATGCTAAAATTAAAGATGTAAAAATGTGGCCAAAAGTGGTACTGCAGCCTCTCCCACTCTCCCTGACTCAGGTTGCCAGATATGCAGACGAATCCAGCTGGGACCATAACAGCTGAATAGACAAGAGTTTTGTCAACAACAAATCTATAACCAACACCTTTTTCACAAAGACAGAAATCCTGGTTTTATTCCTTGTTTTGTTGTTAACACTAGGAGCGCCCCTAGCGGTGACCGCCAGTCACTTTAATATACTAATTAGTGTCTTCAAAACAAAACGCCAGAAGTTGAAATTGTATGACTTTAATTAGGTACTTGTTGTTTATAATTTGATGTGTTTTGGTTTTGAAAAAAATTAAAGAAAACAAGATTTACACACATTTTTACTTTTCTAAACCACAGCCCTTTCTGCTGCCCATAGAGATACATGGCGCAGGGGCGACTGTTGTCATAGTAACCTTTCCCGGGTTTTTTTTTGCGCCTTATAAAAATGTATCAATATGTTGTCATTAGACTCTAAAGGGACTTGAGGTTTTTTTTTTATTTGGGAGAGAGAAAGAGTTCTGAATTGAGAGGAGCATGTGGAGTTTTGAGGAGAATGTTGTAATTCCACAACCAAACACATGATGGCGATCTCACAGGAGTTGCATGAGATACCAAAGCGGTCTCATTTACGCTGCTTCTTTGCTCTTCAGAACAAAAACATGAACAAACCGAGCTGTTTGAGATCATTACATGTGTTTCTACTGTAGGTTTATGTGACAGTTCTATGGACTCATTATTTCTTAACTCATTTAACTGTGATGGTGTGAATAAAGACACAGTTCTTGTTGGAAACATAGTTATTATTAAATTGTATTCAGCAAAAACAGCAAAACAATAAGTGGTAAATATCTGAGGCAAACATGAACGATTTAAAAGTGCAGGAGGAATGGAACAGACGCGAGTATAAACTAGGCTATACGCAGGTGTCTGTGCGCGCGCCTTTTCATTCATCGTCAATTACATTCTTATATTTATACATACAAGACGGCTATAAAGCAGAATACAATATCGCAATAAAATAGAACAATTAGATGAAGAATCAAGGCAGAGTGCAGATAGAGCGCTGTGAGGCCTCTCGTCACCCGCGGACACTGCAGGAGGAGAGCGACTGTGGCAGAGGCGGCCCTCAACAGGAGGGCCGCTTCTGCTAAAGAGCACTGCCTGTCTCAAATAAATACCATCCACCAATCCATCCATTTTCTTCCGCTTCATCCGTTGCCGGGTCGCGGGGGCAGCAGTCTAAGCAGAGACGCCCAGACTTCCCTATCCACACACACTTCCTCCAGCTCGTCCGGGGGGATTCCAAGGCGTTCCCAGGCCAGCTGAGAGACATAGTCCCTCCAGCGTGTCCTGGGTCTTCCCCGGGGCCTCCTCCCGGTGGGACATGCCCGGAACACCTCCCCAGGGAGGCGTCCAGGAGGCATCCGGAACAGATGCCCGAGCCACCTCAACTGGTTCCTCTCGACGTGGAGTAGCAGCGGCTCTACTCCGAGCTCCTCCCGTGTGACTGAGCTCCTCACCCTATCTCTAAGGGAGCGCCCAGCCACTCTGCGGAGGAAGCTCATTTCGATAATAATACAATTATATAAATATATTTGTCTTTCTATCGTGTACATTGACGATTGTACATTGACGATGGTAGCCTAGCTGATGATCTTGTGTCAATACGAATACTATTATTATTATCTAGATAATATTTCCCACAGTGATTTCGGCTGGAAAGAGAAAACAGTCTGGAGATGACATAAGAAGTAGACGCATATAGCAGTGCGAAGACGTTATGGTCCCGTGCTTTTCTAAACTATTATTTATATTGTTTGAATTTACATATTGTCAATTTAACATATAGTGACCAACCTTTTATGTTTTTGCAAAGTTACAAAATAAATCTAGCCTGAAAAGTCATCGTAATTTTGATGGCTCAGTACACGCAGTGTGTGTCGTCTTAGTCTTTTATTTTGGCTAGAATTACAATTACTTAGCATATTTAGACAAATAATTTACACAGTTTCATTATGATCACGATTTCCTTGCAACATCAAGTTCTGGTTTAGTGAACAATCAATTTGGCAAAAGGCTCTATCAGCGCAATATACAGTACATAGCGGTCAACTGACCGCAGGGGGCGGTACA
This sequence comes from Knipowitschia caucasica, assembly GCA_964034765.1. NCBI lineage: Eukaryota > Metazoa > Chordata > Actinopteri > Gobiiformes > Gobiidae > Knipowitschia > Knipowitschia caucasica. The sequence goes on from OZ035825.1 coordinate 47,585,526, forward strand.
AGGTATGTTTAGAGCACGGTGGTCCTAGTGTTAATGATGTGAGAATCAGAACAAGACCTTTTTAGTTCTGCGCCACATGGTACTTTACCAGTGAGATTAGCTCCACGCGGTGAGTTCTGGCGCCCGGATCATGGACTTTCTGATTGGTGAAACGGTGGAGGGCGGGACATCGAAATGAAAACAATAACAAGATTTAGAGGTTGTAAAACTAATTTAGAAATTCAAATGTCTCTGAACTACTGTCATCAGTTAAAGAAGGATTGGAAAAGACCATGTTTTATTAAGGCCTTTGACAGATTAGGGCCCTTTAAAGCTTACATATTGATACTTTACCATACTAGACCATCTTCCTCCCTCAATTATGTGCCACGTCTGGGAGACTGGACGTAGAATGTGAGAGTGAGAGTGAATGTATTGAAAGAGGTGGGTTTGGTTATGTCCACAGCAGGACGTGGAGATGGGGCTGGACTCTGAGGTGACCCCTGCTCCAGAGTGAAGCAGCTCTGTGCAAAGAAGAAGTGAATAGTCTCAGTATATTATTCATATCTGTATTTGTAATGCTGTATGTGTTCTAGCGGGACGACTGCGGCTGTGGATTCTATACTGGAGTGGGATGTCCTTCTTCGTCCACCAGGAAGTTTGGACACTGCACTTTATTAATATAGCAAATTTCAAAAACGAGCAGCTTACAAAGTGCTGTACGACAAGCAAAAATAGTGTCACGGATAAACAAGGAAGGGCCCAAAAGCAGGACTGCAAAGAGCATGTAATTTCATAAAAAATAAAATAAATCCAAAAGCAAAATGTTGTTGCAAAAAGACTGGAAATTAACCAAACAATTTTCATTAAATGCTTTTGAGTCCACGTCCTCATTGACATGTCACTCTTTTTATAATCTGTAATTGTGTGTTTTGATGCCTCTTTTACAGTACTCCCTTGAAAAAAGAGCTTCTTAATCTCAATGGGACTTTTTTAGCTGAGTAAAGGTTAGAAAATAATAAAAAATATTGGGGTAACAGAAGAAAGGGTCATCAGCAGGAGCCAAAGAATGTGAATGAAAAACCCAGACCATAAATTCTATTCCAACTTATTATTGAGTTCATTGTATCTATGACTGTTTTTTGACTTTCTAAGCTCTTAAAATCTTGCCTTTACCTAGAAAATCAACACTCCACTTGTGTTAATATATTACTGTCGATATGGAACAGTATATATTATATGTATACAATGATAAAATTAGTTATACTGTATGGATATCATGGCATGGCCTCGGTCCTCGTTCTACAGTCCTGGATCTATATGTGTGGTCACGTGTCTCTCACTCCACACAGAGATGGGAGCTGGAGTTGTCATACAGGCGGCACAAGCTCAACAAATCGTACATGTTATTAGCCGAAGAGAAAACCGGAGCACCTGGAGGATCCCGACGCAGACACAAGAACATGCAAACTCCACACAGAAAGGCCTGGAGGTGGAATCAAACACAGGACCTTCTAACCACTGCACCACCTTGTTTTTAGGCTAAGGTTATGCCATACTTGATCCATACCAGAGCACCCATAAGAAACCTACGCAGACACAGGGAGAACATGCAAACTCTAGTCAGTTCGGCCATGTTCCGACCCGGTTTCGAATCCAGGACATTCTTGCCGAGAAGCGAGAGTGCTAACAAAAACAGCCACTCAGATGTAGCGGGTTTTTTGCGACTCAAAATGTGTTTAAAAAGATTTGGATCATTTTTATTTTTATTATTATTATTATTAAAACATTCCCTGTGTGTTTCTCCGCATCACTATCGCTCCGAAAAGACCACAGACACATTCAATATTCATCCACAAACACTTTTTATTCCTACTTAGTGCCAAGAGCCGCAAACCCACCACTTCCACTTTATTTGTGCAATTACTCCAGACTTAATATGCAGTCGGACTAATGAAAATTGTCAGCTCGGATTGACGCGAGTTTTCAGAGACTTAAGCAAACGGCTCCCGATGCATAATTCAGCAGCCGTTTTCTTTATTCAGTGTCATTACGCGGTTCTTTACGGGTTTTCATATGTCGTCGTCTCCTCCGGGCTTTCTCTGTGATTACTTACATACCGCTGCGTTGTGGTTTTGCGGTAAAACACAACCGTGCGCGTGTGTATTTTGCATTTACGGGTTTTTTTGCGAATAAAACTGTATTCAAGATTTAGACTGTATTTAGTCATGCAGTAGTTTTATAGTGCGCTTTTCAGGACGCTCAAAGACTCTTCACATGTTATTATTCTTTTGCTCAATAAACTGTGGTGATGAACTACCATTGTAGCCACAGCTGCCCTGGGGCACATTGACAGCAGCGTGGCAACCAGTCTGTGCCATCAGCCCCTCCAACCAACACCAACCATTCACACACACCAGACTCTTTTTAATGTGGGGGAAGTGTCTTGCCTCAGGACACAATAAAGCCGCACCCGCCCCACTGTTTGTTCCCAGAGGTCTCCCATCACAGTACTAACCAGGCCCTCCCCTGCTTAGCTTCAGAGGTCTGACTGGATCTGGCTTTCACATCCAGGTCCGGCCACAAATGGAAGAAAAACTGTAGCACAGAACATTAGTACAACGTTTTTCCCTTCTTACAAGGTTTTGTCATAGACTGTTTATAGCTGGACAATGCTAACCCGCTAGCACAAGGACGCCCAATGGGGAAGTGCTCATGGACAAAGTTACTCCAACTCGCTCATGACACATATTAAAAAAGTATAACAGATCAGAGAACACAGTCCATAAAAAAGTCCATAAATGTTAGTATTATTGTTTTGTGAATTTATCTTTGTATCACGCCTTTACTAACTTAAATTTTGTCATCGGCCGACACGGTGGAGAGAGTGAATGGATGGTGTTGGGTCGGAGGCTTTGATGGTCCAGTGTGTTCGACATCTCGCCTCTGTCATCACGGTGTGGAGTATGAAACAATATCTGAACTTTAAAGATAGTAACAAGTCTGTAAAAATGTGCTCTATCAAAAAACGTTACTTACTCACTGCTTAAATGTCCTGAGTCCTCACTGTCCTTAGAGCCTCCTGCATCGACAAAGACCAGCTCAATACTTCAGAACATTTCTAAATAAGTATTAAAACCACATTTATCACAAGATTCATATTTATGGAGAATGAAGATTTTATATTCGTCCTTCGATTAGTCTGAGGAGATTGAAATCCCTCCTGTTCTGATGTGAGACTGCGGTTTTAAAATGACTGAGGCCATATTTGTTAAGGTTTAAGTGATGTCGAAGGTTGGGGACTGTTTTAAGAGCAAAAAGATCCTTCGGCAAAAGCACAAAACGATCCTTGTCCCATTGTGTCTGTTGTCTTTGCGTCTTCAAAAATCTAAATTGTGTCTTTTTTGTCGTGAAGGTAATATCTCCACTCATTGCTAAGTTTTTGAGTGAGACTTATATCAATCAATCAATCAACGTTTATTTATAGAGCGCCTTTCCTACACAAGGCAACGCAAAGCGCCTCACAACCCATATAACATCATGCATAAATCATCAAACATTAGAATTTAAGTAAACATAAAAAGACAGATTAAGAGCACAAGATATATAAAATCACACAAGTAGTTAAAAACCGTAAAACATTAAAATCACACAAGGGATTACAATCATAAAAAATCATAAATAATCATAGCGCATTAAAAAGATTAAAGATAAAAACAAATATAAAATCATTCACTTGTATGCAACAGCTAAAAAGAACTGTTTTCAGTTCAGTTTTAAAAACTGCTAGAGTAGACGCCTGTCTCACACTCTCGGAAGACGGTTCCAGACTCTAGCTGCATGAATCTGAAACGCAGCCTCCCCATGTCTAGTTCCGACTCTTGGCACTAACAGAAGTCCAGTCCCTGTGCTCCTCAGAGCCCGAGTTGGTTCATATGGCACCAACATGTCGCGGATGTACCCTGGTGCGAGGCCATGGAGAGACTTGTACACAAGTAAAGCTACTTTAAAATCTATTCTCTGAGCCACAGGAAGCCAGTGCAGAGACCTGAGGTCCGGACTAATGTGGTCGTACTTCCTGGTTCTAGTCAGGACTCGAGCTGCAGCATTTTGGATGTACTGCAGCTGTTTTACCGCTTGTTTAGAGAGACCTGTGAACAAGCCATTGCAGTAGTCCAATCGACTGGAGACAAATGCGTGGATAAGAATCTCCAAGTCTGCTTTAGACAATGTTTTTAATTTTACAATGTTTCTTAGGTGGAAGTAAGCTGATGATGTCACAGATGATATGTGGCTATTGAAATTCAAGTCTGAGTCCATTATAACTCCTAGATTTTCTGACCTGAGTTGAGGGTTTTCAGGGAGAGAGACTGGAGGTGGCAGATAACGCTCTCTCTTTGTTTCTGAGGTCCCGAAAACAATAATTTCAGTTTTTTTCTGTGTTTAGCTGGAGAAAGTTATTTTGCATCCAATCACTGATCTGTTGGATACAGTGAAGGAGCGAGTCCACTGGTCCATGTTCTCCTGCTGTCAGGGACACATAGACCTGAGTATCGTCAGCGTAATTGTGATAGGACACGTTATTACTGTGTATTAACCTACCCAGAGGCAGCATGTAAATTATTAAAACAGGAGAGGCCCCAGGATTGAGCCCTGTGGCACTCCGCAGGTCAGGGCCAGATGGTCTGAGACACAGTTTTCCGATCTCCACAAAATACTTTCTGTCCTGTAGGTAGGATATAACCAGCTTAGGGCTGTTCCGAAACACCAACCCAGTCCTCAAGTCTCTGAATGAGGATAACCCCCCCATTGATCGAACAGTGTCGAAAGCAGCACTCAATCTAACAGAATAAGAACTGAGACTTTTCCTGTCAGTGTAAGTCTGAGGTTACCTTCACTAGCGCGGTCTCTGTGCTGTGGGTGGGGTCTAAAACCAGACTGGAACATACAAAAGAGTGATTGATTATTAAAAATTCTGTAAGTAATCTTTATCTATACAGCGCATTTTTACAGACCAAGCGCGTTACAATGGCCTGATGTACAATGTAGCACACACACATGTTTAGGAACCCAAAATGAGACTGAAAAGAAATGGTTGTTAATAAAAAATTCTAAATCCAAATCAAACGGTAGAACATTGGGACATAATGGACCACAAGTGGGAAAAAAAACCTTTAAAATACGGGAAAAATAACACAGGAGCAACAACAGGAAAACCAATCTGTAAGAATTAAAAAAAAAAATATAATACTAATAAAGTCCCACCATAATTAAATAACCACCTCTAACTTTTTCATTAAATCCTTCAATTGGTTTAAACAAAAAGTGTGATGTTTGTGCTGAGTCTTTTACCGTGCTTGTAAATGGAGAGATTGTTCCGGCAGCAAAAGGATCAGAATTAGCTGAGCTTCAGTTGGATGGTTTGGGGAATGTATACTTAGATTGGTACAATTTAAATGAACAGGATTAACCGTAAATAAACTAGCTTGTTATAATAGGCCGTAAAGTTGCGAGGGATTTAGGGACGCTGGCTCTGATCATGAGGCGACCGCAGTGTCTTGCCTGAGGGAACAAACGCAGAGAGGGGTTTTTTCCCAAATTTTTCTATATAGGAACTGTATGTAATATAATGTACTTAAATGCAATTACCATACTTAGGCAAATTATAAAAAATACAATGGCCATGATGTCAATATTTGTGTTTTCCTTGATATCGTCCAATCAGAGAGAGAAGGAGGGCTGTCTTTTGCGTGCCGTTTGTTCGGGGGAAATGTGCCTGGTTTGGCTTTATACGGTATATTCCATTTCAATCCCATTTGAGTAAAAGGCTGATGTCATAACAGCAGTCGTCTCGGGGGCTTCCAAGTTGTCGATTCCTCAACAACAGATCAGAGAATCAATCAGGTCACACCGGAATGTACTATTTTTGCACATTAACAAACGCATAGGGCCATTGGTTCCATATCGGGAGCAGGACGACCATTTTAAGATCCATGAACCACAAAAAAATAGACCACACATGTGGAAATAAAAGCGACACAAAATTAAGAAGTCATACGTGATACTGAGTTCGTATGTTTCTGGTAATCCCAGCAGATGGATTGCATCAGTAGTCAGCGCGATTCTGGAAACTAAAAGTTGAGTGTAATTGTTATGCTACATACAGTCCCCTTAACATTTCTGAGACGGCAAAACATTTTACATCTCTGCAAATCTGAATATCTCGCCTATTGGCACAAACTTATTGATTTTAACATTATATTTTTGACCTCAATTATTATTATTATTATTATTATTATTATTAAGAATTGTTTATTTGCCCATGTGAGTAACAGTAAGTCACAAACTAGGAAATTGGTTTTTGCTCTCGATGGAAACAAGTTATATCAGATAAAAAACATGCATAAATACAATCGACACACATTTCTTCAGTTTACTGTATACACTGTGTGCAATTAGATATTATTTTTTCTGTGGCGTCTATTCAAAAATAAGAATCCTTTGTTTGAATTAAAATCTAATTTGCGTCCTGTTCTCTCTTCTCTCTCTCTCTCTCTCTGTTTGGTCATTGATTTTATTTTTGAGCCGTTCGTCTGGAGGTCAAACAATCCAACGCCACGGTCCGCTGAGATGAGATGTGTGTATGTCTGTGCATCTGTGACGTTGTAGTAAATCATGTTGTACTCATTTTTGAGGAATTATATTAATGCAGATTGAAGTGCAGTTCTCTGGTGGAATGGAAAAGCCAGAATTATAGAAAAAATTTAATATATGTTGGAATTTCCATCATTTAGAGGGAGAGTATGAAATTGCAGCGTGATGAATTACTATGGGTTTTCTGTGGCACGTCCTATACCCTTTTAAAGACAAGAAAAAACCATATTTCTATTTTTTAATTGAACCCGTATGCATTGGTAAAATAAAGTGGAAAATTGCCATATCCGTCCGTGTTAACTTTTTTGTTAATCCAAACTGCAGGTTAATTATAATATAATTTAACTCTGTTAAACATCCAGACGATCTCCAATCCACTTCTTATCTGCTATTCCTGTCAATCAGATGTCTCCGCATCAGACTTCAGACGGTCCTTCTGCTCTACCTGAATCCTTAACCCAGACCTATCTGACTCTCTCCGGTGGCTGAGTGCAGTGCAGCGGGAGGCCTCTCATTGGTATTCTGGCAAGACGCTGCAGAGATAGGGCCCTGGTGGACACAGGGGTATCCACCTAAGAGGTTCTCCCGCCTGTCTAGCAGACCCTGACATTAACTGCATAAATGTCGCCTAAAGCTAACCCAGGACAGAGCCGTGCTAAAACTCGAGAGAGGACATGCTTAATCAGTGCCTCTCTGTGATTCTTTGTCATTTGTCGTTTGTAAAGGTCTGGTTTCATCCAAAAGAATGTGTTTACTGATATGTCCTGTGTATTGTTGAGGAACTTGGTTTAAAGTTTTTGCTCATTCAACATTGTTCATTCGTCTTTTAATGTTATTCAGCTCTGGATTTTCTCCCTTGCCAATTTTTAAGGCAAGAGGGAAATTTGCGTTTAGGTTTATTTACTGATAAACAAAAAGGGAAACTAACAGGGTATCCCTGGAGCAGTAGATAAAAGTGTTTCTTCTTATACAGTATTCCGCATGCGTTGTCTGTGTCAGTCTGTGTGTGTCTGTCTGCGTGTGTCTGTCTGCGTGTGGTCTGTGTCTGTCTGTGTGTGTCTGTCTGCGTGTGTCTGTGTCTTTCTGTGTGTTCTTTGTCTGTCTTGTGTGTGTCTTTATCTGTCTGTGGTCTGTCTGCGTTGTTGTGTGGACTTTGTCTGTCCTGTGTCTGTTGTGTGTGTTCTTTGTCTGTCCTGAGTGTGTCTTGTCTTTCTGTGTGTGTCTTTGGTCTGTCTGTTGTGTTGTGTCTGTCTGGTCTGTCTGTGTCTGTCTGTGTGTGACTTTGTTGTCTGCGTGTGTCTGTGTCTGTCTGTGTCTGTCTGCGTTGTCTGGCCTGTTGTGTCTGTCTGCGTCTGTTGTGTCTGTCTGTGTCTGTCTGCGTCTGTCTGCGTCTGTCTGCGTCTGTCTGCGTTCTGTCTGTGTTGTCTGTGTCTGTTTGCGTCTGTCTGAGTCTGTCTGTGTCTGTCTGGTCTGTCTGGTCTGTCTGGTCTGTTGTGTCTGTCTGTCTGTCTGCGTCTGTCTGCGTATGTTGTGTCTGTCTGTGTTGTCTGCGTCTGTCTGCGTTCTGTCTGTGTCTGTCTTGTGTCTGTCTGCGTCTGTCTGCGTCTGTCTGTGACGGTCTGGGTTGTCTGCGGTCTGTCTGCGTTGTCTGTGTCTGTCTGTGTCTGTCTGCGTCTGTCTGTGTCTGTCTGGTCTGTTGCGTCTGTCTGCGTGTGTCTTTGTCTGTCTGCGTCTGTCTGTGTCAGTCTGCGTGTGTTTCTGCGTGTGTCTGTGTCTGTCTGTGTCTGTCTGGTCAGTCTGCGTGTGTCTGCGTCTGTCTGCGTGTGTCTGTGTCTGTCTGCGTCTGTCTGCGTCTGTCTGTGTCTGTCTTTGTTGTCTGCGTCTGTCTGCGTCTGTCAGTGTCTGTCTTTGTTATGTCTGCGTGTGTCTTTGTCTGTCTGTGCTGTCTTTGTCTGTCTGCGTGTGTCTTTGTCTGTCTGTGTCTGTCTTTGGTCTGTCTGCGTGTGTCTTTGTCTGGTCTGCGTCTGTCTGTGTCTGTCTGTCTGCGTACATCTGCATCTTTTTGCTTGTCTACTTCCGTTGGTGTGGTCTTTCTGCGTCCCGTCTGCGTCGTCTGCGTCCGTCTTTGTCCGCCTGCGATCGTCTTTGACTGCTGCGATCGTCTTTGACTGTGCGATTCGTCTTTGACTGTCTGCGATCGTTCTTTGACTGTCTTGCGATCGTCTTTGACTGTCTGCGATCGTCTTTGACTGATCTGCGATGTCTTTGTCTGTCTGCGTGTGTCTGTGTGTGTGTGTGTGGGTGTTGTGTGTGTCTGCGTCTGTTGCGTGTGTCTGTGAGGCTGACATTGACTGCGATGGTGATTGTGATTGATCGTTGGAACTAAAGCTGGTTTTGGGATCTGCGCTTGGCTCCACTTTTGGACATGATTTATTGAAATCGTTCCGCTGTCATCAATGGAGGGTTGAGTGAAAGTCACCGCGCGCTCCCAGTTTGCGTCGCAGGAACGACTCATTAAGCAGCTTTTGTGCATAAATTGTCCCGTCCCTCGATCATCACCAGTTAAGGTAATGGCAAACACACGGACATCATTGGCAAAGAATGACGGCATGTTGGAAAAGCTAAGTGGACTCCCCTGATGTGTCTCTAGAAAGTCAGCATGTGTTTGGAGCATAGACCATAGTCTGTTGGTCATGATGATGATGATGTGGTGATGTGCAGATGAACTGTGGCAGGAAAACGAGGAAGGACATGTCTGAAAGTTCTATTTATTTGTTCAAAATGTGGCATCCCTGTATTCACTAATACAGACTGTTGTTTGAGATCAATGTTTGCCATTATTACTATCGGTCTATATTTATACTGTTATTTCTGCTGAACGTTGTGGACAATGGAATTCAACTGATAAGGATTCTGTGGCCTTTTCACTTTGATCGGATTTTGTGTCAGGGCGAGTGGGAAAAAAAAAAAAAAAAAAAAGTAGAACTCAGAGGGGGGATTTTTTTAAAGGTTACATTTCGAAAAGGACATGACTTTTTGTGTGAGGACATTTTTCAGCTTTAAGTTTCTCAGTAAAAATTACATCCTTCCAACTGTGTGATTATACTGCACCATGTTTTTATGTCCCCTTTTCTACAGAACTATATATATCATGTATTAGTTTCATATTTAAATTGTTTACAGAAAATCACAATTGAAATCTTGGGCCTATTCACCCCCACCTCTTCATCTGCGTTCACTCCTGCGCTCCCTAATGCTTGCTGGCCTTGTCTCAGTGAGGATCGGTTTACGTGCCCACATGAACAACAGCAGATCAGGTTCAATCGGTAAAACTGGACGTTGGAGTGTGGTAAACAAACAAATAGATGCTGAAAACTGTTAATAGTAATCAATATTGATAAATAATGTTGTTATTAATGTTAATGTTGTTTTACCGCCCATGTTTTTTTAGTTGTTTTCGTGCCATAAAACTGCCGGGATTTCTCATGGCTTTCACCTTCGATTTGGGTCTCGTCAGGCCCTTGTGGGAATAGAGTTTGGTTGTTCATAGTTTACAGCAGGACATGAGTGCTGTTGAGGCTTCAGCCCACACCAAGCCACAAACATCGCTTTTATTCTGGCTCTGAATAAACACCTGGTTTTCCATGTGATCAAGTGCAATGCTACTCTTCGGTTTTTATTTTGTCTATCGGCAAATTACTTCACAGTCCACCACCACCACCTTCCCATCTGGTTTTTTCTAGCCGTTATAATCACACGTGGTCAAATTAAATCAGAAAGAAGAATGATAAAAAATAACTTTGTGGATAAACCTGCACAATATAAACAGAATTTTTTTTTTCCAGTAAAATCATAACAGTAGTATTAGGGTATTTTGTTAAATAAATAGTATTTTAATGTTGGAAATAGCATTTTATTTTTAAGAGCCAATTAAAAGTGACTTGTGGGGGGATAAAAGATAAGACGGGCCTTTATTCATCCCACAACAAATGGAGCTTTAATAAAGAAAACGGTTTTTAATAATATTTGTATTTTACGGGTTTTGTTCTCAGGTAAACAGCCACAACAGCAAGTGATATCCTATTTTATTTGTGAATGATCCAATCCTTACTCACACTTACTAATACTTACACTCATACTCTGGTTTTAGTTTGATTAATAGATATGTGAGTGTGTTGTGTTTGATAATAACCCCACAAAGCAATGTGCCCCTTGTTCTTGTGGCCTTTACAGCGAGGCCTTCCTCCCATTAGCGTGTGGATTACGGCTGGGTGGGAGGCTATTGGGATTATGATAGTCTCCTCCACGTTCCTCCCTCTATGACTTTCTTTGGTTGATAACGTAACCCCCGACTTCTGCTAAACGGCCTGTCACTGCTCTGCTTTTTGGACTGAGATGCAGCGAGTGGAACGAAGTAGAGCGGAGGAGCCGGCCCTGCATGTAACCATAGAGCGTAACCATAGATCGCTAACCATGAACGCTAACATAGAACGCTAACCATTGAATGCTAACCATAGAACGATAATCTAGAACGTAACATGAACGTAACCATGAACGCTAACCATAGAACGCTAACAATAGTTTGCTACCATAGAATCGCTATCATCTTTGAACGCTAATCCATTGTTGCTTAATCATAGTATGCTGCATAATAGTACGCAATCATAGTACGTAACCATAGATCGCTAACCATAGATTTTTTTATTGTTTTCAAAGTATAATTATACATACATGTCAAAAACAAGCTCACAACATTTCAATAAGACTAACAGTTGGCAGATTGTCATAATGTGAGTGTTTCACTTCAGGATAGTTATAACATGAGAATATGTAAAATAAAATGGTTACAAATAAAATTTAAAGAAAAAGAACACCCAAAAGAATCCCACCCACCCTGTCATCGCTACAAACTATTTACACCAGGTTTAACAATTAACGCTGCAGTATACTGTTAGAGGGCCGGATAATGCCGTAGAAAATTTCCCCATATATGCGTCAAAGGCATTAGAGGCTTGATTGAGTGAGAATCTTAGTTTTTCAAGTTTTAGACAGGACAAAACATCCTGTAGCCACTGTGAATGGGAAGGGGGAGTAGCATCTTTCCATTTGAGTAGTATGGCTCGACGCGCCAGAAGTAGAGTGAAAGCTAGAGAATTTCTTTTAACAACAGTGAGATGTACATGGTCCTCAAATACCCCAAAAAGTGCTGATACTGGATTTGGTTCTAGTCTGACACAGAATACTTGCGACAGAGTGTTGAAAATGTATCTCCAAAAGTTGTGCAATTGTGAGCAAGACCAAAACATGTGGCCCAAAGAGGCCTCACTCAGATTACACCTGGTGCATAGAGGGCTCACATCTGGATACATAATGGACAGCCTTGCCTTTGAAAGGTGTGCTCTATGAACTACTTTAAATTGAATCAAGTGATGTCGAGCACAGAGTGAGGATGAGTGCACTAGTTTGAGGGCAGACCGCCAGGCATCGTCAGTTATGGTAAGACCCAAATCAACCTCCCAAGCTCCTCTAATAGTGTCTGTCAGTGGGATCTTGTGATCGAGCATCATATTATACAATTTAGAAATGAGGCCTTTTGATGGTTTCAGTGCTAAAATTGTGTTTACAGTTAGAGTTTGTGCAGCTTCAGGAGTGTTTGACAAGTGCTGTTCAAGAAAGTGTCGCAACTGAAGATATCGAAAAAAATCTGAATGAGAGAGATTAAATTTATCTTTCAGCTGCCCAAATGACGCCATAGTGCCATCCATGAACAAATCTTTAAAGCGTTTGGCCCCATGTCTATGCCATACCTGAAAACCAATGTCCATAATTGATGGTTTGAAAAGAATATTGTTAAGAATAGGGCTCCACAATGAGAAACCTTTGAGTCCAAAATGTCTTCTGAATTGGCCCCAGATCTTCAGTGTGTGTTTGACCACTGGGTTGTCAAATAGAGTAGTAGGGGGCAGAGGTAAGGCTGAGCCCACTGAGGACAAAGGAGAAAGTTTCTGTGCACAAAGCTCCAGAGCAACCCAGTTGGAACATTCCGGTTGGCTGTAATAATACGACCAGTGCACCAGACACCTCAGATGGGCCGCCCAATAATAAAACTGAAAATTTGGCAATGCAAGACCCCCACTAAATTTTGATTTTTGAAGATGGATCTTGCTCAAGCGTGGTCGCTTGCCCTGCCAAACATATGAGGTAATGAGTGAGTCCAACTGCTGAAAAAAAGCCTGAGGGATAAAAATGGGCAAGGATTGAAAAGGTAAAGAAATTTTTTTAAAATTATCATTTTGATAGAATTGACACGACCCACCAACGACATTGATAAGGAGACCATTGTGACATAAGTTGTTTGGTTTGATTCAATTGGATGGCAACATTTTCTTTGAATAAGTCTTTGTACTTTTTGGTAACAGTCACCCCGAGGTAAGAAAACTTTTCACATTCAACTTTGAAATTGAAATTAGAATAATCTAGGAACCTGTGCACTGTCATTAATAGGAAACAGTTCACTTTTGTCAATGTTCAATTTGTAGCCTGAGAAGGTGCCAAAGTGATTTAGTAAGCCAAGAACAGAAGGGACAGTCTCGCTTGGGTTTGAAACATAGAGCAAGAGGTCGTCTGCGTAAAGGGAAACTCTGTGTTCCACACCCCCCCTACAAATTCCAGTGATATTGTTGGATGTACGGAGTGCTATGGCGAGTGGTTCTATAGCCAAATCAAAAAGCATGGGGCTCAATGGGCACCCTTGACGTGTACCACGGTATAATCTAAAGGGACTAGATAGTTGTGAATTTGTACGGATCATAGCAGTGGGACAAGCGTAGAGCAATCTGATCCATGAGATGAACGAGGGTCCAAATCCAAATTTTCCCAGCACGGCGAACAGATAAGGCCACTCAACCCGATCGAAGGCCTTCTCTGCATCAATAGAGACGACACACTCGGGCGGGTTTTCCTGGGCAGTGTAGATGATGTCAAAAAGACGTCTAATATTGAAATATGATTGCCTGTTTTTGATAAAACCGGTCTGGTCATTAGAAATGATGGTAGGAAGGAGATTCTCCAGCCTGTGAGCCAATACTTTTGCCAGGACCTTGGCATCTGTGTTGAGAAGAGATATGGGTCTGTATGAAGAGCATCTCGTTGCATCTTTCCCCTTTTTGGCTAAAAGAGTGATACATGCTTCCGAAAAGGATTGAGGAAGATGACCGAGCTTACAAGACTCAGAGAGAACCAAACAGAGTAATGGTGAAAGTAATTTTGAAAATGTTTTAAAAAATTCTGAAGGGAATCCATCTGGGCCCGGACACTTGTTTGACTGCATTGCACGGATTGCTTTAACTATTTCAGGTTCAGAAATTGGTTCCTCCAGCGTTTTTGCAATTTCATTAGATAGTGAGGGGACATTAAGACCATTCAAAAACTGATTCATTGCATTAGGTTCGGAACAAAATTCAGAAGTGTACAGTTGTCCGTAAAAATCTTTAAAGGCAGTATTAATTTCCAATGGATCAGTAGTTATTTGGCCAGTGTCAAGTTGTATTTTGGTAATGGCCTGTTTGGATCTGGATCCCCTGAGCTGATTGGCCAGCAATTTATCGGACTTATCCCCGTATGTATAAAACCTGGTTTTGTTTTTTAAGAGCAACTGCTCAACCCGATGCGTAGTTAATAAATCAAATCTGGTCCTCAGTTCAGTTCGTTTTTTGTATAAGTCAGGGTCTTTATTTTGAGAGTATTGTTTGTCTATTATACCGATTTGCCGCACAAGGTCATTTCGTTCTTGGTTTGATTTGCGTTTCATCCGAACTGTATAAGCTATGATCTGCCCCCGAAGGTAGGCCTTCAGTGCATCCCATAATATGAGGGTGGAAATATTCGGATCAGTATTTGTGTCTATGAAAAAGGCAATCTCTTTCTCAATATACTCAACAAACTTTGCATCTGAAAGTAAGGTTGAATTGAAGCGCCATCTCTTATCCCAGAAAAAGAGCCAGGGAGCGACACAGACAATGCTAAAGGGGCGTGGTCTGATATAACAATTGGTTGATATTCACAAGTATTAACTAAAGAGAGTAGTTTATTATCTAAGAGAAAATAGTCAATTCTAGAGTATGAAAGATGTACTTGAGAGAAAAATGAGAATTCCTTGTTGTTTGGATGTAGGAAGCGCCAGATATCACAGAGCCCAAAATCAGTAAGGAATCCATTAATGAGACTGGCAGATTTGTTCGCCGTGCTGGGGTTGGTTGAAGACCTGTCCAGAAGAGGGTTAAGACAGCAATTGAGGTCACCTCCAAGAATGAGATGGTATACATTTAAATCTGGCAATAATGAGAACAGGCGTTTAAAAAACCCTGCATCATCTATATTTGGTGCGTACACATTTAAAAGAACAACCAATGTATTGTTCAGTTTTCCCGAGATGATTATGTATCGACCATTAGTATCCGATATCACATCATGCATTTCAAAGGGAATATCGTGGGAGATAAGAATTGAAACCCCGCGTGCTTTGGATCGAAATGTGGAATGGAAACATTGGCCATTCCAGCGTAGTAATCTATTTAGGTCTGATGTGCGAATATGAGTTTCTTGTAAGAAAAGTACTTTGGCTTTAAGCTGTTTTATATGTGAGAAAATCTTCTTTCGTTTGACCGGGTGGTTCAGGCCCCTTACATTCCAGCTCACTATATTAAGCAAGTCCATTGTACAGCATGTTTAGAAGATAGCATGACAACCTGTTAACCAGTGTATTTCTATAAGTATGTAAGAGTTTGCACCCACGTAAGCGATGACAAGTAACCGCCCCCCTCCCCCCACATGGAAAGCTGCAATTTAAAAATTCAAAAATACAAAACAAAAACACCCAAAAAAAAAAAGGCAGCAAGCTCCAAAAATACAACACCTTCCAGGTATCCAGACTTCCGACTGATGCCAACCATCAACAACGCATAACTCCGGCAATCAAATGTGTAATAAATAAAAAAGCCCTTCCCAATGCAAGCAATTTAGTTACAGAAATATATAAATGTCAAAAGCACACATGCACCAATAATCTTAACAGAAATTCCGAAAAACATAATATAACACAGAAAGAAAATAGCCAGCTAGGGAATGTCAAATTAGCACAGTGGTACATACCAAATAGTTGAATGTCCCGTGGCTGTATAGTACAATCTCACCCAGTGTGAAGCCCAGGGTTAATCTACAAATAGGTACGTTTTATGTTTGTCTCATTCTCCGATGGGTCTGGTCGTCAATGTACTGTTGCGCCTCTTCCACACTGCTCATCCACTTCTGTGTTTCCGCTCGGCAGAGTGATGCGGAGTCGGGCTGGGAAGAGCAGAGCTGGCTTCATTCCCTGCTTGTAAAGTTCCGCCATTACGTCTCTGTATTGCGCTCGCTGAGACACAACTTCAGCACTGTAGTCTTCAACGATCCGAATCCTTTGGCCACGGTAGTCAAACATCCCTTTACGGCGTGCTTCTCTGATGATAAGTTCCTTCGTTTGGAATCGATGCAGTCGCATAATGACCGGCCGCGGTCGCTCTCCCGGGCCTGGTTTAGCGTTTAGCGTGCGGTGCGCCCTGTCAATCTCCGGTGGGGAAGGGAGAATATCTTTCCCAAACACTTCTTGGAGCCACAGTGGGAAAAAGTCTGTAGGACGAGCTCCTTCAGTGGATTCCGTCAACCCGAGAATTCGTATATTTTGACGTCTGCTTCGGTTCTCCAGGTCCAAAACTTTCGCCTTAAGCTTGGAGTTGTCCTCGCGGAGAGCGCAGCAGGCGTTCTCAAGATCGCTCACTCTCTGGCTCATGTCATCAGATGATAGCTCCAAAGAGGATATGCGCTGATCGTGGTCATCCATAACAAGTTTGTGTTGATCCAGTTTCGTTTCCATCCCAGTAAGCGAAGCCTTAAATTCAGCGGAGAGTGTTTCACGATGCTTCTCTAGCAGGGCTGAAATAGCTTCCATTGTTATGCTGCTAGCATTAGCCCTAGCATCTTCCTTTTCTGCAGTTTTGGCGACTTTAGGAGGCGGCATTGTGTAAATTGAATCATAGACGGGTTCTCGATTGCAAGTTGACAATTAAAAAGCGTTGGTAGAGGGCTTAATGGTGATAAAACGATGGTTTCTGCCGGAGCTCGCTCAACACGTGCACTCCATTCGGGTCACCCACCGGAAGCGCATTTTAATATTTTTTTATGTATTTATTTATTTCAATCGCGGACACAACAATACGTCACATATTACAACTGCATTTCAAATAATTGTCGTCTTGTCGCACAAATGAAAAGGAACAGAAAGAATAAAAGAATCTTATGTTGCCTTCCCCCTTCTTCAAACATGTACAAATGACATAAAAATTAATCAAATGGCTTTCAGCACTTCTTTAAACTGTTTTTATTTTATGTTTTTTTATTGTTTTCAGAATTATTTGTTTTTTATTATATAGTTATTTTCTCTTTTTTTTCTCCAGTGGATTTACACTTGATCTGCTTGTTTGGGGCTATGCGTCCTCTCTGCTCGGGTCTGGATCCGTGTAAAAGCATGAACGTTTCAGTAAAATTTACAGCGAGAAAAAAGCAAGAAAATAGCGATCGTAAAAAAGTGTTTCAGAGCTGTTAGGACTCGCTGACCTTTCCAGCACATTCATGGAGCATCTCTGTAGTATAAGACTCTGAATACTGTTTCACGGAAAGAATTATCTTTCTATTTGCCTCGGAATCAGTGTGTTTCTGTTTTCAAACATAAAAAGTGATTGTTATTGTAAATATAGTGCACTGGTTTTATTCTGAGCTTTTTTAGACGTTTCCCATGTCATTATTAATTCACTCCAAACACAGTGCTGATATACTGTAATTCTATTGTAGCCACAGCTGTCCTCGGGCACACTGACAGAAGCGAGGCAACCAGACTGTGCTATCGGCCCCTCCCACCACCACCAACCATTCATACACCAGACTCATTCTAATGTGGGGGAAGTGTCTTGCCTAAGGACACAACAAGAATACGGCACTTTACAGCCGCAGCCGCCCCACTGTGACGCCTGGTGTTCCCTAAATGTCTTCCATCACAGTACTGACCAGGTCCTTCCCTGCTTAGCTTCAGAGGTCTGACGGGATCTGGCTTTCCCCTGCAGGTACGGCCGCAGAATCAGTTTAAAGACCCATTCATATCAGTCCCTGTCGGCGTCTCGGCTGTTGGTTTTTTGCTTCAGGCTTGAGGCGGGTTTTCAGACCGACACCGTGTCTTCAGAATGTATGAGCGTGTGTTTGCATCGAGCTGATTGACTGGCGGCTGAGACGGGCAGCCACACTTCTGTTGCTTTGCCCCAGGGAAGATGTGGCGGCTGCGAGAAAGTTATGATGAACGGATTCTGAGCACGTTGAGGCACAGACAGAAACACTTCCTACATTTCTGCAAATATATTTATTGGTTTTTTATGCATTTTTAAACCTTGCACCTGGACTGGGGATTGTACTTTAATCAATGCAACTTAAAGCTAAGGTATTTAACTTAGACTGCTGCCCCCCCGACCTGGCAACGGATGAAGCGGAAGAAAGTGGATGGATACTTAACTTTGAATCATTAAGGCAAGGCAAGGCAAGTTTATTTGTATAGCACAATTCATACACAAGGCAACTCAAAGTGCTGAACAAGATAGCATTAAAATCATAAATAATCACAGAACATTAAAAAGAAAGATAAAAATATAAAATCCCTCAGTTGTATGCACAGCTAAACAGCACAGTTTTTAACTTGGTTTTAAACATAGTCAGAGAGGAGGCCTGTCTCACATCTTCA
Organism: Knipowitschia caucasica; assembly: GCA_964034765.1. Lineage (NCBI taxonomy): Eukaryota > Metazoa > Chordata > Actinopteri > Gobiiformes > Gobiidae > Knipowitschia > Knipowitschia caucasica. Next base: position 47,603,977 of record OZ035825.1, read on the forward strand.
GGAAGAGTGTTCCAGATTTTAGCAGCATGAATCTGAAAAGCAGCCTCCCCATGTTTTTTTTTTAAGAGTTAAACGCTGTAGGTTCTAACACTGGTTTTCACACATGTATCTTCAGCCTGGTCCATTCACATGTGGCCATACCTGCAGGGGAAAACCAGGTCCTGTCAGACCTCTGAAGCTAAGTAGGACAGGGCCTGGTTAGCACTATGATGGGAGACGTCTTGGGAACAGCAGGTGCCACAGTGGGGCGGCTGCGACTGTAAAGTGCCAAACTGTGGTTGTGTCTGTCGACAAGACACTTCCCCCACATTAGAATGAGTCTGATGTGTGTGTGAATGGTTGGAGGTGGTGGGAGGGGCTGATGGCACAGATTGGTTGTCTCGCTTCTGTCAATGTGCCCCAGGGCAGCTGTGGCTACAGTAGTAGTTTGTCACCACGGTGTAAGCGTTTTTGAGTTTCCTGAAGAGCTATATATAAAACCGATGCATATGTATTTCTCATATTCAATTACTTTTGTTCAAAGACATACATTACAACAATAGTCAACTCGAAGGACTTTACAAAACTTCTGATTCACTAACACAGAAAATACCATAACAAACAAGTCATTAGTCCATAGGGAGTGGGATGACCTAAATGTTTTTAAATGTCCCCTGCATCTTCAAGGAACGACTCAAAAAGAAAGACAGTGGGGAAAAGTGAGAAACCTCGTGGTGAGAGACAGGACTGATCCAGGACTGAGGCTGTTGATCCAGGACTGAGGCTGTAGATCCAAGACTGAGGCTGTAGATCCAGGACTGAGGCTGTAGATCCAGGACTGAGGCTGTAGATCCAGGACTGAGGCTGTAGATCCAGGACTGAGGCTGTAGATCCAGGACTGAGGCTGTAGACCCAGGACTGAGGCTGTAGACCCAGGACTGAGGCTGTAGATCCAGGACTGAGGCTGTAGATCCAGGACTGAGGCTGTAGATCCAGGACTGAGGCTGTAGACCCAGGACTGAGGCTGTAGATCCAGGACTGAGGCTGTAGATCCAGGACTGAGGCTGTAGATCCAAGACTGAGGCTGTAGATCCAGGACTGAGGCTGTAGATCCAGGACTGAGGCTGTAGATCCAGGACTGAGGCTGTAGATCCAAGACTGAGGCTGTAGACCTAGGACTGAGGCTGTAGATCCAGGACTGAGGCTGTAGATCCAGGACTGAGGCTGTAGATCCAGGACTGAGGCTGTAGATCCAGGACTGAGACTGTAGACTGAGGACACTGCTATGCATTTGTTCAATTCAATTAAATGTATTTTTGTAAAGCCGTAGATTACAACAATGGTCATCTCGTAGGACTTTACCAAGCTGTCGATTCGCCAACACAGATCAGAGAATCAAAACAGTTCAAACACAGAAAATACATCAATAAAAAAACACATTGTCCCAGTGTTAAAAACTCCTAGCTTGATTTAACTTTGTGTCTATTAGCGACACAGCTCATAATATTAGCTACACAGCTCATTTTGTCTTATGAAGAAACCCATAAAGGACAAATGGATGATTATTTTCATTACTGACAAACTTCCTAAACACCAGGAGTAATGATGATGTCTTGTCTAATGCAACTTCTCCAAAGACGGTCCTGGCGTGTGCGTCCTAATCCTCGGCTCGGGGCTGGAAGTCTTCTTGGCTTCTGGGAGTGTGAGAGGCCCTAATGGCTCCAATGGGAGTGACACCAAACTGTCTTTGATAAATTGTTTTTAAATTACAACATAATTTCATTTGGCCAGCAATTTCCACTAGACTCCTACAGAGAAGTGATTCAGGCTACACGGGGATTGGCTTACACACGCACGCACACACACACGTACACAACACACACACACAAACGCAGAAGCCCACAGCCTAGCGCTCAAGCCGGGGTAGAGTTACAAGACCATGCGCCCGGAGGCTAACCCGATTACCGCCTCGAAACGACTAAAGTGGTCATTAAGGACACGCTGTCTCTGGGTCTCGCTCCGTCTCTGCCTCTCCCTAAACCTCTTCTCTAATGTTTTTCCCTCATTTTTCTTAATTATTTCTCTTTATCTATTTGCCGGGCCTCTCCCCGCAGAGCACTCCGCCTCTGTCATCGCTAACAGCTATCGTCTACGTAGCGCACGTACTCCGCGGCTGGATGCTACGTCTTGCCTTTTTGGGGGTTGTTGTTGCTGATGGTAAAAGCTTCGGGCATGGAGGGGGAGTGAGTGCTCGTCTTGCCCTCACCCTCTCTCCCCCGTCCTCCCCCGAATGTGCGTCATTACTCACACATATCCGACATTAGCGGCGTCATTACGAAGGGAGAGAGATGCTTACGTGCCGGAGTGCGCGCAGAAGAAGCAGCGAAATGTGACTCGTGGTGAAAGCAGAAATAATAAATTAATAATAAGCAGAGCGATGTCCAATAAACTTGCCTGACTGTGAATGGACTTGTTAACTTTGGCGCACGTTTAAAGGGTGACACTGGTCAACCTTTAAATCATGTATTTTGCCTGGGAGCCTTCTCAGCCCTGCACTGTACAGCCTCAGTCCTCGTTCTACAATCTGACTCCTTGAACTATAGACTGTGGGCCTCCCAAAGTTTTTTCACTTTTTTCCCGCTGTTGGGTTTGGGTTAAAGTCCCTGGACAAGTCTGGCGACCTAATGTGGCCCTCTTGGTTAAAAGTTTGGACACCCCGCTAGGGCCACCCATCCTGAGCTACAGTGCGTTGCCCAAGGGACCCTTCTCCACACAGCAAAAAGTGATGAAAAATACGTCAAAAATTGCTAAAAATGTGAAAAATGCAGCCTAATTTGAGCACAAATGATCTTACTATAAAAAGATACAAGTAAGTAAGTAAGTAAAGTTTTTTTGTATAGCGCCTTTCACAGACAAGGATCACGAAGCGCTTCATATTTAAAACATACAGATAAAAACAATACTCATACAAGTCAGAATTAAAAACAAATCAAGAAATGTCTCTCTTGGAATGAGAAAAAAAAGGAACAGGAAAGACTAAAAGCTTCGTCCCATCGGCAAATCTTGGGTTTTTTGTCAGAATGCACAAATATTAAGATAAAAACTACTTGATTTAAGCAATTACTACCCCATATTTTAACATTTTTTGCAGTGAAGAGTTTATCGCTCAGGACAATCTCTGCTGGAGGACTCTATCTATTCTGATACTAGCATCTTAATCAAGTCCAAACTAATGTACTGGACGTTCTGCTAAAACAACACAACACAGATCCACGGCCAATATTCTCTTTCTCCGCTCTCCCTGACGTGCACAAGGCCACTCTCCTTCGCCGTTCCGTCCGTTAGCTCATGCATCGCGCTCTATTTGACGTAAAGACCGGCGCTGAGTGGTGGCCGCGTCCAGCCAAACGACCTCTCCTGGGGACGGCAGCAGCGGCGCCTTTATGGCTTGTCATAAAAATTGCCGTCTGCACTCAACGAGACGCCGAGACCAGCAGGAGTCCCCGCCGTGGCCTTTACATCGCCTCGGATATATACGAGGCAAGCGCCGTGGCCAACAAGGCTGCGCCCCGGTGCTGGGAGGTTGTTTTTGTTCTGCTTCTTTTTACTTGAAATATGTCAGAAGAAGAAGAAGAAGAAGAAGAAGAAGAAGAAGCAGAGACGGTAATGAGACAACGGCCACGAGTGGGTTTGAAATGTTTGGGGAAGAACAACAGTCATGGCCTCGGTTCTCAGGCTGCAATCTCCAATTCACTTTTCTGATCCGAGAAACTGTTTCAAACCTTGATGAATGTAGCAAGGCACGTTATTTGTGTGGCACAGTTCATACACAAGGCAGGTTTTAGAGGCGTGAATCTGAAATGCAGTCTCCATGTCCTGACTCTGCGACCAGCAGGAGGCCAGTCCCTGTGCTCCTCAGAGTCCCAGCAGGAGGCCAGTCCCTGTGCTCCTCAGAGTCCCAGCAGGAGGCCAGTCCCTGTGCTCTTCAGAGTCTGAGTTGGTTCACATGGTTCATACTAAAGAGTAACAATAACAGTTACTCTTTCCATGTTTTAACCTAGAAACAGAGAATGTCACAAAGTTATGAAAACCAAAAACATAATTTTTTGTTTTTAATTCAACATTTATTTAACCAGTATTGTCCGATTTAGATTAAGATCATATTTGTCAAGGGAGTTCTGGACAAGAGGCAGCAAAAGTCACACACAGTTACATAAAATTACAGATTATAATATACTATCAGAGACATATATATATACTGTATGAGCTGAGTCACACTTCCCAACACGTACAGCCGTCAAATTGACTGCTGTGTGTGTGACAGTGACCCTCAGAGCAGAGAGTGATGTTTGGTGGAGTCTCGGCTTCAGGACAAAGTCGTTGCCGCAGTGTGCACCGGTGTGATGAATAGTTCAGGGCGCTGCGGTGAGTGAGTGACTGGACGTGCCCATATAAGGGCGCAGGAGGAAGGAGGGCGGGGGGGACGGAGGGAGGGGGGCGGGAGCGGATCAGAATAAACAGTGTGTTTTCTCCCTGACGAGGTTCGATCGATCGCGGCAGAGAAACGGCTGCAAGGAAGACGAGCTTAAATATAGTTCTATAGCAGTAAGAGAGAGAGATGGAGACTTTGGACATTACACACACACATATATATATACACACACACACGCACGCACACACACACACACACAGACACACACACAAATATTAGTCATTTCTTTCTTATGTATTTGTACAATGCCGTCATTTACCATACATCTTATATACACATTTGCAGCGGGAACAAAACAGAAGGTCTCTTGAGTTGTCGGTCGCAAAGACAGTTTAAACCATGGGTCTCCAAACTGTGTCCATTGCTGAGAGACTTTCATAAAAACAGAAATGGCAGAGGGCAACTTCTTTCAGGTTGGAGACCCCTGGTGATGATCCAGGACGCTCAACATTCAATAACATTTGCCCCATCTGCCCCTTATGGACCAATAACTCCATCTGTTTTTTTTATAATCGTGTTTCTTGTGTGTGATTCTCTGATCTGTGTTGGCGAATTCAACGGTTTTGTAAAGTCCTCCGAGATTTCTACTGTTGTGATTTAGGGCAATACAAAAATACACATTGAATGGAATGGAAGCCTCAAACATCCATCTCCACATGAACACATACAGACAGTAAGCGGCGACATTAGACCACACACTCACACTCTCCTGTTTGTTTCCGTGAGTGTGGAGTGGAGCTGAGGTCTGCACTGCTCCTGCTTCTCTAATGAGCTCCAGTGTGAGGGTAACTCCATGAAAAGCATCGCTGATTTCACTCAATACATTCAATCTCAAGTTAAAGCACCGCTGCCCTTTGAGGAAACCAGCGAAATATTCTGTTTCTATAAGAGACGACAACAACCTGAGAATGCATCAGATATCTGAGTAATTACTGTTGCTGCTCAGGTTGTATTTAAAGGGGCAGTATATAAAAAGTCTGGCCAAAAGTGGTACTGCAGCCTCTCCCACTCTCCCTGACTCAGGTTGCCAGATATGCAGACGAATCCAGCTGGGAGCATGACAGCTGAATAGACAAGAGTTTAGTCAACAACAAATCTATAACCAACACCTTTTTCACAAAGATAGAAATCCTGGTTTTATTCCTTGTTTTGTTGATGATGATTTGAGAATCATAACGACATCTTTTTTAGTTTGCGACCACATGGTACTTTACCAGTGAGATTAGCTCGAAGCGGTGAGTTCTGGCAACCCGGAACTTTCTGATTGGTGAAACGGTGGAGGGCGTGACATCGAAATGAGGGGTTGTAAAAGTAATTTGGAAATTCAAAAATCCCTGAACTACTGTTATCAGTTAAAGAAGTATTGGAAAGAGCATGATTTAATAATGCCTTTTGACAGATTAGGGCCCTTTAAGGATGACTTGACATTAAAATCTTACATGTTGCTTCTTTAATTATGAAATATGTTGCATTATTGGTGTTTGAAATAGCAAATGTTTGGATAAATATGTGTTATACATATACAAAAAAAATACATGGTTTTGTGTCTGCATGTCTAAAACTGGGAAAATATAGGCTTTTGGGAACCGGGAAAGGGAAAAAAAAAACGATCAAATTACCATTGATTGAGATAATATCAAAAGAGACACAGTTACATTGGAAATCCCATAGTGGTTGTGTAAAAAGTTAAAAAGTTAAAGTATTGGCCGCACTTTGCCCAAGTCTGCAGAAGGGCCATTTGTTCTCTGCGTTTGACCCAGCTAGCTCAACACTTTACATTTGGTTTCCTACCATTTGTACAGCACAGAAAAAGCTCTCCTCAAAATGCTCAATGACCTTTTGCTTTCCGCTGACTCTATCTCACTATATGTCCTCCTCCTTCTCAATCTGAGTTCCTCTTCCACCTTCTCATCATCCTCCTGGCATCACCGACACCGCCCTCTCTTTCTGACCGCTCCCAGGTGTTCCCCAGGGATCTGTCCTTGGTCCTCTGCTTTTCAACCGACTTTTTACCAGGTTCTTTTTGTTATACTTTAGGTTTGAGTGTTTGCGTTTAGAGATCAAAATGGTCAAAATGGTATGATTCAAAAACCTAACAAGGCAACAATTGTAATGCAAAGGAAAAGATCCAGCAGCCCCATAATAATAAAAATGATGATAATAATAACAATACATATAGTAAAGTAAAAAGGTAAAAGTAAAAGAAATCCTGTTTGTATCTATTGCACATGTTTTTAGTGATGGGGGATAAAGCAAAGCAAACACAGACACAGAGAGAACATGCAAACTCCACTCAGAAAGTCCCTGTTTGGAGGTGAAATCCAACCTGGGACTTTCTCACTAAGAAACGAGATTGATAACCACTCAGCCACCCAAACGACGGCCAAACGATACAATTGTAATCAAAGTGACAGCCTTCAGGACGTCTCTCCCACAGAAACACGTTTATGAGATTCTCCAGTAAAACGAGATAAATAGAGTCGGCTCCAAAGAAAATCAAGAAACTCAGTGAACCACGAGATCAGGGTGTAATGAGGGAGTGATAATTGCTGCTCTGCATTTGCTTCAAAGAGAAAGTTTTACCGTTTTAAGCAGGACGCAATCTCCTTCTGCTCCACGTCACATCATGTAGGAAAAGTATAATTTTTATTTTTGCTCAGAAATAGCCTTTTTTTTTGGCAAAGATAAATGTTTTCTCAATGTTTTTCTACTGCATTGATAGAAAAAATACAGGACACAAGCTGACTGTGAACGGCAAAAGTCACTCAACTTTCTGTGTGTCATATTATTCTATTATTATTATTATTATTATTACTATTATTATTATTATTATTATTATTATTATTATTATTCTATTATTCTATTATTATTATTATTATTATTATTACTAGTATTATTATTATTATTATTATTATTATTATTATTATTATTATTATTATTATTATTATTATTATTATTATTATTATATTATTATTATTATTATTATTAATGAACAAAAAACGCTAATTTAACTTTCCTAAAGCTGGGATACATAACTTTTCTCCCCCCCTAAATATACTCATGATCTAAAATTAGCTTGAGTACCGAAGCCAGATCCTGTCACACCTCTGAAGCTAAGCAGGACAGGGCCTGGTTAGTATGGTGATGGAAAACACCAGGTGCCACAGTGGGGCGGCTGTGGCTGTAAAGTGCCAAACTGTGGTTGTGTCCTTAGGCAAGACACTTCACCCAAATTAGAAGGAGTCTGGTGTGTGTGTGAATGGATGGTGGTGGGAGGGGCTGATGGACAGACTGGTTGCCTCGCTTCTGTCAGTGTGCCCCAGGGCAGCTGTGGCCATGGTAGTAGTTCATCACCACTGTGTTTGGAGTGAATGAGTCTTCGATTGCCCAAAAAGCGCTGTATAAAACCAATGTATTATTATTATTATTATTTTATGAAGAAATTAGACCACTTTATTCCAAATTATTGGGTAAAACACATAATTTTAAAGCCCAAAAAGAGTGTGACACAAGGAGTTATTGCACTAGAGAAGTTACATGTGATTCAATAGGAACCAGAGAGAGTTGGAGCCAAACTTTGTCCATGAGCATTTCCCTATGGGGCTTCATTGAGCTAGCAGGTTAGCATCGTCCACTTCTATACAGTCTCTGGGATACACTCACAGACAAAGCTAAGAAAAACTAGATCATTAAAAAGGTTTCAACAGCATGGTTTTACTGGAGGTGTAGGCTGGATCCCTTCTGCACTTTTCGGTAATTTTCTGACATTTTTGATCGATACTGAAGCAGAAGTATTGCTATAAGTTACTTAACTCTGTCACCTCTAGTGTTTTGGATGTTCTGGACACGATTGCTCCTGTAAAGGTCAAAATTGTTACAAATAAGCAAAAGGCGCCATGGACAAAAGCGGACTCTGTCAGGGCACAGAAGAGAGAGTGCCGGAGAGCCGAGCGGAAGTGGCGAAAGTCAAATCTCCAAGTTGACCATGAGATCTTCAAAGATGCATTGTGCAAGTTCAACAGTGTGCTACGTAGAACGAGGGAAACTTATTTTTCCGAAACAATCGAAGGTTGCAGTAACAATCTACGCGTTCTGTTCTCAACAGTAAATAAATTGACAAATCCCCCTGTTAAGATGCCATCAGAGCTTACCTCCAAAACCAAATGTAATGAGTTTGCAGAGTTTTTTAATGACAAAGTCCAAGGCATCAAAAAATGCCATCACCTCCACAGTAGAAATTACAATCCAACAGCCAGTGAAGCTTTTTGGGCTGACACACTTTACACCAGTACAAAATGAAACTCTCCAAATGATAATTACAAGTCTGAGTTCTTCTACATGTAGCCTGGATGTATTACCTCCTAGATTTCTTAAATCTGTTCTGAGCAGTCTTTTACCTTCACTCACGCATATAGTAAATATGTCTCTTGAATCTGGAACATTCCCAATGGCCCTGAAAACGGCAGTCATCAGACCCCTCCTAAAAAAGAGGAGTCTGGATGCCTTGGCACTTAAAAATTATCGGCCCATTTCAAATCTGCCTTTCATGGGTAAAATTCTAGAAAAAGTTGTCTATCAACAACTTACAGAATTTTTAATAATCAATCACTCTTTTGATATGTTCCAGTCTGGTTTTAGACCCCACCACAGCACAGAGACCGCTCTAGTGAAGGTAACAAATGACATCAGACTTAACACTGACGCAGGAAAAGTCTCAGTTCTTATCCTGTTAGATTTAAGTGCTGCTTTCGACACTGTCGATCATGGTATCCTCATTCAGAGACTTGAGGACTGGGTTGGTGTTTCTGGAACAGCCCTAAGCTGGTTTATATCCTACCTACAGGACAGAAAGTATTTTGTGGAGATCGGAAACTGTATCTCAGACCATCTGGCCCTAACCTGCGGAGTGCCACAGGGATCAATCCTGGGGCCTCTCCTGTTTAATATTTACATGCTGCCTCTGGGTAGGTTAATACACAGTAATAACGTGTCCTATCACAATTATGCTGACGATACTCAGGTCTATGTGTCCCTGACAGCAGGAGAACATGGACCAATGGACTCGCTCCTTCACTGTATCCAACAAATCAGTGATTGGATGCAAAATAACTTTCTCCAGCTAAACACAGAAAAAACTGAAATTATTGTTTTCGGACCTCAAAAACAAAGAGAGAGCGTTATCTGCCACCTCCAGTCTCTCTCCCTAAAACCCTCAACTCAGGTCAGAAATCTAGGAGTAATAATGGACTCAGACTTAAATTTCAATAGCCACATATCATCTGTGACATCATCAGCTTACTTCCACCTAAGAAACATTGCTAAAATTAGGAACATTCCCAGATAGCAAGCGGATGTGGGCCACATGTGGCAAACATGTGGGTCACATGGCATTGTTACGGCCCAAATGAAACAGATGTCAGCCAGATGTGGGCCACATCAGGCACACTATATGTGGCCCAAATATAGCAAATCAAACATGGGCCACATGTGGCAAATATATGGCAGTTCTGTAAATGAAAAATGGTGGATGAAACAGATGTCAGCCAGATGTGGGCCACATCCTGCCTACCATATGTGGCCCAAATATAGCAAATCAAACATGGGCCACATGTGGCAAATATGTGGCAGTTCTGTAAATGAAAAATGGTGGATGAAACAGATGTCAGCCAGATGTGGGCCACATCCTGCATACTATATGTGGCCCAAATATAGCAAATCAAACATGGGCCACATGTGGCAAATATATATGGCAGTTCTGTAAATGAAAAATGGTGGATGAAACAGATGTCAGCCAGATGTGGGCCACATCCTGCCTACCATATGTGGCCCAAATATAGCAAATCAAACATGGGCCACATGTGGCAAATATGTGGCAGTTCTGTAAATGAAAAATGGTGGATGAAACAGATGTCAGCCAGATGTGGGCCACATCCTGCCTACCATATGTGGCCCAAATATAGCAAATCAAACATGGGCCACATGTGGCAAATATATGGCAGTTCTGTACATGAAAACTGGTGGATGAAACAGATGTCAGCCAGATGTGGGCCACATCCTGCATACTATATGTGGCCCAAATATAGCAAATCAAACATGGGCCACATGTGGCAAATATATATGGCAGTTCTGTAAATGAAAAATGGTGGATGAAACAGATGTCAGCCAGATGTGGGCCACATCCTGCCTACCATATGTGGCCCAAATATAGCAAATCAAACATGGGCCACATGTGGCAAATATGTGGCAGTTCTGTAAATGAAAAATGGTGGATGAAACAGATGTCAGCCAGATGTGGGCCACATCCTGCCTACCATATGTGGCCCAAATATAGCAAATCAAACATGGGCCACATGTGGCAAATATGTGGCAGTTCTGTAAATGAAAAATGGTGGATGAAACAGATGTCAGCCAGATGTGGGCCACATCCTGCATACTATATGTGGCCCAAATATAGCAAATCAAACATGGGCCACATGTGGCAAATATATGGCAGTTCTGTACATGAAAAATGGTGGATGAAACAGATGTCAGCCAGATGTGGGCCACATCCTGCATACCCTTTGTGGTCCAAATATAGCAAATCAAACATGGGCCACATGTGGCAAATATGTGGCAGTTCTGTAAATGAAAAATGGTGGATGAAACAGATGTCAGCCAGATGTGGGCCACATCCTGCATACTATATGTGGCCCAAATATAGCAAATCAAACATGGGCCACATGTGGCAAATATATGGCAGTTCTGTAAATGAAAAATGGTGGATGAAACAGATGTCAGCCAGATGTGGGCCACATCCTGCATACTATATGTGGCCCAAATATAGCAAATCAAACATGGGCCACATGTGGCAAATATATGGCAGTTCTGTACATGAAAAATGGTGGATGAAACAGATGTCAGCCAGATATGGGCCACATCCTGCATACTATAAGTGGCCTAAAAACAAACATAATTGGCAATTTGTGGCAAATTTCCAGCAAATCTTGGATGCCAGAAGATCCCTGTCTTCATGTCTGTTGTATTGTTGCCATTTTGTTTTATTTTCTAATCAACACAATGGTTGTTTTTGGGTTATCATTTATTGATAGACCTTTCTAATATGGTATTACTTATTTTTTGGTGTTATCTTGTTCCACAATAACACAAAAAAAGTGATAAAATGTTGTGTTGTTATATACAGATTATATTATTGATTTGTTCGCATATGTATCAAGGTTTATTACAAGGAATGGCGGAAAAAGCCCAGAGAAAAAAAAAACTTTTAGTAGCCGCGCAGCTTGTGCCCAGATGCATTCAAAACTAGTCGAAAACTGGTTAAATTCATTAATATTACAGGTCAATTTTGTTTTAGCCTAGCTTTAAGTTAATTACTATTTTGTCAATTTTAGAGCTCTATAATGTTTATTTATTTGATACTTTTAGCATTTCCTTAACATTTAGTGTGTGACCTAATGAGGGCGCCATAGAACCACCCATTTGAAAGTCCCATTGTTGCAAAACTTAATTGTAATAATTTATCCCTTTATCGTACATTCATACATACATAGTCACGTCTCGTTGAACACATGTATTTATTGGTTAAACAAATAAAGGACAGTGAATCTAATCAAGAATTAAACTGTCTGTGTTTGCCTCATTTCCGTGTGCTTTTGAACGCATCTCTCCACCTCCCTCCCTCAAAGAGCGCGAATTTTGACAAACGCCGTTGTTCTGTCGAGTTGGTCTACCCGTCGAGATGATCTGGCTCAGCTGTTAATGATGTAATGCAAACCTGCCGAAGCAATCCAAGATGGCGGACATGTAGTCCGCAAATTTCTTTAAAAGTTTAATACAAACGAATTAAGACACAAATGTCACTTTTAATGCAATTTGAGGCGAGATGTTGATGGTTCCACGTTGTGATATGTGTGTTTTAAGAGTAAGAGTTTCGTGTAAAATTTGTTTTAAGCAGTACACTGCTCCTGTGAAACTACACTGCTGCTGTGTGATCGCTGTCCCTGAGTTGACTGCTGCATACGTCAGGCCCATGACGCGTCCTGTGACTGGTCTGTCGGGTTGATAATGGAAAAAATAAATTACATTTTATGCATGTATCATACTGTATTCAATATGATTAATAATAGTGCGTTCAAACGAAATATTTAATTAGATTGAGTTTTTTCCCCATTCTGGCGGGTTGCTGCGCATGCGCAAGTCAGATTTGGGCACACGAGCAGTGTAGTTTCACAGGATCAGTGGCCTGCTTAAAACAAACTTTACACTAAACTCTTACTCTTAAAACCGACATATCACAACGCGGAACCATCAACATCTCGCCTCAAATTGCATTAAAAGTGACATTCGTGTCTTAATTCGTTCGTATTTAACTTTTAGCAGCTTTGGCTGCCGTGAGACGCGCAGTGCTGGTTTGCGTTACATCATTAACAGCTGAGACAGATCATCTAGACAGGCAGACCAACTCGACAGAACACCGTTCGAACTGACCGCAACTGATCTCTGCTCTGATTCTGCTTCTCGAGTTCTTACAGACACTGACCAGACCGGTAGTTTCTTGTACTTCTTTTTTGGGTAAGTTAAAGCTGCACTAACTGACTTTGGGATTTTGAAGCCGCGGACTCGCTGGCCTCTCTCTTTCTGCTCCCCTCCCCGCACCCACGAAGCTATCGCCCCCCACACACACCCACTGTTGGGATGAAGCTAGGGTCTCCCAATATGGATAATACAAGAATATGGATTTACACGTCACACAATCCGCGACCCGAAACACATTCTCTTCCTTGTTTTCATCAAAACTCACTTACTTCGTAATGAATACGAAAATAAAGTCAGTTAATGCAGCTGGAGACGTTTTATAATGATCATTATTAGGATGACCTAACGCTATAACCAGGTAGTTATACTTCGCTGTAGTGGCATTATCATAAAATGCAGAGTCAGCAAGAACACGTACAATAACTAGAAACATACAATATTAGTTTCACATTTAAATGAACACCATTAAATCTTCTTCAACTCATACTGAAATACTGCAGCAAATAGCCAAAATAAAGTATGAATGATAAATTGATTATATAATATTTGAAATGTTCAGTTATTCTTTTTATATATAAATATAACTGTCTAATAAGTAATATTTATGATTGCCATATGACTAATTATGATAATTATGCTTTACAGGTATTTTGTTGTTCCAGTCAAAAGGTACAGTTTTTTTGTCATTCTTACCATGTTAATCTTTAAATAGTAAAACTAATAATAAATGTTGCATTACATGCTGTGAATATTTTTCATTTGTTTATTTTTATTTTCTTTACAGAGTGGTTTGCTGAAACGCAAGTGGGCAACAAGACAGGTTTGCTTGGTTTTATGCAATGGAGAAAAAACAGTGGACTGTGTCTAGAAGCAATTTGTGAATCGAGTATTTGAGGATGAAGAAGCTGAAGCTGGCAGTAGTGAGCAACTTCCCGAAGCTGCCTTCAATGAGCAGGATAACACCAGTGATTGTGGTGAAATGCTGTTTGGGGATCTCTAATCAGACTATTCCTCAAACTATGATACAGAGAGTGAAAGTGAAGGAATGAGTGATGATGATTGTGATGAGCATCCTTGTGATTTGGCAACATCTCTGAGAAACTGGACAACACAATATGGTGTGCCACTGATTGCTTTGTCAGCTCTGTTGACAATATTGAAACCACATCACCCTTTTTTGCCTCTGGATGGCAGGTCACTGCTTAGAACACAAATTAACCATAGAGTTGTTTCCCTGGCTGGTGGATCTTTCTACTACTTTGGCATAGAGAACATGTTCAACAAAATGTTTCAGAAGCTCACCACAGTTGTTCCAAACAATTACACATTTAAATTGCAGCTAAACATGGATGGCCTCTCACTATTTAAAAGTTCAAATGTACAGCTGTGGCCAATTTTAGGCACTCTTTTGGGTTACACCCATCATCCATTGTTAATTGGTATTTTTTCTGGTGTCTCAAAACCAAAATCATTGACAGATTATTTGAAGGATTTAGTTTTGGAGTTAAAGTCACTCAGCCAAGGATTTGTTGTTCAGGGCAAGACATTCTTTTTGACTGTGGGCTCAATCATTTGTGATGCCCCAGCAAGAGCTTTCATAAAGGGAATAAAGCCACACAACGCATACAGTGGTTGTGACAAGTGTGAACAGCAAGGTCTCCCAGAGCCTGTGTCTC